>VZTA01020630.1:64015-108059 GCA_013398855.1 Mohoua ochrocephala
CCACCGCCACCGCCCGGCCACTGCCGCCCGGCACTTGCCTTCCGCGGAGTGAAGTCCCGGGCAGCCGCCTCGGCTCCTCCGGAAGGCAGAAGGACGGCAGGGAGACGCTGGGAATGGGAGATCCATCTCCCTCCGCGGGAAGCACGCGTGGGGCTCCGGTACCGCACGGAAATGCCCGTCAAGGGAGCGAGGGTGAGTGTCCATGCGTCTCGTCCTACTGAGAGATGTGGCCAGGAGAGGTCCCTCGGGCTGCCAAGGGGGTGAGCACAGAATCACACAATGGTTGGGGTTGGAAGGGACCTCTGGAGATCATCCAGTCCCCACACCCCTGCCAAGGCAGGGTCACCTGGAGCAGGTGACACAGGAACACATCCAGGTGGGTTTGGGATGTCTCCAGAGAGGGAGACTCCACAGCCTCCCTGGGCATCTGTTCCAATGCTCTGCCACCCTCAACATAAAGAAGTTCTCCCTCACGTTGAGTGAAACTTCCCTTCTTTTAGTTTTAGTTTTGAGGGAATAGTTATGGCAAAAGCAGAGCGGAGGGACAGCGCTGAGCCTGCACAGTGATGCCAAAAGAGGAACAACTTTTAATTGAAAGAGCGGCACAAATAATTCCCATCAAAGCATCATGCTTTAAATACACAGAAATTGCTTTGCCACAGCTTTTTGATCTCATAAGATGAAGAGGTTTCCTTAGAACAAAGGCATGTGACCTTAAGTCAGTCTTAGGTAGATTCAACTCAAAAGGCATAAAGATGGCAAAATGTCCTCTCACCCAGAAAAATTCTAAATCCAGAGGTTTAAAGGAAATGTTTTTGAAGAACAAAGTTAGATGTGCTCCACCAATGACCTTCTCTCTGTTAGAGCCCCTGTGCAGTCATAGAGATAAAGCATCAGATGACACAGCACATGAGATTTCTAATTTCTCTGTAGGGGTTTCCAACTGACCCTTGGGATTTAGGGGCAGCAGGCCAAACTTCTGCTACAGACAAAGCAAGTGACACAGAAAAAAATGTCTTTGTACGTATTTTTAAGCTAGTACTATTTTGAAATGTCATTCCTCCAAACTAAGTATTTTTTCTTCAGTCTGAGTGGAGATGTTGGGACTGTTTCTTTAATTAAAAAGCTACAAAACTGGCATATTGGACTGCTGATTTGCTCTCACTATAAAGAGTTGCTAAAGCTTTTCCTCTGGGCCTTTTCCAGATTCTCCCCCTTCAGTGAAAAACTTTTGATTGCCTTTAGAGGGAGGTGAATCTGCTCCTCTACGATAGCCCGTGCACACAGCATACGCATTTCAAGGCCAATTAACCCATTTGATCTATTTTTTGTTCTTATTAACCTTCCGTGCAAACGTGGGTGTCGCATCAGTCAGGATGAGAGCCTGCTCTCTCCCTGCTGTGCTTTAATTCCCAGCCATTTGCCATGACTTAAAGAAACAATAACCAGTTCTGAGTTTGGCTGCGCTGATGTATGGGGGTTGCTCCACGATGGGGGAAAAGGGAGAGATTTTCGGGACCATTTTCACAACTGCCTTTTCATCTCATTTCATATAGCATACAAAAAGAATTAAAATAATACTAAATCCCCAGAAAATAAGAGCAGAGAGTACTGATGCTACAGTACTTACTCATGATCCCTTAAGCTCTTGCATTCCCAGTAGTCTACTGAAATCAGATCTTGGGAAGGTGTAAACCTGCCAGGGATGGTGGCACTTCTGGGGCAGTTTGCTCAACAAATCCACAATCCGTTTTCACTTGGCCCGGCCTCATTTAGAGTCTTTATTAGGGAAAAACAAATCCCAATTTATGATACCTCAGGATTCCTGATGATGCCATAGGCTCCCAGCAACCACTGATGTGAACATGGAAGAGGTGGGCCTATGGATTAGGACAGGCTCTGATACTGGTGCCTGTCAGTACAGATATAAAGTTTTGTCTGGAGCCATTTGGTAGTTTTTCAGACTTGAGTATTTTAATCTGATAGTATTTGTCTGAAAAGAAACACCCCTTTTATATGGCAGGTATCTAATGGATTTTGCATCAAAAGGAAGAAGCAGCACAGAAGGAAATGGCATTATGCCTGTGCCTTTTAAACAACAGCTCTGGAAAGTGCTTATGATTCAGCCTGTGCTGAAATCCTGGGCTCTGTGAAATCAGTGGGAATTTTAGTTTCAACCCAGACAGCTGGCTCATGTGTTACTGCTATTGCTTAACTAGCGTCTGCTCCAGCAAGGAGCACATTTCTTGGTACCCAGTACATATTGCAAACACACATTCTGTGGGTGTCTCAATCTAGTTCCTCTTCCACAAAGCTTGGGATCAGTGACCTGGAAACCAGCTACACTCAGCAGGATTGTTACACCCAGACAGAGTACGAAGGCCTTGTCGTTAAATGACTGGACCAAGCCTGGCAAAAGAAGAACCAGACACCTTTCTCCAAAGCCTCAAGAAACATCTAAATCCTTATCTTCTATTTCTTCTTCCCTCAGCCCCTTTCAGTTCCAAGAGTGAAGGAAAGATGTGCTGTTAGGAAAAAAAACACCTCAGCAATGGACTGACTCAGGTAGTTATTCCAAATCACACAAATCAGATGTGATACCTGCCAGTCTCATGCTGCTGCAAGAACTATTTCAGGATGTTTTCATTTCTCTAGGTTCAAAAGTCTCAGCCTAGACAGTGAAGTGATTGCCTCGCATAGATAATACACATTATTTGAATGCAATATATCCATAAAGCATTACTTTCTATGTAAGAGGCTTACGTACCAATGTTTCATTTCCAGGTCAATAACTGGACACACAATGTTTTAGATTTACACACATTTCCAGATGTGTGTAAGCAAATCAGGAAAGGAGCAATAACTGATTTAAATAACAGATGGCTTTGACCAAAGTCAGGTCAAATGAAGACATGGCAAGAGCTACACAGAAAGACTGGATATGAAGTGATACGAGAAATGCACTAAAACCTAAATTTATTATTTTAAATTTGGTTTCAGAGAAATATATATGAAAACTCTATTTCACTTGCTATCCTGAGTTTAGTGGCGTAATTCTAGATTTTGAAAAGAAGCAGTGGCCTCAGTGTTGAAAATGCTTCACTGCAATGGTGCACTGAACACACTAAGAGTTAAACATAAGTATTTGCAGGATTTGGGATTAAAGATATACTTCTGGTGAAGCTGAGTTTATCATCCTAACTGCATTTTAAATTGGGTCAAATTATACTTCAATTATCAGTGGGAGCAGGATCATTAAGTTCTATGGAACAACTCTCCAGAAAAGAAATATAGAATATGTGACCCTATCTCTCGATAAAAGCTCAGTTTATCTGATAAAAAGCTCCTTTCCCGTCATGCAGACAGCAAAGCTCCCACCTGACCGACGAGACACGAGTGCCACAAGGTGTGGTGAAGCTGCCTTGTGTGTTAAGAAATGACACCTTGCAAATGCAGCAGTCACTCATTTACTGAGAGAATTAATCTGCTAATTCTTCCGTAAACTCATGGCCAGAGGCCACTGGAATCTGTTTATGTTTAATCTGCTCCCTTTACGAGATGTCACACGTACAGAACGGCAGTCAGACACAGCCTTTATCTTTACGAGTGAGCCTGATAACTTATGTGGCACAGCCACTCAATCAGGTGACTCTTGAAGAGTGAATATAAAATTCTGGCACACAAACCACCACCATAGCAACAAAGACAGCCTGGCAACAGCAGCTGCTGCACAGAAAGAAATTGGAAGGGGAGGGGAAATCTTGTACAAAAGTCCATTTCCTGTTGAAATCATCTTAATTTTTCCCTCACATCAGAATCACAAATGTCTCTAAAATATTGGGAGAATAAAGATTAACCCATAATGATGGAAATTATGACACAAATAGCGTCTTCGTGTAAATGAAGTGGCTGGGCCACTGCTACACTCACTGGGACCATATTTTACTCTGGATGGATTTTGAGCTGATGCACAGCTGGCACCTGTGGGACTCCATGTCACCAGAAACAGTCCACAATCCTCCAGACAGCACCCCGTGTGAGGAAGAATGAACCCCTGATGGTTTGGACAGAAGATGCTGCTGAACAGAATTCCTCACCCACTGAGACCTGAGAGCTCCTACCCTGCTCTTTCACTGGAGATGAGCCCTGGCTTGAGAGGTCCTTCCCTGATGCTGCTCCATCCCATGGGCCCCTCTCCATGTCCCCCAGCATCCTGGCCACCAGGGAGCCCTGACACTCTCTGCCTACTTAACCTCTGCTAAAAATAATCCCAAACTGTTACCAGAAGAACACAAAATTATTGCCACACTTGCAACAGTTAAAATGGCAAGGTAAAAAGTCAGCTAATGCACTTCCTAGGAAGTGCTAATTCACCTTTTATGTACTAGAATCTGTTCTTGCTTCCCTGTTAAATTTACAGCATAATACATTTTTTTACAGATTGTTAAAACCAGTCCATAAAACATACAACACATTTAAGAATGCTGAAGTTAATTATGAAAGATTTCATGGCCTACCAGGTCTGTTAAATCACAGGTGGGGTAAACTGCCAAAGGTCCACTGACTTCGAAGCTGTGCATTTGTTTGTCCCAGGGTAATGTATGCACCTTTCCCTTTTTGTTCTCTTCTAGCTCTTAACTTTTGTCCCAGCTGTACAGGCAGATTAGAACCAACTCAAAAGCAGACACTCTCACCTGCTTGAATTTATATCCAAGTTGAGCTGTGAGTTGAACTAAAAGACAAAAATATTAAATGAGCTGGAAAGCAGGAATTGCCTGAAAATCCCCATCCCTTTTGTAGGGCAGAAATTATGTGCTCTGGACAAGGCAGCTGCTGCATGAATGGCACCTCTGTGCTTCATGCAAAGACAAGAACGCTGGTTTATGCTTTTCTTGCAGCGTTTGAAAATTACAGACATCTAATGGTATCTTTAGAGGCACAAAGATGCTTCCATATTACTTATATGCCCAGCATGCACATAATGAGAGTCAGCATACACTTGCTCTGGATTCCCATGCGTAATTCCCACAAAGCTTTTGCAGGAATCGCTATGACAGAGCAATATTTAACTAACAGCTCTCAGCTGTATTTCCCCATTACCATGGTGGAGTCATGTCCCCATGGTAGCTAATTCATTTAGGCCTAGCTTTGGTACAGTTACAAAAATATATATATATTAAAGCTGGCAGCAGGATGGTTAGTCTTTAGAAAGATGGGAGGTTACAAGTCTGAAAAAGTGAATTCTGTTCACAGATCTGGCCCAATCCTCTTTCCTTAAACTCAAATGAATTCATCTTTCAGGTCCTTCTAGATGGGCTCTCACCCATTTCATTCCTAAAGGCAAAGAGCCCAGCACACACATGCCCTGGATTCTGCAAATCACCAGGGCTTGGTTAAGTAACTTTAAAATTAAGGGTCCATACACCAGCAGGAGTATTTCATTTCCATTAAACATTTAGAGAAAAAAGTTTACAACTCTTTCGGATGCTAAAAAGTTAAGGAGAAAATTCGTATTGAATTTCTTGCATGGGAAATTTGACATATTTTCAGTTTTTAGATTTCCCAATTGCTGTTTTATCTCTTGATACTCCTAAATTAATCCAAAAAGATTTTGATGGTATAACCTTACCTTGAAGCAGCTCATTTGAAACTTTATACCTTGCCCACTAACACTCTTCTCTAAGCTCATTTCAGAAATATTCTTATAATACCCTCTCCTGAATCATCAGACTTTCATTACCATTCTGGCTATTTTACAGAACCTGCAGTTGTAAAGGGTGAAATTCCACAACTGACAAAACATTAGTCACAAGGCAATAGAACACCATTTATGTAGCTGAAAACACTTGCTTTCAACTGTTTCTAAAGCTCAGAGCAATTTTCTTGTGATGTAGGTCTTCAAGCGACATCTCTTGGAATGAATTCTAACTCTTAATGGCAAAAAACCCCCCAACCCCCAGGTACATTTCAGAGAAGCTGATTTAAATTTAATTCCGTTCTTAATATTGCTAATCTGAATAAAGCCCTATGTCTAATGGAAGAAAGGACTCAGTCTCCTACAATCTACGAGCTGCCTCAGCCCAACTTTCCGTGTCTAAGGACAACAGTGTCCTCCATAATCATAAAGCTGAATAATAAACTGAAAGCTACTATGGCCTATCCAAACTCTTATGCTCTTATTAATATTCACAATCAGCATTTTCCAACATGTAGTGCATCCTCTTGGAAAAAAAACCAGAGCACCATTCACCAGGAACTAACAGTTTCCTGGGATTTGAGGTGAGAGCTCCAAAGCTCAAAATGCAGGTTCAGGAGTGGCTCAGCTGATGGTCCTGTCACTGTGTGGCAGGGGAAAGCACTAACTACAGCACTTGGCTGTCTGGGAGGCAATCCGCTCTAACAGGATGCCTGCTGAGCAATCAGAAACAACATTTACCAACCTCCCAACCAGGAGACATTGTTAGAAGCATAGAGACATTGTCAGAGAAAGGGAGGAGGTTAAACAGGGGAGGAAAAATGCCTTTTATAAGGCCACCATGGGCTACATCTCGATATTTATCAGTGAAACACAGCCAGGAGGAGGAGAGGGAGAAACAGCCACTGTCTCCGTTTCATAGCACTGCAAGATCACCAACAAAGTGCTCATTGCCTTACATTTTGTACCAGGTACTCAGCTCCACAATACCCAAAGTCCACTTGTTGTAGGAAAAGTGAGATGAAAAGGACTAACAGATCAAACCGAAAGGCTCCAATCATGCTTGGGTCGAAGTCATTCCATGAGCTTTGGTGTGAGTTCAAAAAGGCCCTCTGAAAGCAAATAATAAGTTATCATGCAATTATCTTTTTTCTGAGATTATGCAATGGTTTTGATGAAGCAGCTGATGATGAATTTAGGTTTCAACATTCATTTTCCCAGTAGTCTTGTAAACGCATAAAAGGTCACAACATATAATTTCAAATAAGGAAAAGCAATTATTGTAAGGAAACCTCATATTTCAGAGCAGCCAGCAGCTAAAGAACTATGAGCAAAACAAAGCCAAGTGAACATCACAGACTATAACAAAAAACACCTCTTGACTTCTCTACACAGTGAGATTTGCAGCAATCATAAGGAATATCAGTGGAATACTGGCACAGGTGCTGATTTGAATTAACATTCCCCCACCAGTGTTACCACAGTGAAATCTCAGATCATCTACAAGCAGATTGTCTGCTTATAAAATTAATCTGAATGTAGATGCCAATTAAAGAAAGTATATTTTTATTTTTAAGAAAAGAAAGAATAATAGACATTATTTGCTTTTACAGTGCCAAGAATATGTTAAGGGACTTCTAAACTTGTAATACACCAGGGATTCAAACAGGAGCAGCCTCCTTTTGCACACACACATTTTTAGCAGTTTGGACTGTTTGTTACCATCTCAGTGACACAAAGGAAGTGTGCTCAGAGCAAGGATTATCACTGCCCTAAGAGACCATGATCTTACAAGAAGTCTTAGATAAGCTGAGACCTGAGTCCAAATTTCCAAGAAACCTAATCAAGTAGTGTTTCTCTGTTCTCCTCCACGCCTCACAACACTGATAAAAAAAAAGAAAAAAATAGATGCTTTAGATATGATACAATAGCAAGAATCAACAGAGCAGTGTAGGGAAAGGATCTTGTGAGTAGCATTATATAAATATCAATCAATGAGCAGTGTTTAATATATACTGGTACCAAGTCTGTCAATAAAATTCTAGTCATTGATACCATCTCAAAGCCAGCACAATAGGAGCTCTTATTGAAGAAGGATTTAAATTAAAGCATAGCTGCCTTGCAGACTACTTCAGAAGTACCACCTAAAATAGAAGGAAAACAGCAACGTGACTTCAGCTTGGCATTTCAAACAAAGTCACCCCAAATTCAATAACGGGAGCTCATCACTACAGAGCCAGAGCTCTGTCAGTCCCGCTTCAAACCCAAGTGCCTGATCACACACAGCACTGGTCCCTCCTTGGCACTTCACTGATTTCCACTGAGCTGCAGGGACTGATTTCTTTTCAGGATCAGTTCAGAAAAGGTGATTTTCACAGACAGAAATGGGACATAGGAACTCAAGAGGCCCTTAATATGGGCCTTTTCACACGCAAATTAATGACTGGAATCGATTTTTTCAGGAGATGCAACATGATGCCATATGACTACTCTCACAAAGGTAGGCTCTACAGTCTGTGAAACAGCCATTTCGGAGTCAGAGCTCCTTGCCTTCCTCCACCACTGGTCATCAGTGAAAACCTTCTTCTCACTCACCTAAAAAATGGGCATGACTATTACCTGATAATGATCTTGCAAGCTGTAATGAATACCTAATTGAATATTGCTAAAAATTGCCAGCTTTATTGTAGAAAAATATAAAAAACCAGTAAGTTTTGGCAGCGGACACACAGGCATTGGTTTGGGACCAGTTTGCTTCCCTGGTAGAAAACTGTTTCCCTGTAATCATTCAGTGGAAATAGTCAGGCCTTTCATTTACATCAAGTGGGAAGGTGAGGAACTCAATCCCCAGATTCCATGCCCTCAGGAACAGCTCTGTGGCCTTGTCTCTTCTGTGGGTAAAGTCTCTACACCAAAACCTCCCTACTTAATTTTTCATCACTTTCCTCCACTGGGGAAGTTCATGTACACCTCAGCCATTGCCCCAATATTTGGCATAAGACCATTTCACTTTGTGGTAGAAGTGTTTTAATACCAGACTGTTAATATAGGGGAATAATTCCAGTTATTGTGTGGGAGCATGGAAAACCTTTGGAGTCACCTAGCAAGCTCAAACCAAACCACAAAGATCCAAGATTACAGAAATTGCTCAGAGCCCCAGGAGGATAATCCAGCCGTGCTCTAACATCCCATCACTCACTGGTAGGAAGTGGCTGACTTCCAATATGCCACAGGAGTGCCAGTCTTCTTAATTTCCTTCCTGAACTGTTTTGGAATATAATGGATCTCCAGAGATTTCAACTGGAAGAGCTTTAAAATCTTCCATTCTCACATGGTGGGCAGATCACTGTTCTTCAGTACTGCACCAGCCTGAGCAACTCCTTACTCCCAGCTCTCCTGTTTGGATTTTGGCTCTCTGGGAGGGCGGGCATTGAATTTGAGGAGCTTTAGGAAACACTTGTCTGCAGGTACTGAGTGGCCCGGGCAGCAGATTTCCAGTGTGATCCATGGTTTGTTTCTGGCAAAGCAGAGTATTCTGTACTCTCATCTACTTTTGAGTGTTTCTGATTTGTAAAATGGCTTGGAAGGGACCTTAAAGACCATCTAGTTCCACCAAAGATAAAAGTGTAATTATCTGACAAAGACAGTTTATTCCTCCATTAAAAAAATGCATTTCAAATAAAATTAGACACTGGTGGTGGCTGAACAATTTTTTTTAAAATCTGCTGTTCTCAGGCACACATCTTTTGCAAGAATTAGCATTTTGGGATAGTATTTTCTCAGCATACTGTGCTGCTAGGTATTTTACAAGAACATTGGGTATGGAGTTTTCTGAGGTATGAGAAAAGGAATTGGTAGACTTTTTTCCCTTTTATGTGGATAAAATAAGTGCTATAGGTACATCATCTATGCATGTCCACATTCCTACTTACATTTAACTAAAAATGTTGTTTGCAGCACAACATGCAAGTATTCCTCCTGGCAAACTAGACATCTCACTGAATTTTTTCTTCATTTTCTAAATCAAGCTATTTGCAACATTATCCTTTTCCAACAGAAGGAATACTTCTTTTCCTCTCTGCGACACTTAAATCCTCAAGCCCAATTACGGCTGCTTTTGCCAACCTCTTAAAACTCATTTCTGCTATTAAAGAACCAGCCAGCTAGACTGCAGCACAGACCAGTAGACAAATCACAGCTGAGAGCAGCTTATGAGGCTGTTAGTTTAGGAAACCACCAGCCACCATGTCCCAAATGAAACAAAACTCATCAGTTCTTCTTTTAGTCCCTCCTGGTTGTCAGGAGGCAGCAATTAACCCTTTGCCACAGCCCCCTCTTCCCTGTGGGGCCTGCACCTCTCAGGCTCCTCTCCTCAACCAGGAGGTTGTGTTTTCATCTTAGCAATGCACAGCTGTTTATTCGCAAAGTTTTGCCTGTATTCCCAAATAAAAGTATTCTTGTTTCTCCAACCAAGTTAAAGTCTGAGGGAGAGGCTGCCTGTGCTAAGATAACAGGGAAATGCATTTGGAGTTCCTTGACATTTTGGCAAAAGTGGAGGATTCATGCTTGGGTAGCACCTACCACATGTAACAGCTATTTGGATTTGGCTCACACTGCTTCTAACAGTTCAGCTTCAAGAGGCTTTTCTGCATGAAGGTTTTCTTTAAAACATCTCATAGCTTGGAAAACAGACAGGACTTCATTTTTGCTTGAATATATAAAGTTGCCTACTCTAATGAAGAGCCTTAACCCCCGTGAAAGACAACCTCCTTTCTAAGAGAGAGACAGCCACAGCCCTCCTCTGACGGCAGCATTTCTGTGTCTGAGATAAGGCTATTAAGAAGATACTGCCTTGCAGTGCTATAAAAAGGAGTTAAAAGCCATCTTGCTGCTAGGTATTTTGTATCTACAGCTACTCGGAAAAAAACCCGTCATCTCAAATTCAAGAGGGGGAAACGTGTACAACACATCTTTAGAGGTAGAAAATGAAAAAGAAAAGGTTGCTTTATGCATAATATATAATATCACCAACAGGTTTCAGTATATGAAAATACTCTTTAATATTTAAAGGGCAATTATGTGTCCCTTAGTGCCAAATGATGCAAGATCAGCTGTGCATGAAAAATAATAATATTATCAAAGGGAACTGCATCTACTGAAGATATTGTGGAGCTAATGGAGTTGCTGTCCTTATGTCTTTGGACATGTTTTCTTTCTAAGTCCCTGATCTCAGGTGTTGAGTTGTTTGCAATAAACAGACATTTCTGTGGCTTTCCTGAAGGCAGACTTTGAGAAATGGGTGTGCTACAGGCATAGAGACTGTTCTCACTCCATGGATTTGTTCTCCTGCAGTATTTAATCCGTGAAGGCTCTCAAGGGCTAACTGAGTTTGACACAGGGGCAAACCAGGGGTGCTTTGTCTGTGCCATGGCATACAAATGCATTTCCCCAGATACACTTGGGCCACAAATGCAATGTAGCAATTTCATTTCCCATGGCATTACTGTTCATTCTTGATTAGCTCTGCTTCCTTCACCTGGGTCACACATTCGAGTCAAAAATCTGTTTCATATTTCAGGTAAGCAACTTTGTGGGTAAAATCTGACTGTCTGCAAAATACAAATGAAGGGGGAATTTGAGTGTAATTTAAAAGCCAACCATTCTGACACAGCTAAATCCCACATGGAACAGAGAGGCTACAAAGCAAAGTGCCTGTGAAATGCTGCCAGAAGCTCTAAAGGAAACTGTAGTATCTCCACACCTCCATCTGCCCGTCCTCACATCAGTGAGCAAGAGAAAACTTGATGTTCTTCTACACCAGTTTAACCCACCACAGCACATAGCAGCTGCTTGGATGCCCACAGATAAACAGGAGGCTGCATTTGGAAGCTCTGTCCCCCACAGGCCCTCTAAACCATTCTGGCTGGCTGTGCCCAAACAGCTCCGGTGCACTCCTAAAAATACATCCAGCTGACACTGCTGCATCCAACTCCCGAGAGTTCAGTCTCAAAGATGTGCCTGATTTAACAACACAGTCAAATATACTGTCCAAGGCAAGGGAGTATTCACCCAGTGAAGACAATTCACAGGCTCACTAGTAACTGTTAAATAGCCCAGCAATAAAGGAATACAGTGATCTTCAAACCCTCATGCAATAAAACACCCTCTTATTTGTCTAAATTCAGGAATCTGCTAGTTGTAAATGTAACTGCCATGGTTTGTGATCCATTAGTGAACTATTTTATATAAGCCACCATAATAGCTTTGTGATTTACACTCAGTATTTAATACTCTTTCCATCAGCAGCATTTTGGCAGGGATTCTTGTTGCAAGTGTTCAGTAGAGAATAATTTCCTTGCAGTCGGTAATTGCCACCTCTCAAACAATTTCAGCCTTTTATTATCAATTTTAAGAGAACTTTATGAGGAGTCACATATGAATATTCATCAAGTATTGTATTACAGATATAACTAGTCGAGCACAATAGATCAGGGTAAAAGAAAAAGATCCTTACTAATTACAGTATACTCCTAAAATATAAAAGGAATTATTACTAGTGTATTTCAGAAATAAGGCTCCTAGCAATGGCACCTGCATTTCAGTCAAGCTTATTCTCAAATCAAAGTCTTTGTAGGGTAATTCTAACATATATAATTTTTAGGTTGGACTTACAACACATTTGCTTTACTCCAGGTTCAGCCTTGGTGTTTTTCATAAATCTCTTTCACCTGAAAGCTTCCTTAAGGGCAATAAAGTCAGAAGCAAATGCAAATCTGCTGTGGATAACTCCTCAGTCAACAGGCACTTACAGCAGACAAGTCTTACATAGGAGAAGCATGAAGTGAGAACAAAGAGATGGATAACCAGAGCTTGTTTCCATTAACAGTTCACATTTCCCACATGTTTAATCAGGCTGTACCCCAAGTGGCTCCACATGACAAACTCCTGACACATGTATTTTGAAAAGGACAAAAAAAGGTGTTTGTAGAGACAGAACTTGTGCAAAAGGAACACCTTCAGGACAGGAGCTTCCACAATTTGCAGGATTGTGAGATGGCAAGAGCAAAGATGTATGGTAAAAGTATGTCTAGGAAATGCCTGCACACACAGCCTTCAGAGTTTCAGAGAGAGGGAAGCAAGAGGTGAGAGGATGAGCATTTCCCACAAGTCTTCCTCCCGTAATATGTCAGATCTTTCACCATTAATTTGCCACTTAGGAGTAAACCAAGATCCAACCAAGTGATATGAACTGGTACAGAGCAACAGAGCAACACTAGAGGACAATCTCCATCCTTTGTTGGATGAGGAAAAGGCAATTTGTAGCCCATCTTTTACTCATTAATTACATTTGGAAGAACACACACTAAAAGGTATATAATCATTGAAAGAACAATTTCTGTGATAACATACAAGTTCAGAGATTTAGGTTAACAGAGAAAGAAAAATTATCTGTATTGATGAACACCCTAGTGCAGAACAACATTTGGTAACTGATACTGCTTTTTGTCATCTTTGTGACATCCCTTGGAAAATGCAGGACATGTCTCTCAAGGATCCATGCTTGTATGGAATAGTGAGGCATTAGTCAGTGGCTAATCCATAGAAGATACTGTTTCTGTTTCATGGCATTTATCAGAATGATATGACCAACTGGCAAAGAAATGCGAGCATGGTTACAGATGATCTTGGTCTACTGTCAGCTATCAAGGATACAGTTTTATTCCCTATTTTACATGTTTATGCTGACATGAATAAGCAATGTATTCTGATATACCAGTGATTTAACCTTCCTCCTCCTTAAGCAAACAATTTTAATACTTAATTATAAGTAAACATTTAACATTTGCTTAGAGTATAAACAGTTTAAATACACAGTTAAAATGTTGAATGTTTCTTTACACTGAATACTTCTGAACTTATAGAGCAAGAAGTAAAAACTTGATTTCTTAATCCATTTATATGCTATTTAAAGAGACAACTTCCCTCTAGAATTTGTTCACAGGGTTTAAATAAGCACAAAACCTGCTGAAATTACTGTAAACCAGCTCAAAACAATGATCTGCCTGTGTGTAGCTAAGTGGGATTAAGTAAGCACTGGACTACATTGGCACATGCCCCGTGCTGGTGATTTGCCCAAGGCTTTCCCAAGACCTCTGACACTCAGTTCAGGATCCCTTAGGAGGGTCCACATCACCCACTCAATGCCAAAACAGCCAAAGGAAGATGCAGCCAGGTATTTAACTGCCCGGACTGCATGGAGAAATCAACTCTGCTTTGCATGCTGAACTATTCTTTGAAAATGGAGCTAAAGAAACTATTCAACATCTGATTTAAAATCCTACTCACTTCAAAGATGAGAACAAGCAGCTACAATTCAACTTAAATTTGCTTTAAAACACTGAGTTCTACAATACTTTTCCTGATTTCCACATTCCCTGCGTTTTCACTGGTGATACCAGAACACCACAATGCAGGACTTGAACGCATCCCAACATGCAAACACCCATCGGGGGATCCCTACTTGCCACACCCTGAACTGACAGGGCCCTACCTTGTTGGAAGCTACTCCTGATGCCCACCACAGAGGATGCTCGGCCAGGGACAGGTGGGAAGGTCTTGATGCCACAGGAAAGCTTCTGGCAGTGCCAAATCCAGTTCTGGGTCTCTTCCCCACTGTTGCAAGCTTTAATGCTTTTGTTTAAACACGGCTTTTCCCAGCCTTTATTTCAGAAGTCTCCTGGTCACTCTGGCTGAAGGCTGCCTCACTCCCAGAAAAGCAGTCTGAGCCCTTTTGGGAAGCCCAACCACACACCCACTGATGGTGCTGCTCCTACCTTGGCAGGTGGAGCATCCAGGCTGTTTGCCGTGGGCAAGCTGAGCCAGAATACCGCGTTCTTGTAACTTTTCGTGGACACAGACATTTATAAACAAACCTGAATTGGTTAAAGTGAGTTATATTGCAGGCAAGAGTGGGGAAAATTATTATTGGTTAGTCTAATTTGTATTTTTTTCTTTAAAAAGCTACACACTTTTCTCAGTGACCTGTGTAGCTCAGCCTGCTTTGAACTGCTATTAGCCATGCCTAATATCAGATTTATTAAACCACGAAGTTCTGATGTTTCCTGCATCCATCTAATTCTGACAGCAGAAAGGGAGCTTTCCTTTCTTTGTCTAGAATATCTAGTGACCATTTTGAGGTCCTTTTGTATGCCAATCTGATCATCCAGGAATCTGTCTTCCCTTACAGCCATGCTGCAGGTCTTTTCCCTCCTCCCACCTTCCTTTTATCTACTGAAGTGAATGCATGCCTTGTTCTCAGAATGCTTGCTCCTCACACAAGTGCCTGAAAAGCGATGGGAATGCTAAGTGCCACATGAGATCATCTTGAATAAGATTGAGCCTGAAAGCTCATCAGAAATTCAGACTTACTCTTGTAGCAAGAAAAATATGAAATATGTCAGGCCCAGCTACTCTGACCACTCACTTATGCTAATGGACTTTGATGGGAACTTCTCTCATCAACAGTTTTTAATGCCTCTTCAGAGTGTTTCAGATTCTGAATAGGCCTAATAGTGTGGGGAACTGAAAGATATCCAGATGAATTATGCTTTCATAGAAACATTATCCTGTCATTCTCTCATTGTTCAAGCTTGAAATCAGTACCTCGGGTTAGAGTGACCTCAAATGCACATCAGAACGTGAGCCTTTTAGCTTTCATTACAACTTGGTTTATTCTGCCCATACAATTCACTCCAAAATCTAATCTGTAAGAAAACAGGAATTAGACTTGAATGGGAATAGGAATAGCCACAGCCATGTTGACTACAGTGAGTAGCATTTAGGAAGAAAAGCCATTCATCCAATGTCCTCCCAGAGTGAAGTAGTGACTGTCTCAATAAAACACTGAAATAGATCCCAATATAGTTGGTTTGTGCTGCCTCAATTTTCCAAAGATACATTGACTTAAAAGTGAAATACAGAATTTGAGAGACTTCTCAAAAAGCTCTTTCCTCACACCATTTCACAGATGAAAAGAAGAATCAGAGCAGTCACAAATGAGACAACACTTCCCAGCATTTACAAACAAGTAGAAATAGAAGGTGACAAACGATGTAATACCACTGGCAAGTGCAATCATACAGTGAAATCAGACTAAGAGGGAAAAGTCAGATTTTTACACCCATGCCAGTCCTGAGCCTACAGCAGGGCATTTTGGAGAAATGAGCTAAGTAACAAGCTCCAGGAGTTTTTTCAGAACATTCTCTGCACTCCTTTAAAAAGGCAGGGCTGCTGGTGCTGAACACAAGAAAAATAGAGCATCAAGGATCTTCATCTAAAGCTCTTCTTTCTCACTTCTGTAGTACAGCACTACAAGTTTGATCAGTAAGTCCATAACTGTTACTTTCCCAGGAAAGAGAAGAGAAGCTGGCTTTATAAGAAGTGCATTCCTCCAGACATAGGTAATTAACAAATAGAAAACTGTCAGAAGATTCTGGCAAGCCCAGGCAATAATGACTCATAACTCTTTTAGCCAAGAAACTTTCTCTACCTCTTTCATCCCTCCTTTCTGTTACACATTGTGCAGCATCCAACATTTCACTCTGTCACCTGCAGTTCATGGTTTTGTGTGTTTGGAGTCCACAAGTCAATCAAAAGGGGTAAATCTATAAAAAAAACCAAAAACCCCCACTCCCCTGGCAGCTGTGGGTCCTTGCTGAGCAGGATGTTCTCAGTGTCAGACCCAATGACAGGATGCATCCATTTAAAGTTTACTTGCTCACCCCTAGCATCATATCAATATCCAGGGAGTCAAGCCCTCCAATAAGCCAGAATACTCTTGGATTCTACTAACCCACTCCTTATTTTAGGAACTCCTTTTTTTGGAGATAAAGGAAGGCCTATTAAATGGATCACATGACAAATGGTAAACAATTTGAGGTTTAATTCTGATTTTGGTATTACCTTTCAAAAATGACTCCTTGTAACTATATTTCACACCTGTGACAATTGTACTCTGCAGACACGCAAGGGTTAATTAGTTATAATTCCCCTTGAAAAATGTAAAATGCTACGTAAGTGCTAAGTGCCATAAATTTCTCCAATAATGAATTGGCATAATTCCTAGACTTGATTACAACTTGTCCAAAAACTGTGCATAATGCATATTGTACACAGAAAGGTCCATCATCCATTATAGATGACCTTGAGCAGCCCGCAGAACGGATATTAGCCTAAGTAATCCACTCACTATTTTGCTCTCTCTAAAATGGCCCAGAATTAATAGATTGTAAAATATGTGTCTTTGTTCTCCCCTATCTTTGCTTGCACTTAGCATGGTAATAAAAGTTGTTTCTTTAATATATGAATTATGCATTATATATGAGTACGAACTGTGAAAGGCTCACATGCAGCAAGACTAAATTGGCTTTCATTCAGTTTAGACAAAATGCAAAAACAGTTAATAATAGCAGTAATAATGCTGTTCTGATTATATAAGTTCTATGTAACAACACAGCTTGAGAACCTTATAGGAGCTAACAAGTTGCCACATGATTGGGCATTATCCCCACACTTGCGAGGAGCAAAAAGAAATGATGAAGTGAATTAAATTGCCCAAGATGAAATAAAGGGCCAGACTGCACTAGAAACAAACTCAGTCTCATAAATTGCTGGTTAGCAGTCACACCTCCAGCTCTCTCTTATCAAAAGGATTTCCTCTCTGATATAGCTATTGTTGTATCTTGTTATTTGTCAAGAATTAACATCTCCACAATGGTCACATGGAGAGACATGGCTCTGAAGGAAGCAGCTATTAATATTAAAAATGCAGACAACTTAGTGGAAGAGCAGTAAAGGAGACAAAACACACCAGAATGAATTTGCAGCAGGCACACAAATGTTTGTGGGAAGAAGCCTCTAGCAGTGAGCTCCCTGGACTATCAAGGCCAATAAAACAATCCTGGAAGAAAGGAAGCATAGTCTTGGAAGCCCTGATTTTATTCCACTTGCATGATAACACAAGAAAATCTGGTGCCTCAATCATGCACAGTAACTTCTGTGTTTACATTTGCAGACAATAAGGACTCTGGCTGCTGGGAGGGACTCTGTTTCCAAAATAAGACCATAAACATTTGTGGAGCCACATAGGAGCAATATTTCCTCTACCAACTTAAATTTCTCTTCCTGGGAAGCTATCATTGGCAGGAAATTTGGGGGAAGATTTTCTTGGCTTTGCATCAGCTCTGGACTACTTTCCATGAGTGATAGCTCTCTAGGACCCTCATCCACACCAGTAGTAAAAAAGGGCACAAAGTCACAGAAGGCTCTTGTTAAGTTGTAGTGGCAAAGACATCCCATGAATTTCAGGCATTCTGAGCACTGGAAAGGAAGAACAGGACACAGGAATCCACCTCCCATCCTCACCTTCCATACCCCACACAGACCTGCCCGTTTGCTGTCCCGTCAGGAGAAATGGGCTGGAAAGGAACCTGAACACCTCCTAAATTTCCCTGCTCCCCTCGGTTGGTAACTGTAGTTAACAGCTGCTACACGCTCAGCCTCAGGGTGGCAAACCTTAGGAGCAGGAATTATTTAGGCTTATCCATCTCAGACCCTTTCTCTTGCTAAATTTCAGCTGGACTGGTGCTACTTGCAGGATGCTCTCAGTCTGCAGCTGGTGGCAAAGTAAACACCACTGGAGCCTGACTGCTGTGCTCAGAAGGGAATGTTCATCCCGTCACTGTCACCCCGAGTGCCCAGAACACCTTCCACAGACAGGAACGCCATCGCTCCCATCTGCTCCTGGCAATGGGGCCTGAGCTGGGCACTGCTGGTGCCACAAAGGCAATTAATCCTTCATGACCGTTTGGCCCTCGGCTTCTCTGAGGATTCCCAAAAAAGTCAGGTAATGCCAACTACACAGCTCCTTTGAGATGTGCCTCTTGTCAGCTATGAGAATGGATTTGAGCCTCACTATTTTCAAGGAAGACTATCAAATAATACTTTAATTTGCTTACGGCTTGTATCTCAGCTCAAATGAGAGCTAAGAGGAGCAGCTGAGTCACTCAGATTGCCCTGATCCCTGCATCAGAACTGTTTATAAATCCCAGCTTAACAGGCATCTGGTGAAAACTTGGCAGACAACTTTGCCCAGTGGCAAAAAAAATAAGTGTCTATTTAATCCTTGGAACATTCGCAGTCTCCAGACAGCTGACCAATGAATACTAAGCTGCTTTCCCTAAATATGCCATTCGTTGGCAGTCTCCAAAGGGTTAAGGGCTAGGTTTAATTGCTAATAAAGTTGAATAAAATATTCTCAAAGGAATTAATGGGAATTGTTTCAGGCTCCAAACTCAGCTAAACCAGTTTTTAATTAAGCCATATTTAATAAATAGCATCTAAAACAACTGTGCTGCTTTCTTAAGGCTTACTAAGGAAAGGCTGATTCTCAAAATATTTTTTTGCAGACTCGCTGGCTGCAACATAGAGGAGGTTGGACAGTAGAATAAAGCACAGATTTTAATGAGATCAACCTTGCTGTGATAGCTTTGATTTCAGCCAGGTTTGCAGCAGATGAGAATATTGGAATATTTTATAGCACTCTGAGCTGATCCCAATGCAGTAATGCAAGGGGCCCTTCCTTACACACAGACTTTCATATTGGTCTAATTCCAAACCAGCACAGAGAGACTTTTGAGTGCTTGGACCTGGGACTCTGTGTGTTCTGTTTGTGCAGTGCAGAGTGCAGCTCCAATGCACAAACAGGGCTGATGGGTATTCCAGTAACACAAACCCAAGTGATTTACTTACATTTCACACGTCTTCATGTCACAAAGCAGATGCTTCTCCTGCCACGTGCCAAGGGTTGCATGCAATACCCTTCTGACTCAGCATGTGTGAGAGGCGGCAGAGACCTTCCTGACAAACCACACGGCACATTTATTTATAAAGTTGTGTACTTTGAGATGTACTGCCTGAGAACACACTTATCAAACAATTGTGTGGTCTACAAACACAAAATAGTCTTAATATGGTGGGAAGTGTAGATAAAATGCAGCCAGGCTCCAGCTCCCTTCCTGGCTCCAGCACAGCCCCACTGAAATGAGCCATTCAGCCTATCCAACACCTGTATCACCAGTCAGGTGTGCTAATTCCAACCCATCCTACTCATCCCACCCTGGTCATACCTCCTGCTATCAGTTAGGAATCACTGCCACTCTGAGCTGCCCTCCAGCCTCTCTGACTGTGACAATCCCTGAAGCAAACAGGATTGGCATCCTGGAAGCCAATGTGCTGCTGCGATCGACTGGGCAGCTAATTAATGCATTTAGCTGCACTAATGAACTAAGCAGCTCATTAGTGCAACTAAAACAATTATTTGTGTACAGTAAATACCAGCAAAGCAAAGTTCTGCAGCCCAAGTGCCTGTGCCACTGGATTAATGACTGCTCTGCACAATGGGCAAGGAGCAAGCACAATGGAATCCCAGGGATCTTCCTGCTTTTTATTTCCTGCCTATTTACACAGGTCCTTGATGTCAGGACCTAGAGCATCTCCCTCCTCCCTAAACTTCCAAAGGCTGATCAGCTCTGTGAATAAAGCTGGGAGCGGCCTCAGTTGCTATGCTAAGGTACCTTGGGGAGGGGGTGCCCCCCTTCCTACCCTCAGCTCCCTTCTAAGCTGAGGCTCTCACCCTCATCCCCTGCCTGGGGTCTGTCTCAGCTGCGTCACACAGCCATGCCCATTCCTGGCTGTGGATTCCCTTGATCCAAACCCTGATCCACAGACTGACATCCCAGCTGACCATGGCCTGTCCCCAGAAGGGCCTGATGTCCTCAGAGGCAGTGGGACAGGGCCTGGCTGACAAGGAATGCCCAGAGGCTGCAGCTCCTGGTTCCCAGCCAGCCATCAGCCCACACTGCACCTTGATATTTAGATTTAATAACTGTATGACAACTTTATGTACTGGGAAATAGACATTTCCTAAATGTTTTAGCAAATAATCTCAAAGTAAGGAAACTAAAAAGCACCCAATATAGACATGCATAGTTACCCAAGGGGCAAGGACATTTACCTCTTAATAGGGACTTTAAACTTCAAGAATCAAATAGTAGGTCAATTGCAACTCTTAGCATCTTGATACATCCACCTGGAGAGTTAAAATTTATTTCCCATCACAACAAAACCATGGAGGCTGGGTTTGTTTCCAGTCAAAACCTATTGTGACTTGCAGTCAAAACATGACATCCACTCCATCAACCATCTGAACTGCAGGCAGGAGCAGTTCTATTCTAAAGAAAGTCATCTTTCCATCAGCTTTAGTTGTGTGGGCAAGGCACTCTAAAATAGCTGCTCTTCCTGGTGCAACAGGGTCACAGCAGTTTTTCAGCATGAATAGCACGATAATGGGGCCATTTCTGTTTGCCTTTCTAACAGAAAGAGTTTCTCAAAACACATTCTGCACAAAAAAAGTCAAGCAGTTATTTACTCAATGCCAGTAGTACTTTTTCTCCTGCTCACAGATTTAGGCAGTTTGCTTGCAGCCTTCTCAGATGATTTCTACTCCAGGAAGAACAGTGGAAATTCAGCTCTTTTATCACAGAAGAGCTGGGAAAGCACAATTAAAAAGAGGGGTCAACAGTGGAGAGTATCACAGAATCTGCAGGGATTATAAAGAGTGCGTAAGGGACTGCCTAGCACTGCTGAAAGGCGCTCTAATTCACTTTGACTGTTTTAGGTATGGAATGAACACTTGGTTTCCAATCTCCTCACAGCCCAGCTAAATTGCTGTTCATGCCTTGGTTCTGTTCATACAGTGCAGGATTTGATGACGAGCACCTCACAGCAGCCAGTGGGGGAGTTTGCTCAAGGGATCTGCTTTTCCAACTTTCCACTTCCTGATGGCAATTGATGGCCGAGGCACCTGTACTCCAGAGGGTCCAGGTTATCCCAACAACTGCTCCCTGCTGCCTCCACACAGGGACCTCTGTTTGGGTGCCTGTCAGTGCCTGCATAAGTCACTCACGAGCCTTTCCCCCTTCCAGATACTGCAGCAATTTTAGATTAGACATTTTTATCAGGGGCAATCCAGTCAAAGTCAGCTTGGCAAGTCCTGTTTTATAGCACTGATCCTCTTGAAATCACAGAGGATCTGTCATTAAATCATATACAGGCATCCATTTGATTTGAGCATCACCTCCACTGAAACTCACGGAAAGGCCTTCATGAGTTTCAACAAGTGCTGAATGTCCTGTCACCTCAGACCTGGTACAGTTCTGAACACACAGAGCTGTGCTGTCAAAATCACCATGGATGCCAGAAGGGGAATGCAAATTCCTCAGTTACTGGGTCATCACACCACCATCCACACAGAAACTGGGAACATCCTGGATGCAATATCTAGGGATGTTCCAGGTGCAATACATAAGCACCGTGTAAAAGCCAATCAGTGCTGCTAGAAATAGGCCCAGAAGACCCCAAAAGATTCACATCAACACTTTGAAATCCATCAGGCAGCAGCCATGTGTTGATTGTCTAAGTACTACCAGGGGCAGGAGACAAATTCCAGAGGGACATAAATTAAAAAATGGGGCCTCAACATAGACAGATCCAGCAACACTTTTCACAGTACTCCTTGTACTAAAGGCTCATTAAAAAGGTAGGAAAAAAAGTTTTTCAGACCTCATAGTAATGTGAAAGCACCTTCAAAGTGGATATCTTGGAGAAAAAAGCATTAAAAACATTTGAGGCAGTCTCAGAGGAACTATGGGTATAACTTCATTTCAGATTTTTCATCAGTTGCTACACTTTGGGAATTCTTCCAATTCCAAATGGATGATGTTCAAATAAAGTTTAGATAACCATTAATTCAAGTACTACAGATTCATACTCTGTATTTTTATCAAAATTTTCTTGAGTGCAGTCCATGAATAATGTCATGCTAGGGTGGCTTCATACAGATTTTTCAGAGAATACACTTAGATTGTTCTAGAACACTTGTTCTCCCCCTCACAGAGACATGTGGAGGATAAGCAATTTTATAAAAAAAAATTCTGAAGGGCAATCTTTTTGCTTTTCCAAAACTTTGAGATCTTAAATCAGATGAAAATTAATTGCATGCAAATGTGTGACAACTCCAGGATTCGGCTAACCCTCCTTGTATACAGTTGCAGCTGATTTTTGTCCCCTCCTAGGTACTCAGGAAATTACTTTGACGTCTCCTGCTAATATTTCAGTTGAGACTTTAAGATTTGAGGCTGGAAAGTAAATACATCTTTGAAGCTTGATGTATCAGGCACAAGGCTTGAATCACCTAGCGATTAACTTTGTCCATCAAAACAGCCCTGAGCAGTCACACTGAGCTTTTCAACTTGTGGAATGGAAAAATCAAAACAGGATAAAATACGTGACACAGAAATAATTGGTAATACACTGACAGCACAAAACTTTGAGCCCTTGCACCTCTCTGTAATCCATAACAGAGGACTCTGTGAGCTGGGTTAATAAAGTTATGTCCTGAGAGCGAAGGCTCAGAAATCAAACTAAAATATGCTCCAGCCTAGGGACAGGTATGTTGGAAAAGCCAGGCAAAGCCTCTCTGGTGGTGGTTCAGCTGCCAGGACCTCACAATAGCAACTGCACTGTCATTCAGCGGTTCTGAGCTTCCAAGAGGAAATTGTAAGGGAAGAGGGCAGCAAAGAGGATAAGAAGGATTAATTTAAAATGCACATTTTATCTTTTTTACTCAGAAAACCGATGTTCAAACAATAACATCTATGCTTAAGAGATAAAGGTGAAGCTGCAGAGAAGAGCCAAAATCCATTAGTGCAATGAGTGCTTCCAATTTTAGCAGCGACAAGCAGAGCCCTTCCATACAGAGGTTAGCTAAACAGTTATTTTAAGGACTCACTGTTCTTAGTGGAAAATTAATAGAGCAAGTGTCAAAAGTCTTTCACGATTTCAAAAATTAGAACAGTCTGTCTCCACTGGGTATCTGTCCTGCATAGAGAGCCTTCACCTCCTGAAATGTAGAGTGGGAAGTTTATTCAGCACCTGGAAATTAGCACAGCTGTCCTGGAATCATATCATCTACATCTCGATCACACATCGCATTTGAGGAGTACACTGCCTACCTAGAACACCTCTGCTCGAGCCACTGGCATTCACAGCAGCAGAAAATTAAAAACACAGCCACTTAGAGAATCACCACACACTCTGGAACCCTCCCTTGCTGGAGAAGGCACAGGCAGTTATTGAATCTGCAGAAGAAACAGTGGAGAAAGGAAAGGGAACGGTGGGCACATTTGCCAAGTTTTAACTTAAAAACCAACTCCCAAAACTGAAGTGCTGCACTCTGTGAGGACTGAAAGTTTTGCTGCTCTTTTTGGGGGCATCAGGTGCATTTGGAGGTAGAACAACCCTTATAACGTGCATGGCTCAGAGGAACACTTCATGCTTGCTTCTACATCTCATTTGACTCCTGCAAGAAGATGAACAAATGTGTCTGGGTGTTTCTTAGGGAATCTTATATTTATTTTTTGCATCATCTCCACAATAACCTAAAGTTTTGACATGCTAATAGCTAACTATTGTTGGCACAATTAATTTAGCTCTAATACCGTTGTTGAAAGTATATTGGACAAGAAAGGGACATTTCACATATCAAATGTCTGGATATTCATGTCCACATGCCAACATTATGTACAGCTGCACTTCAAACCTCCTTTTGGTTTGGTTATGCAAGCAATTTATTCCTAAAACAACAAACCCAGCAAAATCCCCACTTCTAAAAAGTAAGCCTCAAGAAATCTATTTGAAAGTTAACCTTGAAAAGAGTTTTATGATTAATTTGAATTAGGTTTCTATTTAGCAGCTAAAACAATTTCCTCTAAATGGCATGATGCCAAATGTGATCTCTATTCCCTTTCCTAGTGGCAGAGAGCTCACGAGTATAAAATGAGTGAGAGATCCAAAGGCTGTAGTGTGCTGCAAAACGGATCCTGAGGGAAAATAACTTATTGTGGATATGGAAACGAGATACTTTTTTCTTTTCCTCCCCCCACAGAACAGCAGTAGCTCTGCATCCAGGGGATGCTCTGCACTTTCACTCCTAAATTAAAAAACCCAGGCTGGATGAGCACATGATGAAATCGCTCGATACCGAGGAACGGCACATACATTCTTTGGGATCTTAAAATAATCTCCCAAGGGAACATTGTGGTTCTTCTTTGAGGCTCAAGACTACATGAATGCCAAATAAAGTTTCCATGTCCTGACTAATCCAGTAGCTATCCATCATTCTGCCGGCCCACTTCCAGTTCTAATTCCCTTTGTTTGTTCTTGGCCTGCTTGAACCACTTATTGTCCTTTGGGTTTGCTACAGCAACACCAGTGGGAACAAGGTTTCCTTCTGGGAAGCTCCCACTAAAAGACATCTTTCAGTGGCCTCTCTTCCTTCAATGCACACAGAGCTGCCTTGCCTTAGTACTTTCAATCTGAGCTATTCTAAGCATTTAGGTCCAATCCTGAATTGCACTTCTCCACGTGTTGCTGTGAGCAGGTGAGATACAAGAATTCCTAATTGTTATTCGTACTCATGGAATCAACATTCTCCTATTTTTAGGTATGACAGTCCTTCAACTACAACTGCAGGGGCCTAAAAAAGTCACACTATCACAAAAATGTGCAACACTGAATAGTGTCACTATCCAGAAGTAACAGAGCTGCTGTGACTCATGAGCTGGGAGAAAATCTATCAGAAGGTCAATTTTTCAAGGAAAAGCCAGAACTTTAACTGAAACCTTTCACAGAGACTTTTTGGCAGAAATGTCAGCTTCTGAATAAGCACTGAGTGCCTGAAACATGATAACTATTAGCCTAAAGTGAAAGTACAAGAAAAAGTTCCACTACACACCTTTGATTATGTAAAAGACCAGGGAGAAGTGACTTTGAGGCCCTTTGATGACAATTCATAGCTGAAATAACGTCATCTAGGGATGAAATGCTTTTATCAAATCTCAGCTTCCCTTGTGAAGATAGGCCTAATTTACTGACCTTCAAAGCACTAATTTCAATCATTATAGTTTGGGTCTGTGCATTTTCTATAAGGGAATCTTTAAATTTTAAGAAGTTCATCATTATCTCTGCTTGAACCAAAAAAAAACCCCAATAAAACTCACTTTTGAGTCCATGCTACCTTACAATAATTCCATAATCTTTCCTTTTTTGTAGATCTAATTGATTACAAGTTCACAGCTTTAAAAACTAGCATTTAAGACTTCAATCTTAGCAGATTGCAGTTCACCTAAATATTCACAATCTAAAACACTGGCAGGGCAATGACCAATTTAGCAGAGCTGACCCATTATGACCCACAGTTTGTCAGTCATATCCAAAATATTAAAATCCTTGGAAACTCATACTAATGCAGCAATTGCTAAGGATTTAAACTGGTGTTTGTGGATACACAAACAGAAGGCAGGAATAAAAGCATCCAGAATATATTTCCTATTTAAAAAATGCAATTGTGAGTCTGATATCTGACCCTGATCCCTCCTGGTTCCTCTTTCTCTCTGATTCTTGAGATTCATAGAACATTTAAAATTCATTCTCCTATTTCTCCCACACAAATCTTCAAAAATATCCAATATCCAAAGAATTAAATAAAATATATTCCCATGTGCTCAGGGGTTTTGTTTTTCCTACACCATTTGAGTCCTTTTCTCCTTTTCCTAAAATACATGGCGGTCTTGGCAGAATGGGATTGGGATCAAATCCCTTAATTAAAAACAAGCATTTATTCACTTCGGTTTGGCAAATAACATTTTGATATTCCCATTTAAGTAACTGCTTTGTGCACATAAATTAATATATCTACAGTTAAAATATAGTTTCCCAAGTTTGGGTGCCCTTCGAGAGATAATGTGATCTATTAAAAAGAACCATTGCTCCATCATCAAGGCCTCTGACAGGACAGATTTGCATTGCTGGCTTTCATTTCTCCTTGGATGTTCAGAGGCAACATCCCTCTTTCCAATTTTTATTCATTTTTGAGTACTTATCCACAGTGCGTAACGCAGGAACTTGTTTTCATCAGCAAATCAAGCAGAACTGATAGAATATGCAAAAAGTAGACTAAAAGGAAAGCATTGGCATTTTTCAGTACTCCTTTCATTTCAACATCTGCACCCAGGATTTCACTGGAGTGGATATTTCTCTTTTCTCCCAGGAACTCAGCACATCAGCATGACTATCGGTCCCAGATTGCTCATCTGAGGACACACCACAAAGGGAACTGGGGACTGTTTGTCTTTAGTAACAATGAAAATTGGATCACTTGGAGCAAACTGGGATGAATTGTGCCATCCATTTGCAGGAGAGCAGCAGTAAAAACTCATTGCTTCTTCCTAGGAGTTTCTGGTTTTCAGAAAATGAGGGGTCTAACACTGTCATTCAGTAAATGTGCTATTACATTTACCCAAAAGCTGATCACAGTTTTTGGAGAAAGCTGTTTTTAAGAAATGATGAATTTCTGCAGGATGCTTTGAGCATTTGTATAAATAAAACAGAAAAGGTCATTTTCCAAGTGTTGAAACAAAGTTACTCCGTACTGAAGCTTTTTAAAATAACTTCTCATAGAGGTATTTCAGGAACAATGAGAGCTGAATTAGGATGGTGCCCACAGAATCACAACTACTGAAAGAACACAATATCTATCTACCTTAAAAATGCTAAGTGGCCACGTCATTGCTAATCAATAATCCTCTTTCCTAATGAAAAAAAATTCAAGTACAACAGTAAAACCATCAGGAGTATAGAACAGTTCTCTTATCTGTATTTTAGAGAAAGCTTTTTATCAGTGCTCCTCCATCCATTTACAGACAGGGAAGCGAATGTGAGGGGAATTGTTCAGTGCCAGAAGGGAGCAGGGCCCTTTCTCCTCCCCCAGCCACACACCTGAGGCAGTGCCAACTCAAAGCAAGCATCTCTTCAAGCAGTATCTCAGCAGAAACAAGCTAATTTTACCAGTTCTCTTCTTTCAAGATAGGCACATGTGCTCCACTGTATGATCTGACATTCAAAGCTGACGAAATTACACCGTGATCTTAAGATATTTTCAGTAACACTTATTTTACAGCTGGAACATGCCTGACAAGTAGCCTGCAGAAGCTTTACAGCTCAGAACTTATTCAAGTCACTGATATTTTCTGTGTTTCCTTCTCCTTTGTGTCCTTGTGTAAGAGACTCAAAGTCAACAGTGCTTGATTTAAAAATAAAATTCAGAATCCAGATTCACCCAGGAAAACATTTGATTTCCAATGCTCAGCCTGATTACCTTTTTAAACCTGGCAAAGAGCCTAATTCTCTTGGGTTTCAAGGAGATGCAGGATACAAAGTGCTCATTATTCACAGGGCTTTTTAAAACCACAGTTTATTCCCACAGGAGCTTCCTGGTTCCTCACCCACTCTTGAGCCAGAGGGTGGAAGAGCAATTTGAAGGTCTGGCTATTCCTATTCTCTCCATGCCCCTGGCTGGTCACCTCAAAGGAAAAGAAACAGGCAGGGATGCCTTTTCCATGCTTCCAGGCACGTCATGGAAGAAGCTGGTGGCAGAGAGTGACAGAGGCATTTTCACTCCTTCCAAAAAATGTACAATAATTCAAATCTCAACCTGTCACCATGCCTTGCACAATTTCCATGTCCTTTTCTAGCATTTTTTCCCTTCAATTTACTGCAATAAAAGCAATGCATTAAGAAGCAGTGTTTTGACAAGAAAAGTCAAGACAAGACCATAGAACTGTTCCTTTTAAAGTAATTATCAAAGTCCAAATTCATTTTAGCAAGGAAATCTGATCTTTAACCTAGTAATTAATGGAGATAATTCCAGAAAGAGTTCATTTTTCATATAGTACAATGACAGATCTTGTTTCCATAAATGAGGTGAAAAGGCTGATGCTGCCAATTTTCAGCCAACATAGACTGTTTAACACCAGGGCCTCCAAGAAGTAATTTTATTTCCCATGTTTATGTACAGCTGAATTTTCTCTTGGGCAGAGAGCAGACTGACTGTCAAAAGCTGTCACATCCAAAACCCAGACACAGCACATTTTGTTATATTTGATTTACTCCCCTTGTTTTCAAAACCAACTAAAAATTCTGCTGAAGATGCAGGCAGATAATTTAGTTTGTAATTTTAATAGTTTCACTTCTGGTTGGTATTGTCATTTCTAATACATAAAAGGGCACAAAGTGACAAATTCACTACACCTGCAGAGGCAGCAAAAGAATTTCTAAACGTATATTGGAGCAACAGCCACCAAAAGTCCAGTACTGAGCTCAAATATATCCCAAGAGGGAAACAGCAGGTTATTAACACACTATTTAGTTTTTAGTAAGATCCTTACATTCTTTGTGGTTGAACTCAAAGTTTAACTGCAATTCAAGACCCACGAGGAACTGTCCCCTAAAGTTCCAACTCCCTAAAACATGTGTGGTAAAAAAATAAGGAAAAGCCAACAAAAAAAGTGTCCAGTCCACATGAAAATTTAAGTCTAATGTATGTAAAGATACCGAGCCCATTGCTTTGATGCCATTAGAAATGGGACTGTTCGAAACCAGCCCACTGCAATCAGCAAAGCTCTGTCAAGGTAAAGTGTCTCTGTTCAGAGTTCATCAAGCACTCAGCATGACAGATCATTCGAGTTTACACCTGTCCTATAGCAATTGTCTCTGGGCTGGAAAAGTCCCATTAAAGTAAATTGCAGAAGTGATTTCTGCCATAAGGAACAGGGGGAAAAGAGGGAGAGCAGGAGAGAGACATCAGTCAAGTACCCAATAAAGGTAGCATTGGGCTGCACACTTATCAAGGGACTTGAAATAAGGTTCACCACCACACACATTTCTCTTACTAAAGCAAATCAAGGCAGAAAATTTCCAGACATTAAAAAACTCAAGTCAAATATCTGAATGCTTAGAATGATACTGTATTTTCTGGAACTGATGGATCTTGAAAGAGGTTTAGCCCCATATTAGGGGTTTTTATCCCTGAAGGACAGTACACTTAAATCTGTTTAATGCATTTTCACGTGGGCATCCTGATCTTACATTTTTAATTGTTTCATGTTAAGCTTTCTGAATAAATCTTAAAACATTTTGGGTCTATGAACTATAAATGAACTCTTTGCATATTTCCCTTCGACATTCCTTCCAGACTCTCTTCTCTGTACTACTCCCAACAAAAGCAGAGTGCAAATTGTATTGAAGAAGCCAGGTAAAGGTGATAAGCCGTATGAACAGTGAAAGGAAACAATCACACAGGTGATAATTCCCAGTTCTTGCCTCAGCCATGCACACATGGAAGGATGGATGTGAAAAGGCTCTCTAGGCAACTTGGCCTTGAGAGGCTGCCTGAACTCCAGCAGTATCTCCAAACCACAATATGATTTGGAGTGATGCCTAAAGTTCAGCATTCTGCCTCCAACCTGTGATCCTTCCTTTTACAGTGAGGAAGTCTCCATGGGTAGTCTTCCCCTGCCATCCCAGTTCCTGGCTTAAAGTTTGCTCCCTCCCACTTTTACTCTGGCAACATGGAAGAGGTAGAGCAGAAAAGCAATGATCTCATCTTGAGCCTGTGCACCTCACTTACGCTGGTGACCTACAGTCTCAAGAGCAAAGCAAGTTGAGAAAACCATCTTTACTTTGTACACACAGTCAGATAATGATGTTCTCTCAGACTGATTATCCTCCCAGGAAGCCTGGGCACTTATGCATTCCTGGAAAAAGTGAGCACTGAATGCTGCCTTTCTGATCTGGTGGTGGTTTTTTTTCCCCCCAACTCTACATCAACAGAAATATTTGCCATAGCATTAGCCCATACAGCTCTCAGTGCCTTCCATTAAGTGCAGAAATGGAAATGTCAAGACAACTTATTTCTGTTTACCCTTGAAGCACTCTGTGCTTCTATTTGTCTCTCATTACAAGCTAAGGAAATGCATGAGTTGCCTGGTACCTGTACCTTGCAGAGAACTGAATCTGTAAGGACACACCCTAAAATGCTACAAATAAACACAGGATGCTGAAAAAAAAAGCCCCAGGCATCAGCTTAGCAGAAGAAAACAGCTGAAGGAAAATGTAAAGGGTCTCTTGAAATATGGATATGGTTAAACAGATATTTGGAAGCAAACACTCAATGAAAGCAGAAAGAGCCAGCCACTCTACTTGCTGCTATAAATGCTATAGATGTGCTTCAGGTTGAAGAGACAGCTGCACATTCGGGAATAAGGCCTTGGGAGGAGTAGGACAAGCAAGTTCCCAAAAGCCCACAGTCCTGCTGAAGAGGAAGCACATCCAATGCTCATGTATAAGCTTGCCCCACACAAGAAAGCTCAGCCAAGCTCAGCGCACCTCCAGGGATGCAAACACCATCACTGGAGGTTTTCAAGCTGCAGCTGGACAGGGGCTTGATGGTCTTGTCTCTGCTCCCTTTGCCATGATAGGCTGGACCACAGGACCTTTTGAGGCCCTTTCCCACCTCATCTCTCCCATGACTCAATTATTAAGATAGCCCCTTCACCTCCTCTGAAGCAGAGGATTTTTCCACAGTGACTTAGGGCTTGATTTGTCACCAAGACATTTCAATGCCAGCGTTGCTTCCCTGTCATTTTAAAGAAAAATTGAGAAAGCCTTCAGAGTTTCCAAGACTCCAACAAAATTGCTGTTCAGACTCTGAACCGTGGCTCTCTAGCAGCACCAGCAAGGAGACCAAGCTCAGCCTGAACACAGTATCATTACCAGGGGGCTGATATCCTAAAGGAGGCAAAATCCACTCAGCAGGAGGTTCTATCTTAAATTTGCCATCCTGTAATCAGCTGTTGACAAACTGTTAATTGACTGGGGCTCAGCATCCACCAACACAAGCAAGTGTTGAGGAGGACATGGGTTGTCTAACTGGATGCATTCCCAATCTGTCATCACATTTGCAAAGGATAAGTACACAACTGGTTCATCACACAAATGGAAATCACACCTGCTCCAAGCTGTCATTAACACACGACAGTGCCAGCTAACTGAGAGAGGGGTAGGAAAGAACATGCAGAGCAGGAATTTACTTCCACTTCATAAATCTTCAGCCCAGCTTCCACCACACTCAGTGGAGCAGCACTTGGTCTACAAAACACTAAAAGACAGAGGAAGAAAAAAAAAAAAGTTACCTAGCTCTTACAGTGCTAGGTCTAAGAGGTCACAGATCTTCAGCAAAAGCAGGAACTACTTTTGGAATATGAAGCAAAATTCAGTTGGGGAACCTTCTGCTAAAGGATCCAAGAGCTGTGAATGAGTTCAAAGGCACAAACAAATTCACCCAAGTCCATTGCTGATAATTAAAGATAAATTAAATGCTCCAGAAACCCCATATTACACACAGGCCAAACTTGTACTCTTTCCTTAGGAAATCATTATTAACCTGTGTTGAGACAGGACCCTTAGTTCGACAGAAATTTGTCTGATCCAGCCTTGCAATTCTTGTATTGAACTTTAGTCAGATGAGAAAGAGGGGCCTGGGTCTGAGAGTCCTAACAGGGATCTAAGGGAAACTCCACAAACTCCCTTCACCTTAGCAACTTTTTTTCCTTTCAACTCTATTAATTCAGGATGAGTTGGCACAGGATATTTGCTATAATTTCTAATTAGTACAGCAGTAATAGTAACATTCCTCACTAGGGTATTCTGATGCACAAATGTTTTCAAAGGCACTCACCTGTACAAAGCACTAGTGATGTGTACAGCATTAGTGACCAGTAGGAATAAAGGGAACAGACTGGAAAAATCCCTCAGTTTATGTTCAGTGTCATACAGCTTGTCAAGTACATCTGAACACAAAAATAGAATTTAAAAAAAGAGCCAGAGTGTTTCCAACCAGCCCCCTGCCTCTGTCAGGGGGATCTTTCCAAATGAAAAACAGGCTGCAAAATCCCTACTAGCAAACACAACAATATAACATTTGTCCTCACATGAAGACTGGCCAATCTGAAATGGAAGAGCAGTAGGTATTTGCTATGTCCAGAGGAATAAAGCACTAAGATGAAATGCAGAAAACACAACTGAGGTGTTCAAAAGATCCAGTGAAGGAAGCACAGTTAACTCTGCTCTACTCAGATGAGCCTGAAGGCCTTGGGCTACATCAGTCATTCTCTATTTGCAGCAGCTTCACCACCTTTAGTGAGGTAGCCAGGACAACAATATATTTGGGGTGTGCACACAGTATTTTGTACAAAAAGGCCTACACAGACCTTTTCAAGCCTCTTAAAACCAGATGCTGCAAAAGAAACTGTTTGATTTCCCCATTATCTTCATTAACATTAAACCCCTCATAACGATACACTCGCCTGGATGCTTTGAGATACCAACAACTGAAGCGAGACCGCAAAGCAGCTCAGAGATAGCAAGGCACATTGCAAACTGCTACAGAACAGCAAGAGGCACTGGCAGAGGGAAAGATACCAGTTTTCAGTCAGAAAGGAAGGAAATCTTTGATCTGAAGAAATATTTTTACTGGGCAGTTATCCACATAAAGGAACATTACACCCTCCCATTGGTGTCTCATGCCTCATGAAAGCTCAGAAGTCCAAACATCCCCTCTAACTTCTTCTGTCCTTCCAGCTTGTATTTTAACAATCTTTCCACTTCCTAGGAACAAAAGCAGGTTGACAGCTAAAGCTGTGAAAGCAGCATGGCAATCTTATTAAATATGCCAGGTTTGCTAGGCTACCCTGCAGAAAAACACAAAGTGATGCTAATTAGAATCCAACCATAAGCAGCTGGGTGAATCAAAGGAGCACTGAAACTGCAACACTTCCAGAAGCTTTAACTGCACCTGGCCTAGGTGCACTCATACATCCACATTCCTTATCTGATTTCTCCAGGAACCTGCTGATAATTCGTGGAAATTCAATACTCTGCAAATGGGTGCTTGAGATGAATATGCCACCTGTATTCGTGCTTTCAGAACGAACAGAAAAGATTCACAAAAAGCTCTGGCTATTGACAGCATTAAACATCTCCCTTCTCAGCTCTCTTCCCTTGAGGAACCATCAGTAATCTCCATTCCTCTGCAGGCTGAGAGTAGGTTCTTTCAGAAGATTAGTTTGGCCTCCAGTAATCTGTTCCTCTGAACAGCCTATTCTGAAGCACAGAGGCAAATCCCACTCTCTAATCCTGTTGGTTTCAGTGGCAGGAGCCTGTGACAAGCACACATCCCAGTGTAACAGGATGGAGCAGTCACCATTTGAGAAGCTTTCTCCCCTTGCTTAGGCCAATCAAACTAAAAAAAAACCCCAAACAAACAACTTAATGCAAATTGCCCATATCTGGAGATTTTTAAGCAAGTGTAGATGCTTCCCAGTGGTACTAAAGTGTCAGAAAAACAACTTTCCAAATTTACACTCTTGTCCTCCACAGTTTCATTCCACCTCTTGTTTATCCCTCTTCTCACAGCAGGTAGCAGCAAAAGCTGCACAACTCCTTGAGCAGGGCTGAGGCGGGACCTGAGGGGAGCCCCAGCACAGACCTAACCAGAACAACACCCCACAGGAGCTGAGCACAGCACATGACACTAACTAAAAACCACGAAATTCATCACCTACCTCAAACACAGCAAGGGGACGAACCAGACACAGGGGCCATCATAAGAGAAGCAACAGGAAACCAAATAACATGATGAGCACTAAAGACACACATAAAGCAGAGCTAGAGACCAACACAGCTCCAATCACCACACAGGCCCAAGCCTGAGCTTAAATAGGGCCCAAGGCTCTGTGGGAAGGGTGTGGGCAGGGGGCCCAGGTGGAGCTGATCAGGACCAACAGAGTTGATTGGTGCTCTCAGGGCTCTGGTGCAGCTGTTTCCTTTTAAGCCCCCTCTGTAGAACACCTTTTGGCTTTTTTTCTTTTTAAAGAAGGTTCTGGTTCTTACTTTGCTGAAAAACAAACAGGCTATTTAAGAGCTATCTAGTGCTTTTACTAGAGACTCTTACAAAACAGGAATGCAATGTAAAAATAGCAGATCAATGCTGCAAGGAAGGGGTTACACTTTCATTACAGTCCCCCAAGGTTTGATATTTTGTTTGATAGTTATGGTAAAGGATAGTGCTGAGCCCCAAAAGAAATTCTGGGCCTAAAATACACAATTCTTCTTAGGCAGAAACAGTAACCAGTACCTGTTACCAGCCAAAAAAGTCGTAATTGTCTGGCCTTTTGTTCGCAGCACGGATTTTACTGGGAAATACTGAACCACAAGTAGCAGCAAATGGTAGGCAGACAGTTAAGAGGACTTAGAAAAATGTGTGTTACATTTCCAAATGACAGCCCTCTGTTTAAGAGAATGACAGCAGAGCTCATTTCTTAGGGTGTGGTGGGACTTGCCTGACTCCCTGCACATTCTTATGGCTTTTTTTTCTGCTTTCTGCAACAGAAATCACATGGTTGCATTTAAGAAATTGCTTGGAGGGTTCATTAATTTTAACATATTTTTTACTTTTCTCTGAACTGCAACAGAGTATTCTTTTCTTCTACCTCAATGAGGCATTTAATTCAGCTTCTTCCCAAACACGTGTGAAAGGAGGACCAGGAGTGCTGTCAGAAGCTGCGATTTAGCAGGACGGGTTTCTTGTGTACGGATCTGAGCTTAAATCAAAATGAAACTATAAATTTATAGTTGCAACCTAACAATTTGCCAAAAGTACAATGCCTTATGAAGACAAATCAGGAAGTAATCTTCCTATCTTTGTGGCCAAGGCTCTGCCAGTGCTACAAGCGTCAGTGTCCGATCAGCCACTGAACGTGGCTTGTCTCAAGATGCCTTTGGCTTCAGGTTTACACTCTTGGTGGTTTTCTTCCACAAATGCATCTCCAAGACAGAAGCAAAATGTCTGCCTGTGGGATTTGAGACATAAGCAGAGAAGGCCATCATTTTCTTATGCTTTCCCATTTTTTCCTACTCAGTTATCATGGAAAAAGTCACAGAAATGGGACAACAAAACGTAAAATATCAGCTTCGAGAATATCCATCACTTTCAGTACAGGGCTCTCCTGGAATAAGCCATATAAAACGATGAATTTGTATCCATTAGATTGTTACCATACATAATCCACTTACTAGAACTGGTTTACATTGTCCACTTGTGGAGCTGAACAGTACTTAACAGGAGGAGGATGTCAAATGCGGCTCGGAGCACTTCAACCAACTTCAACATGTTCCATATAAAGCCTGCTATTTCTAGATATCTGCTAATGCATTCTTTGGCAAAAGGGTAGCTCTGAAAGAAACTTTTAAATCAGCCCATATCATCAGCCCACACTTCAGATAAATGTGCACCCTCTACGGCTTTCCTTTTCTTTCAACGGGAAAATATTGTCTTGACTTTGTGCCTGAGACTCTTGTGTTCCAGGGCTGGATCACAAGTGCTCTGCTCAGGAATCCCCCCCAGATCAAAATCAATGATTTTCCTTGTGAGGATCACCTTAATTATCAAACCACATGTCTGAAAGTTGCAATAGGCTTAAATATTTATGGACACTCTGGCAGTTGCACTTAATTACGGGTTGCTGACTGTGTATGTGAAGATTTCTGTGGCCTTGGCAAACAAAACACTAGCATTTCAGCTTCCTGGAAGTTGGAGTAGCCTTTTCTTTTTTTGCAGACAATTTGCATTTTAAAAGATTTCTGCTTTCATGTGGCTCAGCAACAAGACACAATTTCTCAGCGGAACAATCTGCAGCCTAATCTAGCAGTGACTCCTCAAGCAAGACTCCTGCCAAATCCAACAGCTTTGCAGGAGCAGGGACTGCCACAGCAGGCCATGATCACTGTCCTACTACCTGAAAGACGAGTGCCACCCCAGGTGACAAACTGCCTAAAAGGGTCTTTTGACAGCAGCAGTGTTTGGGCCTCTGGCAACTGCCAGCCCCAGCAGCTGCCCAGGGAGCTCCGGGAATGTTCTGTACCAGATGGAGCCCGGCCTGCAAGCAGTTGTCTGAGTGGCCCATTTTCTTTGGCACCTGGAGAGAGGCATTTGGTCACCAGCAGCAGAGGGGATTCATAAATGCACCCTTGCCCAGGCTTATTAATCTACACAGCACCTCTTTTTGGAGCAGAGGCATTTCTGTGACCACATAAATCACTGTGACATGTAAGCAATCTTTACATTCCATTTCATAGGAATTCTGCAGCCTGGTAACACAATCACCTTTGTTCAGCTGGCTCTTCACTCACCTGGATTTTTGGTTAAGGAAAAGATATTTTTCTGGACCAAGAATTTTGAACTCCACCTGCTTTACACTGCAGTATAGAAAACTTTTTGGATTGACTCCAACTTTCATTCAACTAACTTATCATAAAATCACCCCCCTGATTTTAGACTCTAACTGAAAGTGATCTTGTTCCTAAAATTCCAGGAACAATTTGAGATCATTGTCCCAAGAATAAATGGCCTGAAATGTCTATTGGACACTACTGATGAAAGATAAGTGCCGAGTTAAACTTGGATCATATTGCATGTAATTCTTCTTTCAAATAACTTCTTTCCAACAGTCTCTGGGAAAGAGAGAGCGAGGAGAACTGCAGTGGCAAAGCTACAGCACAACATAGTTATATAATTGCATTTCTTACATTCATGGGGGATTTCAATAAGTCTCTTTGTACAGGTAGGTTTTCCCGGTGCCTTGCAACATCCTGTGCAGCTGTTACCTTGTTTTAAATGGTTGCCAGGAAAAAAAAAAAAGGTTGAGCATTACTTGTCCTTGGTCCACATCATGCACTAGTAAGTGGGAAAGGAACAGGAGATCTGCTTAAACAGGAGGTCCAGGATAAGGATTTTACACCTGTTTTGAAATACCTGGAGATGAGCATTACTGTCTAAAACTTGAAAATTATTAGAGAAGACTTGTTCCCATAGGAGCCTCAGAAGACTGGAATACATATCAAGGCAGAATATCCATTAGTTGTTCAGATGGGGGGCAGAAATATTCTTTTTTGCTGCTTTTAGGTGAAGATATTTTCTTAGTGTGGGAGAGAATGGCTACAAACTCTGAAAAGGTAGTGTGGATACAGCAATACATTGGAAAATATTTATTCTTTCCTGTATATCCTGCTGCTTTCATCAGAAGTTGCTTAATTCAGCACTAAATTCAGATAAATAAATAAATAAGGATACTTGCAAAGGTTGGGATTTTTGGAAGCTTTGCTTCAGAACCACATGCAGTGGCATCTGGATTTATGGCTCTGCTGCAGTGTGTCTCTGAGATGCTTAACCAAAAACTGACTACGAGCAAGACTTTGGCTCATGACACAACAGCTTTCATTTTCTCAAACTTGCCAGCTTGTCAGGTGAGCTTTAATTCTGTCTGCAGGAAGTTTTGATGTATTGCAACCTTTAAAATTACAGCATCTATTCTGTGTGTTACCGAGGGCACAGCAGCCCCCCCGCCACAGGACATCTGTGAGCTTGGCCTGGGTTTCCGTCTGCGCCTTCGTTTCACTGCTGAGCTCCTGCAGCAGTCAGAGCAGGCTTCAAACGAGTTCAGCATTCCTGAAGTGAGACTGTGGCACTGCCTGGAATGGAAACAGCACTGGCTGTGTTCACAGGGCCCAGGGCAGCTTTTGGATACACAATTCTTGTGCAGTCCCTGCTGAGGGCAATAGGAGATCTCCAGGTTTGCCTGACTAACACAGTGTGATTCACTTCTTTATCACACGTGGCTGCCAGACAGGAGCTGAAAAAAGGTTATTGTTGAAGCAAGAAGTCACTGATGGTAAAAGCCGTGTCTAAATAACACCCATGACATATCTAACAGGTCTTAGTTGTGTGATTAAGGCCTGAATTTTGGATTCCTGCATTGTGTAAGGAAGAATAACTCTTCTTCCTTTAAGAGAATTATTTCTGATTTAATTAGGGAGCGCGATCCCAATTACTCTGTCAGTGACAGGTTATGCTGTAAATCCTGCCCGGGTACACCCGTGCCCTTCTCACAACTGACAGAAGGGAACCAGAGGAAAACTGACCACAAGCAGCAACAGGTACAGGAACAGAATTTGGCCCCAGCTGTTGGCACCAGGTTTACTGCCTGATGAGCCTAGCCAGCTTGAGGTTGCATCATAATCTAATAAACACCTAATAATACCTTTCCATCTAACTCAGCCACATATATCAGGCTTTGGAGGTGTCAAGCCAAAAAAGAGAATTGTACTGCTGTCTTGAAGGTATTTTTATTGCTGAGAAAAATATATTGCAAGCAACAACTCCTTACACAGCAGTTCTCTCTCTTTTCCACTTTGGAAAGTAAAAGGTAAGAAAAATAAGCCAAGCAATAAAAATTCACGTTTGATGTCAGATCTGTTCAGATCTGATGCACTCAAACTTGAAAGCTTGTTCTCCTATGTCTTGTAAGATCTTTTAAATTCTGAAAAGGCTTGACAGGCAGAAAATGAACAGATGCACAGTAGAGGTGGGAGATGATCTTGTGGGAGGTCTCCCTTGCCTTATGCAAAGATAAGGGTGGGGAGGCGTGCCTGCATGGTGGGGTGCTGTGTGGGGAGAGGGAGCCCCAGCATGCACCTCTTTACAGGACTGGAGGTTACATAAGGCTCGGGAATGACTTCCTCTCCCTCCCTTTGGAAACTTGGGAGAGAGTGAAGATGCCAACACAGAGGCATTGCACCAGGAACAGGCTGCCCTGCAGGCTCCACACTCAATTCTTTCTGTGCCAGCTCCCCTGCTGAGCAGTCACCTTTGCAGAGGCAGCAAGAAAGCTGTTCCTCTTGCTCCCACGGAGGCGTTTCTGCTTCCTGGACAAGGTGTGCTCTGGTATTATCCCTGCTCCCTGGAGCTTGTGGATACCTCTGGCTGCAGGAAGTACACTGAGCACTGGTGTACTCCAGTGTGCTTCCATTTCAGTCTTTGGATGGCAAACTCCACCTCTGGACATGCAGGCAAGGTGAAAAAGCAGATTTTTCAGTATTATTTAATACTACAAGATCAAGAACAGCCACTCAGGAAGGTAGGGAAGAACTGTTGGTGCACGCCAACTTCCCTGTGTAAGAAGCATAAAAGTGAGAGGTGATATTTTTTGATAATAAGACATAATTTTTAACGCTGAATGCCCTTGATAACTTGTCTCCAAATCTTGGCAGGACTTCTTCTTCACATTTCTGGAGGACAGCAAAACTCAAAGTTAGTAAGAGATGTTCTTGAATATCCCATTCAACTGGAGGTATTATGGGAAAGTACCCTGTAAATATGATTTCCTCCTGTCATTGCCTACCTACCTTTTGGTGAGTAGTCATTAAACTCACATTAACTTGAATAATATGAATAAGAAACCTCTTGGTGTATATTCTTTTAATATTCCAGTGAACTCTTTAGTCTTATTTTTGACGGACTGATATGAAAATTCCTGGTCAAAAGTCAAAGTTTTGTCTAAAAGCTTCTGTTCATTTTAATTGGATATCAAAGGCAGAGCCACGGTGACTTCCCAACTGTTCCAGTGCTCTGTATTTATTGATTTATCTATTCTAAACTAAACCATTCTCCTTAAATATAACAATATAATAAACCCATGTTAGAAAATGCATTGAATATGTATTTTTGGCCACATCTTGTTTACTCTCTTCTAAATTATTTAAGTTATGAACCTCTTTTGGCATTCACATAGTGAAAAGTATATTGCAACTGTTACTTGTGTTGTTTTGTTAGACACACAAATTAAAATTGGAAATATCAACATTGCCATTGTCTGTGTGATGATAACCTCTTATTTTCTAGTTTTAAAAACTATCCATCCACAACAAATTCCAAAAGTTTCGGAGGGTAGTTCTGGAAATCCAGCAGAGAACTGGAAAAAATTACGTCGATGGTGATATCAAGTGTATTTCAGGAAAATGAGCGTTGCAGTAATTTATTCTGCTCTAGGCAGTGTCATGAATCCATCATGGCACACAGTGAAAGAAAACATGTCAAGAATGCTGGAATACCTTTCTTTACCACGAGACACCCACACAAACTAATAATAGGACAACATTCAATAAAGTAGAAAATAAACCTAATAGAAACCAAGTTGCAGAAAGAATTTTCCAACTTCATCCTCTGTACCACACACCTAAAATCTCTTAAGTTTTTAACTCCCTTCTTTTTCCACTCGAAAACCATACTATCAGAGGAAGCAAAAATTTAGTGAACACAAAGACTCAGAATCCTGGAGTAGTCTGAGTGGGAAGGGACCTTTTAAAAGTCACCTAGCTCAACCTCCCTATACAGAAAACAGTAGCAAAACACAAAGCCCTGTCTTCCTCATGTCCTTCAAGAGAAACAATGAAATTACTGGTGGGCAGCCCAGGAAACAATGTGTTTTGGTGGTGTCCTCTGTGCAGAGCAAGGGCTGGTCACCCAGATAAATTATCATTGCAGCACAGAAATATTTGTGAGCTGAGTGTCCCAGAACAAGAGAAAGACCTGTTGGCATCTTTCCCTTCACGTAGGTTCGCTTGCTCTTTCCATACTGTAGTTGAACTTTACATTTTATAATCAAGATTAAAGCAAACAAACACTTACAGACTTGGATTCTTTTTCTAAAATCAAATTCTGTCCCAAACTTACCTGGGGCTCATGGCTACACTTCTATCAAGAGCTGTGGAAACCTAAAGTGACAGCTTGATTCCTAAACCTCTTTTGCTAGAGCAGTGGGAGTATGGAAGTTGGAAAACTGTAGTTCTCCAGGTCTGTGCAGAGCCAAGAGAACACCACACACACACAGAGTAAAAGCTGGAGCAGTACAGGTTAACAGAAGCCCGCTGAAGCTAAAGGGGAGTAAATTGTGTAAGGAGCAGAGTAATTGAAGCAATCCCAGGAGCAAGAGAAGGTCTGGCCCAGACACTTGTTTTCTCTAACCAGCCCTCCTCGCGTTCTCTTTTTATCCATTTCCTCATGGATGCTCCTAATCAGGTTCAAGTGAGGTGTACCCTCTCCATCTTGGCAAGCCTGACCTACTTCCCAGGGATTAGCAGCTCCATGACATGTCTCCCCCGGTTTAGGAACACCCTGTTCTCTTCCAGGAATGAAACCAACTCTGCCTCGCTCCTGAGCAGTGTTTGCCTGAAACACAAACCTCCTCTGTGTTGAATGTGGCCAGAAATTACTGATAAATCAGTTATAAAACAAGTTTTTCTTTCCTTGTTCTTTGGAATTCACAGGAACACTCCCATTTATTTGGAGCCATCATTTTACATGTTGTTCCTTCTCAGCCCCTTTCATTTGCATGTTCTTTAATGACACAACTATAATTATTCACCACCCTGTACCACCACCAAATAAAACGTTCCTCAGCCTTCCCTTTTGCACATCAGTTCTTTGTCACATAAGTTCTCTTAATTTGGCTCCACCAGATCTCAGCCCTCTCTCTGCTTTGGCCAATCACTTTTCCTTCTTTCCCTACAGAATCTATAGAAAGATTATCATGTTTCCCTCAAGTTTCCCAAGTTCTCACTAGCAGCAGGAAAAAAAGAGTCCTTTCTGTGTTATCTTCTCACAAAGGAACTTCAGCCAAGTGTGTGTCTTCTCAAAAAATTTCTACTGCTGCATTTTTTTTTCTTTTCACTACATATCCCAGGTCTAAACATTGCTAAACCATCCAATTTTACACCATCCATTTAGGAAGGGCAATGATAAATTATAGAGAGGTTTTTTTTTTTCTTTTACAAACCACAAAACGGTTAGAAAAATTGTAATACAGAGACCTTGAGTTACTGTATCACATGGAAAATATGACAAGATTCATGTGTGCTGAGTGGCTCTTACTCATTTAATCCTCAGCTGGCATTAATTGCAGTGGCAAGGTGGCTCAGAAAGTCAGGGATCTCTGCAGTGCTGGGAAGCTGTCAGCAAAACTCTTCCTTGGTAAGGGCAGGTACTGCTGGAATACCTGGTGAGAGAATGTCACTGAGTCATTGGGAGAGGTCTCATTACTCCTGAGGAGTAACAAAAGAGGAAAATTGCTGTCATGGTTCCATTTCTGCATAGTGAGAATGGTGCTAGGGGCATCTTCTGCTTCTGTCACCACATATTAACCCTGAGTCTGCTACAGGGCCAATAATGGGGCAGACCAATACTTGGGCTTTAAGGAATGGTTTGATCAAGCCCAGAATCCCATGGGAAATATGAGAGTGATGTAAAGGAGTCTCATTAAATAAACTGGTGAAGTTCAACAAAATTCACAGGTGGTAAATGCTACTATTTCCTCTGCTGAGGGAAAAAAAAAAGTGTGAATGTTTTATCAACAGGACTTATCAACATTGTGTGGCAGTAACTGTTAGATAATTGTTCAGTACAAGTTACTTCCATGCCAAGATAATCCCAGCCAAACAAGGATTTTTGTAACAGACAAGAAGGCATCCCAGACCTGTATACTGATCCCTTCTTCTTTTTTTTCTTTTTTTTCCTAGTCAATTTACCAGGCTAACTAAAGAAGTCGATTGTCTTAATTTCCATTAGTTGAAAGTACAATTATGCTACTCAAGGGCAGGGCTGCTGTTCGGAGGGATCTGGGCAAACTAAAGGGATGAGGCTGACAGGACTCTCATTGAAGTCAAGGAAAATATAGAGTTATTTGTCTGGGATGGGGTAAAGGATGCATTGGGATGGTTGGGCTGCCTGACTGGGACAGAGAAGTGGTGCCCAGTGACAGGACGAGGAGCAATGGCCATAAACTAAAACACAAGAAGTTTCACCTCAACATGAGGAAGAAATTCTTTATGTTAAGGTTGACATAGCACCGGAACAGGCAGTCTAGGGAGGTGATGGAGTATTCCTGCCCAGAGAGATTCCAAACCCACCTGGACGTGTTCCTGTGCCACCTGCTCTGGGTGACCCTGCCTTGGCAGGGGGCTTGGACTGAGGTCTGCTCCAACTCGAACTGTTCTGGGATTCTGGGATTCCGTGACAGTCCCTTGGAACGGGGAACACTTCCTTTAACGTGATCCTGCAGAGCTGGTGCCTCACAGCACGGGTGCCTCCCGCCCTGTGTGGGCACAGCTGGTGCCTCACAGCTTCACCTCACAGCCTCACCTCACAGTGAGGCCATTAGCGCTTTTTAACCAGCTCCCACAACACGGCGCCGCGAGCGCGCCCAATTACAAAGAAAGGTCACAAAACCTGACCGAGCGCACTGGAGAGTGGCCGGAGCAGCTGCCCAGAGACCCTGCTGGACCGGGATTTCGAGTTTGGGACCGCTCGGGGCCTGTGCCCGAGCGGGTCCCGCCGTGAGGGGCGGGCGGCCGCCGGGAGCGGGTGCGGGCGGGGCCGCCGCGGGA
>VZTA01020630.1:108406-266607 GCA_013398855.1 Mohoua ochrocephala
GGTTCCCTGCGAGGGGCGGGCATGGCCGGTGACTCCAGCCCCGCTGTGGGGAGAAGGGGGCCGGGGTGGCCTTCCCGCCCTGCAGAGGGGCCGCGCAGCTTCCCCGCCCCGGCGGTGGCTACCCGGGCACGGCGTGAGGGAGGCGGCGGGCGGTGCCCGCGGTCCCCTCTGCCCGCCCGGAGCCGGCGGGCACACCCTGCCCTCGGCACGGATGGTCTGACAGAAGGAGCTGCCCCGCAGGTTCCCGTCCTGTGTGGGCACAGAGTGCCCAAGGTTAAACGGGTCACTCCAGACAGAGGGGCATGAGGGATATGGAATGAAGGACATGGAGCTGTTGGGGCGAGCCCTGAGCAGGCCACCAAGTTGATCAGAGGGATGGAGCACCTCTCCTTTGAGGAAAGGCTGAGAGAAGTGGGTTTGTTAACCCTGGGAAAGAGAAGGCTCTGGGTAACCTAATTGCAGCCTTCCAGTACCTGAAGGGAATTTACAGGGAAGATGGGGCAAGACTATTTACAAGAGCGTGTCATGACAGAACAAGGGGGAGCGCCTTCAAACTGACAGATAGTTGGGTTAAATTGGATATCGGGGAAAAAAATTATGTACTATGGGGATGGTGAGGCCTGGTACAGGTTGCCCAGAGAAGCTGTGGCTGCCCCCTCCCTGGAAGTGTTCAAGGCCAGACTGTTTGGGGCACCGAGCATCCTGGTCTAGTGGAGGGTGTCCCTGCCATGGCAGGGGATGGAGCTGGATGGTCTTCGAGGTGCCCTTCCAACCCAAACCATTCAGTGATTCTGTGAAGCAGCTGTCCCTCAGGTTCTTGTCCGAGTGTCCAAGGTTAAACGGGTCGCTCCAGACAGCTCCCCACCGGGGAATAATGTCCAGCATTGCTCCTTGTCCTGCTCCCACACGGGGGGCTGGCACTGGGCTCTGTGTGAGCTCCAAGAGGGCTGAATTCGGTAGGGAATATTTAGCAGGAGTAGGCTTCCAAAGCAGAATTACGTAATATCCCAGCCTGCCCTCACTTCAAGCCGACTTGAGCTCAGAGTTCTCCTTCAAGGGAGATGCATCAGATTTCATTAACTTCTGACTGACTGTACTGCTGTGGTGGCTTTGCTTGTGGCACGACACAGTTCTTGAAATGCACGTGACATTTTTTTTGTCGGAGCCTTGCTCACCTGCTGGTATTTAGAAGGGGAAAAAGGAGCTCGTGGGGTTTTTTTTAAGACGGCAGTGAATAAAAAAGTAGTGTAAGTAGGCAGTGTAGTCACGTGGTAGCTGTGGGCTGTGCAGCTATGAAATAGGATTTTATTGTGGCATCTGTGCTACTCCGTGCGAGCGCTTGAGTTTGAAACAGTTCGAACATCTGAACTCGTGCTCCCTCCTAAATAGTTAGCTGGCTACTTAAAAGTTTTGGTGTGCCCTTGAATTTGATTTATCTCTAGTCTCTTCTTAGCAGGATGGACTATCACTTCTCTTAGGGCTTCAATGCTCAGGATCCTACTGGACCCCGGTGTTAATCAGTGAATAGGTGGGAACAATCTTGAAACAGCTGATAGTGACCCAGGGATGCCAACTGTTGTGGTTGAGGATTTAGAACGGATTTTGTGTCTCTCTTTATTTATTGTGGTCTAAAAGGTGGGAGAAAAAATAAATTTGTTTTATCCCACTCCGAGGTTATGTTTTAAATTGAAGTTTTTTCACTTGGGATGTTTTAGTCCAATGTGGAAGCAATTGTATGAAAGTTACTGATTCATGCACAGGTTGGTGAGTTTTAAGGAGGAAGATTATTTATGGCGGCTCAAGGTCTTTATTTCTAAGAGAAAATACTTAAATAACTAGTGGTGCATGCCTGTGAAGAAGAAAGAAGAAGAGGAACTGCCTGAAATCAGAAGCGGTTGAGATAGCAAACAATTAAAATCATTTGGAAGCCTTTTCTCCTTTTGAAAAATTTGCTCATTGGTTTGGAGTGAGAGGTAGCTGACAATAGTGGTGGTGGCAGAGTTGGTTTCAGTGTTAGCTGGGCACGGTACGTGTTGCTGCATTGCTTAAATTGCACTCTAATTAATTCTCTGCAGTGTTCCATGTGTGAAAGATCCTCAGGTCTCCACGCTATTTCCTGTGGTGCATTACTGATGCTTTCTGCTTTTCTCTTGAGGAGGAGCTTTGTCTTTAATGAGGATGCCTACTCAATGCTGCTGGTGTGGAATTAGTGAGAGTTTGAGCTCTAGCATTGATTTTTAAAATGTTTTCCGAGCTGAATCCGGTCCGGGTTTTCCCCCGATCCGCTTTCCGGGTGAAATCCGGTCCGGGTTTTCCCCCCAATCACTGCTCCCGGCCCTCATCCTCAAAATATCTCTAAGAGAAGGAAGGGGGGAAATTCAGTTTTGTTTTGGGAGTGAAGCTGGGGCAGGGGTTGGGAGCATCTTACGGCCAGTGAGTTTTTCCATGGGCAGCAGCTGCTTCCCTCTTGCCTAAATATTCCCGATGGGGCTTGTGGCAGAAACTCCGTGTGAGAATTTTCAGCCCAAGTGGCTTCAGTGGGAAGAGCAGCAAACACAGACAAATCCGATTCTTGCAGCAGTTTCTATGCTGATGGGTTTTGGCTTCTACTGATTTTTATCTGGTTTAGAGCTGGGGATCCAGACAGGAATCCTGCATGTCAGTCCATGGATTCCTTCCATACTGTCTCAGGCTGCTTGGCAGGACTGCAGTCATGTTCATTAAAACCTCCTTTATTTGAAGAACCTCCTGCTTATTTATGAGATTTGTTTTCTAAGCAGTGCTTTTATTAATGCAATTGTTACTGTAGCATTTTCATGAAAAAAATATTTATTTTCATCAACTGCTCTTTTGAAGCCTCCTGCCTTGGTAGGAACAGGTACAGCTGCTGTTTAATGTCAGGTTTTCTATTTGGGAAAGTGGAAAATCACTGTGTAATTCTACTTTTTTGTTGTTCCCAGGTGCACAAATAGAGAAACTTAAGTTTGAAATGACTTGTGTGTGGGATCTGTAGCAGGAATAGGATTTTTCTTCCTTCATCCCTCCTAGCTGAGGTGTGTGTACTCGGCTGGCTTTTTGTAAATATTTGGTTATTCATAGCTGGAAAAATTGCAGGCCCTGGAAGCACTGCTGCATTTTATTGATAAAAATGTTTTGGAGAAGGTTCTGTATCTGCCAGACATTGCACCATTTTTTGGATGTTGTTACTATCACAGAACGCAGGTCCGGGCTGGAGTGCTGGGAGTGTGATGCTGGAATGAACTGTGTTAGAAAGTTTCCCTATTTCCTTATCTCTAGTCTGTAGCTGTGAGATAATGATTCATTAATATGAGGAGTTTTCTTTTTTGTCTTTAATATTGTGTCTGTTTGGAAGACAGAAAACTAATTTCTGGTCTGCTTACTTAAAAGTGCATTTTGCATTTGTAAACAGAACTTGTTCCAAGCTTGATTTATCTTAATTTAACATCCTCTTCTTTTTGAAGTAAATTAAAACAAGCAAATAAACAAAAAAATCCAACCCATCAATGAACTTGTTGTCTCTGTGCCTCTGGTTACAAAAGAAGCTGTTTATGCCCTTGGTGCATCTGCAGTACTTTATGTGCTTGTTCCCACACAGGGTGTTAAATGTTTCGATTCCCCTTTGTTTCAGCACAGACTTGTTGCTGTGTGTACCTGAAAAAGAATGTCTTAATTGTCCATTTTAATTCTAGCCAGGTGAAAATCAGGAGACCAGTTAATAGTCACGTTTCCAAGGCTACCTTGTCATAGTATAGGCCCACGCTTTTTACTTTTTCATTGTCATTTATCATTAAACATTGCCCTGCTATCTCGTTGGACAGCTGATTGCAAGGGTTCAGCCCCCCCCAGCAGCACCTTTGGTCTGTAGTTTCAAGGGGATGTGTTAAAAATGAAGCTGAATGTTTTAGTGTTTAGATGGTTTAATGCCTTTAATCAGTTGGCTTGAACCACTTTGTGTAAATAAAATCCCAAAGGATTGGCTAAACTGTTTAACAATTGCTGTAGGTTAGGTTAGGAGTTCAATAAGATTGAGCATTTTCTGTCACTTAAGAGTGTCTAGTCTCTTACTTCTTGTTAGTATCCAGGCTTTTCTTTGCCCTATTTTGAAAAAAACCCAACAACCTAAAACCCCATACAACCTAAAAAGCAAGGGAATGAAAATCAAGTTACCCAGACTCTGGTTTGGTTTTGAAGCTTCTGCAACTCTGCTGGCTGAGTCCAGAGGAAGTGACCAAACATTTTATTTAATAACTGGACACAGCTGAGTGCCGTGCTGGGCATTGGCTGAACAAAAACTGTGAAGACGTGATGCTGAAATACCCTTTGTAGCAGATGCTACAAAGCAGATGCAAAACTGGGCATAAAAATATGTAGAATGATGGAACTTAATCTGCTGAAGCTCTAGAACCATTCATATAATTTTTTCATCGATTGATTGGCTTTCTATTTTAAAAGTAATTTCTCCTTCTTTAAAAAAAAAAGGGCTTGTCTGGGTTGGAGGGGTTTGGCAATCTGCAGGGAGCTCCTTGTCAGCTTCCCGGGCTTGTGTTGTTGTGAGACAGATCCGGGTAAATGACAGGGACCAACTTCTGTATCTTTGGCTGCCACCTGCTCACTTGAAAAGTCTTTAAAACCACACAGTTGATCTGGAACTTTTCTTTTGTTGGCATTACAAAGCTGCCTATCCTGCCTCAAGACCTATCTGTACTTAGAAAATGTCTTTTTGTTTTCATTTTTTATGCTTGTGAAATCTGTAGCAGTAAGGCAAAACTGTTTAAAAGAATAAAAAAAAAAAAATTCTGATACTGCTTTTACCATTCTGTTGGATACTGTCTCAACATTTTCACTCTAATGTTAATAGTACTCCCAATATGAGTTCCCTCAAGCAGCTTGGTTTAAGCAAGTTTTGCTGTTTTCTCATGCCTATATCCATAAGCTGTTTTTCCTTTTTCCAAGATTCTTGCAACCTGGTGAAATTGCCATTAGAGCAAAGTGTGGAATGGTACTCAAGGTTCCATCTGTTCACTGATGCTGTTGATAATGGTAGTGAAAAGGCAGATTAGAAGAGTCAGCTTAATGCACTTGAAAAGGAGTGAGTTGGTGAATCCAGTAGCCAAGAAGAGAGACCAGTGTCTTGGAGCTGGAAACTCTGTATCGGCACATCTTAGCAAAGTCGTTCTGTGTTTACTGATCTTCTGGGGTGATACGGCTGAATGGCACCTTTGCTCAAACTGGTTTTAACTTGAGTTGGTTTTTTTGTATTGCCTCAGTGAAGTTGTTGGTATTTGAAAGCCAAAGCTTGTTCTTTTGTGCTTTAGATCAGAGATAAATAGAAGTCAAAAGCAGAGCCTGTGTCTGAGAGCTTCAAACTTTGCTTTTCAATTGCTTTCTTTATGCCCTCTGCAAAAAGCTTTAGGTATTGTGATGGAGTAGGAATAGGAGAAAACACCTCGACACTTGGAAATAGTGATTTTAGTCCACTGAGGTCAATCGTTGTTGCAGTGATAGATGTTGGCTGCCTTATTTATGGAGGGCTGACCGTGTGGGAGAGCATTTCAGCTGTAAAACTGTGCCATGTAAGAGGTCTGGAAGCATCAGGAATGAGGTGTGTGTTGAGGAATGTGCAATACCTGCTTGCAACGCGTCGCTTTTAGCTCTGTGGTGTTTTCAATCTGATTGCTGAATGATGAAGATCAGCAAAAATTGCCTTTTAATGTGTAGCAGACTCCTGAAAGCTTTCTTTCCTGAACCAAGTGCCCAAGTTTTGATTTAAATTCCAGTGAACTTTGATTTTTAACTTGGAAAGGCCTGTTTTCTTGGCACACCTCTTTGCACTGCACCCTGTGCCCTACACGTTTATAGAGGTACACCCTTGTGCACAGGGAGAAGAAATGGGATTAGCAGCCCTAAATCTGGTGGTGTTGACAAAGTGCTAATTGTTTCCTGGCCTGTCTGGAGTGTGGCAGAAGAAATTTGGTTGCATCTGCTTTTGCCAGGGACCTGCTCTTGCATTTTGTGACCGGAAAAGTAACAAAGACTGGTTCCACGGCAGACATGAGGCTCTGTTTCCCTGCTCCTACAGATTATATTTTTTTTCTATGACTTTATGAATGATGGTTGTACCATAACTTCTGTGGAAATACGAGTCAGCCACAGTTCTAAAGGATTCATTAGAAGACTCCGTTGAAATGAAGTCCCTCAGTCCTTCAGGGTGTAGAAAGTTTTTTTAAACTTTTGATAAAGATGACCTAAGTGTCAAGTATTTTACTCTTCAGTAACTTACCTCCCCTTACACTTTCTCTTTCATCATTTTAAGACTGAGAAAGAGACACGATAAAGCTTTGGTAATATAATTTTGTTATTTCCAGGAGGCAGTCGTGAATTCCTTAATGCCTCAAATGCTGCACAACAAATGCAGACACGAAAGCTTCAGGAAAGTGAGGGTGTTGAGGTAAACAGCAGTGGTAATTCTTGCAGAAATCTGATGTCTATTGCAAGTTCTCTCTTGAACATGTGGGGACAGGCTGTTTCCTGGCTGGCAAGAATTGGATGTGTAATTTCAGGAATGTAAAGCAAATATTTTATTTCCTGATTGTGCCAATGTTCAGCTGGAGTGGCTGGATCTTGTAGCATTATATGGAACTATTGCCATCCCATGTCCAGTACTGATACTAAAAATTAAGCAGCCAGCAACTACAGCTTTTGCAAAGTCCAGTGTTATGTCCTGTCACTGCTAAACTCTGACATGGGTAGATTTTAATGCTGCTTTAAACTAAAGGAAATATTTTTAATCATATGGGTGTTAGTCATGTATATTGAATATTCCACTTGATTTCATTCACGAGAAATTCTCATGCATGTCAGATGTAAATATAAATTTTGATGGGGTCTAAATTTCTATTCCAAAATCAGATTAAACAGGCTAAAGGATGTATTAATTTTGAAAATCTCTTGGTGCGAATTTGACACATCCAGAGAAGCTGGATTTAGAAAACAGTCAAACTTGTGTCTTTCATTTTAGATCAACGTCAGCTGCATTATCTGATGGATGTTTGCAGTTTCTTATTTATCAGTCAAGCTTCTATAATAAAATAATCCTGTTTGTAAAGTACAGTATCTGTCAGACCGTTATTAAAAGCTCTCTACGGGCCAGCAGCACAATGGAGAACAGCGCTGCACGTCAGGCTTGTTTCCAGCGTCTTTTTGGAAGATACTGAGGGTCTGTCTCTTGCCAGGATAAGATTTATGTCCTTTTTTCAGATGCTTTCACACGGAATGATGTTGACTTAAAAAGACAAGATATGGGCCTTCACAGTTAGAATCGTGAATTTCTAGTACAGTTAAATACAACAAGTGTTTTTAAATTGTGTCCTTTTAACTGCAAAGTGACAAGATTCCCTTTTTTTAAGTACAGGAGTTTAAAAACTACCACAAAGCGCTCAGAGTAAATTTAATTCCACCTCTTCTGTGAGAAATGACCTGTTTTACATTAAGCTTTATTCATATGAAACATCTGGGGGTGGCTGGGGATATCTCTGTCTGCAGCCACTAAGGAAGGAAGCATTCCTGCTGACAGCCAGAGAATAGGAATTGCCAGTCCCTAGGTCAGGTAGCAGTGGTGGCAGACAAACTGAAGGAGTGGAGAACCTTGTGAAGGATCCCAGTGATGGTTTTGTGCTGAGGATCTTGGACTCTGCCCAGGGGGGAATGTGTTTCTATGGTTTGCAGCGGATGGGGAGCGCGTTGGCGTTTGTGGAGCACTGAGACAAGGAGACTGTCCCCAGACTCGCTGCTTTTGCTGCCAGAAACCTCCATCCCCCCGGTAAATCAGATTAAACCCCATAAAGGTCTCTCCTCATTAGGAAAAGGTTAAGTCTGTGCATGGGCAGTTGCCCCAGCTCGGTCACAGGCGGTGCCTACCAGTCCTGGTTCCCTTGTTGTGTGTCTGACAGACCATGGAAAGCTGCACAAGTTTGAGGCAGACTTGGCCAACCAGGTTAGGCCAAAATACATAAAAGTGGCAAAAGGGGTTTTATCAGCAATTTTATCTGATATTATCCTTTCATATTAGCTGTTCTGTTTCCAGTTTGATATGACCAATGGGTGCAAAATTGGTTGAATTATTCCAATTGAGAGTGTAGAAAATTCAGCTCTTGAAATGCGTGCTCCTGTTTTTCTGAAATGAGTCCTGGGAAAAAACAAGACAATAAGTATGAGCAGTAGGAATTTGATGTGTGCTCTTTTTAAGTCTCTAATGACTGCTATCAAAAAGGGCATGTTGTGAAGTATGGAGTAGTAGGTTAAGGCAAATGCAATTTTGGGAAGTTCTGAGGTGTGGGAAATCAATACAAAATGTTGTGATGAAGGATGCTGCTTCAGAGGACAGGCTGGCTTCGATAATTCAGGTAGCTGCCATGGAAATGGATTTTATTTCCTATGTAAATAGAATAAATCACAAGTGGTGAGGAGTTTGGATATGAATTTCTCAAATCTCTGATTTGTTTTGTTTTAATAATATGGGGAAGAACATAGAGATTGATAAAAAACTTTCCTGGTTGTCTTATTCAGTAGACTTGATTAAGAGAAACTGTAGGTTCTTTCCTTTGTGATTGATGTGTTTGTGTTTTCTCTGTAGGATAAATCAATTTGAATGTCTTTAAGTGTAAGAGTATTAAAATATTTACCTTGCCTTCCCCCTTCAGTTACGCTCCTTGGTGTCCAGCCTGCCAGCAGATTGAGGCGACCTGGGAGAGCTTTGCGAAGGAGAGCGAGCGGCTCGGGATCACCGTTGGAAAAGTGGATGTCACTCAAGAACCAGGTATAGCATGAAACAGACTGTTTTAATAACAGCAATTATTCAGTATAAGTACCATTTACTACTTAGTAGGCTTCAAAGTCAAAATAATGTTACCCACAGTTTGTTTCTCCACACGGATCATATTTCTGAACTGAAGTTTATAAACTCAGTTTGAAGGATTAAAGAATTGGGGGGGTAATCTGGTTTAATACTGAATTAAAAGAGGCTTATTCTCTATTTTAATCTTCTTCACTGGAAGCTGTTGCCTGTCTCATTCCTCCAGCCTGTCTGCAGAAGATTCCAGTGTGTAGCCTGCCGTTAGGAGAATTTCAGGGTATGGTAGAGGGAGCCTTCTTTAATTAAAGTTGTTAACTGTTTCCAGCATGGTGCTGGTTTGTTGACTGGTTTAGTTGTGGTCGTGTGTTATATTACAGATGTTATTGCTGTTTCCTGTTGATGATGCACATATGCAAATATGTTTATAAAAACACTTCCCTAACTATTCACAGAAGCATGAGTGCAATCTAATTTATTCCTTTGGCGACTCCCTTCAAAGTTTTGAATGTGTCTTTGTACAAGCAGTATTAATATTGTATAAACCTCTGCATCTCCTGGGAGTCCTTTGTCCTCGTTTGGGCTTTGAGGGGATAAAGGATTTTATCAGTAGTATCAAAGGACTGAAAGATGAGACGTTGTTAGGAAAATAAGGCCAAACTTTACTGATTTTTCTTTTTTTTCGCTTTATAAAGTGTGTGGAAAATGTGTTCATTTTATTAATTGAAAACATGCTGAACAGGTTTATTGTATCAAAACCCTTGTCTCAGAATCAGCAATCTAAGCTGACAAGAAAATGCCAGCTGTTCTAGACCTTGTGTAGGTTCATGTCTTTTTAAAAGTTCACAGGTATACCAAAAATCTTGTATCAAAAAGCTCCATATACTAATCATTATATAGTGTAATGAAGAGATGAATTTGAATATTACCTTTTTAAAATAGATGTAACCTTTTAAAAATCGATGTCAGCTTAATACTTGAATGTCTAATGTTGCTGAGAGTCCTGACCCCTAAGCCTGGGTAACTTCTGCTGGTCAAAGGACTGACCAAAATGATGAATTTGTACCAAAGCTCACGTAATAAACCTACAGCATTCATTTCAGCACTGGAAGCTGCAGGCACTTCTAAAACTAAGGAGTGCTCAAACTGGAAACCAAACATTTATTACATATTTGACCTTTGGTGCTGATGTAATTTGGAAGATACATGAGTTTCTATGGAGCTTTCCAAAGTTATTGAGGTATTTTTACTGTGGGCTTTGCATCAGCCTTTCAGTTGTTGTGTTTAAGTGCTCTGTCTCCTTTCTTGCTTCCACAGTGGTACTTTAATTAGTCTTAGTTATGTAACCCCTTCATTGAATTGAAAGTAGTCAAAATGTGTTAAATTAGGGGAAAACCACGAGATGAGTGCAGAGTTACATAAAATTGCACTTCCCAAACCGGCAGGAGAAAGTGGCCATTCATGGTGCTTAATTGCAGGAGATGCCTGAAGAATAAATCCACCAGAGCCTTAATGGCTTCACAGCAGATTTCAGTCACTTGATGTTCCAGCCTCAAAGCGTTTCCTCTTGCCTCATCTTCTCCATTGAAACATTCAGTGTGGAACCAGCAAATAGTGGAGATGCTTCTGGATCCTTAAGTTCTGCATATTTGTGGTGTATTCTGTAAGATCCCGATCACAACATTTACCTGTGAATTAAAATAAGACTTCATGGATCTTCTTCTCTTTGAGGAGTAGTTGGCTGAAAGCAGCTGGAGTTTTAGATGACATCTCTATTCTCTGTACATTTTCGGGGGTGTGCACGTGCAAATAGAAGATTTTTTTAAATTCTTGATTAGCTGTTTTCATAATGGATGTCAGTTTTTGATTTGCAAACGGAGGCAGAAGCTTAAATCTATTTCAGGTTGAACTAGTCGCCAGTTCAAGTTTGTATTAAACAGGCACCAAAACAATTCAATGTGTTCTTAAATTTTGTAGCCGACTCACATCTGCTTTAACCGATCTAAGGAGCTGCCTTAGATAACCAGCAAGCCTCCACCCAAAGCGTTGGGGATGCTTAGATGCATTTCATAACTTTAGATTTCAGTGTTACTTCTGAGGTGTTCACTCTAGGACAGGCCACAGGTAGGAGGTTTGAGCTGGTTTTTGTTTCCTTTGCCTGAGTGGTATTTGTGAGAACTTCAGAGAGTCTTTCAGTGTTCCCAGGACTTTCTCTGTTCTTAAGCTAATTATGTTCTTTATGACTCTCCACCCAGTTTTCCTTGTGCAGCTGTGCTGTCTGCTTTATTCATTCTGCTGTTACACTTGTGGGTTTGTTTGCTTTGTATCTCCCTGTGCTGGCACAACTTTGAGCTGTTTCAGAAAGTTTTTCATCACCCTGCCTCTCGTAGCAATAAAGGCAGAGAAAAGAGCCACAACCTTTTTCTGGCTATTCCATAGAGGAATTCAAACCAGGGAAAACATTACCACTGAAACTTTTAAAAATACCTGGCTCATTTCAGTATGGCTCATCTTTGTCTCTAAAGGCAGAAACCCTCTTGCTACAATACTTTTCCATGGCTAATCCTGGTGCCCAGGGCTGTTTGCTTTATTGAAGGCTGAATAAGGCCTTCATTTCCCAAAAGATTTTCACAGAATTTTATAAAAGACCAAGTTAAATAACTGTACTCTTTACACTGGTACTTTATATGAGTTGCAGTTGCTGGCTATAGGAATTCAGCCCTTTCTAATGGACTCGGAATGCATCTAATGCTGGGCTGGTCCAAAACTTCAGCTGGGTGCAAATACTGATGAGACAAATCCATTGATGAGGAAAACTACCTCTCAGTAAACATTCTTCAAGCGAAACATTTTTCCTTAATTTGCTACCAATATTTCATATTTGTTCCTGTTTGTAGCATATCTGAAGACAAACTGTTAACCTGTATTTACAAAACAATGGTGAAAGCTGTGCAGCCTGCTGCTCTCTAGTCTAAAATACAGAGCTGTAGGTATTTATAGACAAGTCAGAATGCTGAGAAATTTCAGTGTTACTGATCTGTTTGTGTTGTTTTCTTCCCTTTCTAGGCTTGAGTGGTCGTTTCTTTGTCACAACACTTCCTACAATTTACCAGTAAGTGTGTCATACTGGAAACTGCAGCTGTTGACTCCTACTTGTCACTTGATTTAATCTGTAAATGAAATGTGGGGGGAAATGAAGGAAGAGTGACTTTTGATTTCAGCTCAGGTTATTGTAGCTTTGGTTGCACGATAAAATCCTTATCCGGGGCTTTTCTTTAGTTTAAGTGACTTTACTAAGCTCCCCTGTTACCTAAACTATTAAAAATGGATCAGAGAAGACATTTGCTGTATCTCTTCTCCACTATGGTGATGTCATCCTTAAAATAATGAACCCTTCATTAAGTCAGAGTGTTATAAGTCGTGCAGATATACAAACAAATACATATTCGTGAACTTTTAATTCTGAGTTGCATTTAGAAATGGTTTGGTTGTTAACCTCATGTGCTTTGTGTATTTGCTGTGGTACCAGAGAATATTTAAGAAAAACAGCAGCTTTATAAATGGCAAAAGCTCATGCTGTTTAAAAACTGAGATTTTCTAAAATGGATTACAGTTCCCAAACATTCAGCTCTGAGCAAGTGAAATCTCTGATGTATGTGGGGGTTTTGGTTGGGGTTTTTACCCCAGAGTTTGGGGGCTGTGTGTGCTGATGGGGGTTTGTTTCGTAGTGCCAACGATGGAGTGTTCCGCAGATACCGCGGCTCCCGCACCTTGGAAGATCTTCAAGGCTACATCTTAGAGAGGAAATGGGAAGCTGTGGAGCCTGTAGCAGGATGGAAGTCTCCATCTTCTATAATGTAACACTTAGTTTTTATTAACAAGAACTATGTTTTGTAGCTCATTATTCATTAAGGGTCTCATGTTGGCAGTTTTAAGACAAAAGGCCTTTATTCCCTAGACTTGCAGGCTTTGCAGAAGCAATCAGTATCGACAGCCTGATTCCCAGCCTCTCACCTTTAAAGGCAGTTTATTTTCTGCATTTGCTTTTGTTTGTGCCTGCTAGGGCTTGTTTGTGTCATCTTTGAAAAGAGATTAAGAGGAAAAAGTGCGGCCACTGAACTTTGTAAAGTGGCATTTCCAATATCTGCTGAGCCCTGGAATCAAGCATATGTTTATGTAGAGTATTACTTCATGACTTCTGGCTACTGAGCAGCCTTTAGCTTTAAGGATTTCTTGTTTATTTCTTTACAAGAGAGTCTCTTGTCCCCCTTTGGAATAGCAAGCAGTGTAGTGCTTACAGAATATATGAGAGTTTCTTTCCAGAGAGGTGGATTTGCTTAGAAATAGTGTGGAAAGTTTGCATGACAAAAAGGATGAACCAAAGATGTGAGTGGCCTGCAGTTCATTTTGGCTGAAGCTATTATGTGTAAATTCACAAAGATCCAGAGAGGGTCCTTCTTTTTCATGTGAGAAGGAGGAAGAGCTGTAGGATGTTTAAGAATGGGGAGAGGAGCTGCAGGGCTGCTGTGAACCTGTCCTTCCATTTCCTTGTTTTCCAGGATGCATGGCATGGCAGGGCTGTTTCACTTCTCGGGATGGATCAGGGTAAGTAACTGTGTAGTGTTTCCCAAACTCCCTTTTCATGCCTAGAATAACAATATATTTAAAAGTCAAAACATAACTGAATATTTTTGTTATCCTTTTATGAGAGGTAATTTTGCCTCACATCTACTTCACATTGGGTGCATGATATCTTTGCACTCTAAGTGTGTAGTGCCAAGGTTCTACGCCAAAAATGGCAGTTTGATTGTAAAGACTGTCATCAGTAATGAAAATGCTGATTGGAATGGGAGGATCTTTAAGGGTGTAAAGTAGCTTTTTGAGAGCTGCTGCAAAAATGGTTGTAAACAGCAGGAATATATTAAATATCTACCAGGTTGTCTCACTTCATGCTATTCCTAAAGATCATCCCCAGGCTCATTTTCAGAGTTGTGAATGATGCTCCTCTGCAGTTTGTTTGCATCATGTATTGCACAGGAGAAGGGAGGGCAAGGGGGTTTTTCAGTAATAATTTCTGCATCTAAGGTTCAAACTGACAACACTATTTGCACAGGAACATGATGAATTTGGATAATAAAGTGATTATCAGAAGTAAAGGAGAAATGCTTAGCTATACTGAAGTGTGCTTTAAAATATTAAAGCATATTTTACTTTAGAATATTTCAAGGTGCTTTCATTTGGGAGTTATCCAAGTTTTTCTGTGACATCCAAATACTGAGAAATTTCAGACCTTTCTGATTTTAAGAAGATGTTTCCTGACCAAAATCTTTGTGTGTCGGTGAGATTGAGATCCTGTATTTGATTGCAGCAAAATGTGTTACTATTGTAACATGTGCTTCAGAAAAGAAATGTAGTTGAGAGTTAGAATAGTTTGTATCACTTCTCCAAAGCATCAAACTAACACAGAATCAAGCAGAGCTCTGAGCTGTGTATCTTAGATTCTTTCACTGGATAATATTTGCTTTTTATGGCCTTCTGGTGTTTCTCTTCCACGGTTGCTCGGTAATGGTATCGTTTCTCTATAGTTTCCTTCCTGAAAGATTAACTGTTCTGGGAAGAAACCTCTAATTTGCTTTCCACTTTGAATATTTCAGCTGTACATTTCCTCACTCCTCCTGCTCTGCTGTCTTTGCTTATGCTTTAATAAATATTGGAAGATGTTCAGACGTTTAAAAAGAAGGCTCTGGAATTTCCGTATTTAAACTCTTGTAAATGTTGATTGTGGTTTGTTTTGAAAGAGATTTAATGTCATAATTGACTTCCTACCAGCTCATCGGACTCGATGTGCTGCTTGACTCAGTCAGTTGAATTTGTAGGTTTTAGGAACAGACTACAATTTGAAAGAAATCTTAATAATGTATTTGGATTATTATATTTAAATTTAGAAGGGAAATAATTTATTCAATGTATGCTTAGAGTGTGTAGCTTCTTTTAAGAGCTAAAAAGCTTCATTTTAGTTAATGAACAGATGCTACATAAGGATGAAGGATGTTGTGATACTTTCCTGCAAGCTCTGGGGCTCCTCATACATCCGTCTGCAGTAAGGTTGTGGATGGCATCTGTAATGCTGAGCATCTCAGGGAGAAAGAATTGTGCATCCTCTGCTTAAAAAGCCTTTTAATGTGAACAAATTGGTACAAAACCCCAAGATTTAACGGTGTCAAAAGGGGAAGACTTCAGTATAAATACTGCTAAATGAAAGGTCTTAATCAGACAGCAATTAATGTAATGGTGTTAGCAGTAGGACTCCTAAGTGGGTTTAGGTATGAAGTTAATAAGTATCTTCTTCTCATTTCCAGCAAATTCATAACTACCTCACTGGCACTCTTGGAGTTCATGTTTGGATTTCCTATGCCATCTTCATCTTAGCTACCTTACTGATTGGCCTGTTCCTGGGTTTGGTAAGAAAACATATTTCTTTTTTTTCCTCAGTTAACTAGAACTCTTGCTTTGCATAAACTTGTGAAAAAAATAAAACCAACTTTGCTCATAAGATATACTTAAATATACCTTGCTTTAATAATATATTATTAAATACAAATATCTCTTCCCTGAGACCCAGAATGTGTGAGAGTGGTTCAAAGCTGTGCCAGGGAGGTTTAGAGTGGACATTAGGAAGCAGAGCATGGTCAAACACTGCCAACAGGCTGCCCAGAGAGGTGGTCAGTGCCCCAGGCCTGTCACTGGTTAAGAAGCATTTGGACAATGCCCTCAATAACAAATCACCTTCTTATGAACTCCATGCTTCAAGTTAGATTTGTTTCGTCCATCCACTAAAATGAGTGATTCTTGTATTGGCCTTTTTGTGTCTAAGACTTTTCTTCTTAAGGGTTGAATGTGTGTGGTCAGAGTTGGTCAAGACTCCGACATTCTAAGAGCACAGGCTTTGTGGAGAGTTTTATTAACCAGAGAGGAATTGGTTTTGTGGGAGTCAGCACTGTAAGGGTGCTGCCACACTGTTACTCAAAATCAAAGGATAAAAATGTTTTTTAAGGCTTTGAAGATGTGGGGGTTTAGGTCCTTTCAGATTATTTGCCCATTCCACAAGCGCATTCTGCAACTGCAAGGACTGTTTAAACAGTTCTGCTGGTAGCTGGTTTAACCTGCTGCTAAGTCAGTGTAAAGGTTGTTTCTGGGACATGGATCTCTGCCCTTCAGCCCAAATATTAGTGAAATAAAGAAAAATTTTGTGAGTGTATTTCTCAGTAGTACTGGGAAGTGATTTCAATGCAGCTGAAATTTGAATTTAGGCAGAACCACGTTTTTATACGTGATGTGCGTACAGAATTGTTGTGTACAAGCAAATGTCTTTGATTATTCAATTTCAACAGCTGCTTTTTTCTAGATGGTAGATTTTCACCAAACGAGTGCAAATCAAGTTAGTATAACTAGGAGCAAGTGAACATCATGTTTTAAAAGGAACTCTCCTTCTTACTCCTTCACTAAAAAAAACCCCAAACTGAAAAAGCTGAAAAAATGTGAAGTTAATCTCCCAGCTCTTTCCAAAAAGCTTTTCGATGATTGAAATATATTTCTTTCACATGGTGTCAGCTCTCTCTTTTTCTTTGCACTATTCTTAGCATGTGTCAGTGAGGCACAAATGTCTTCCTTGCATTTTGAGTGTCCTTGTTCTGCGCTGGGCTGGTTAAATAACAAGCATAAAAGGTGGAACACACATCTGTATTGGGGAGCCAGGGGTACGAATGGAATAACATCCCAAAATACAGAAAATCTCGACCAAGATTTTTTCATAGATTTTCAAAAAGTAAAAATCCTCAGTTGAGTTCTGAGCTGTTCTTCAGATGCGAGCAGTGTCAGTACTGAATAAATTTAGGAAAGTAGGAGGCAGAAAATGGGTAGTAGAAAGCAGGGAATGCTGGTTAGTACACACTGAGAAAGCACTTTTTTTCCATGTTTTTATTTAGCTCTTATCTCTAAGCAAGATAATACAATTTTGTAAATTTTATTGTGTATATCTATCTAAAAAGAATGAGTGCAGGGACTCTTACAATTGCTAATAAATGCCTTTTTTTATTATTGCTGATAAATGCCTTTTTCCTTTCCACAGATCCTGGTTTTGATTTCAGACTGCCTCTGCCCAACCAAGTCAAAATACAGAGCTGAAACACCTGGTAGGAGCTCTTAAGTGGGCGGGATGCTGTAGTTTAAAGTGTAAATGTGTAGGAGGGAGGGCAATACACTGTTCAGATCTTAGGTGTGAAGCAGTAATCCAGGAGCCAAGGCAAATTGGTTTGGCTTTGGTTTGTAACTCAGTGGAACAAAATGAAAGCCTGTCTGTGCCTGATATGCAAGGAAAAGAAATGGAAGTGGAGGAGAAATACTACTGAAGGTTTAATGAAATAACTGAAAAATAGGGAAAAATTTTCAGTCACAGGACCACAGAATGGTTCAGGTTGGAAGGGACCTTAAGGATCATCTGGCTCCAATCCCAGCTGGAATAATAGTCCTAATCAATAACAATGTTCATCAGTATTTCAGAGTATGTCCCTGGTGATGCAACTTTGAAAGGCTTCCTTGTGAGATTCAGTCTAACTGCAGTCTCTGCTTTGTTTAGAAGAAGCAATTACCAAGGACAACGTGGAGAACGCGGCGTTGGAAGAGCCGGAGGAGGCTGCAGAGCTTTCTGCGGATGAGGCGGAAGAGGCTGCAGATGTAAAAGATCTCTCAGACGGAGAAGATGCAGCAAATTCAAGTGCTGATGAGTCGGAAGAGGATTTAGCACTTGGAAAAGAATCAGGGGAAGAAGAAATGGAAGACTTAAGTGAACAACCTTTAGCTGAATCAGAGACTGAAAGCACAGTGAGACAGCGGAAGAGTCAGGGGGCTGAGAAGGAACTATAGTTCTCCCAGTGGTGTATTCTGTGCACTCGGACCAAAGAAGTGTCAGACCCCCTCAGGGTCTGAAGCTGGAGCTTACACTTGATTTGTCGTTGGTGTTTACGCAAAGCTCTGCTCTGCCAGCAGGCTCCTCTTTTTTTAAGCTTAGTACTCGCTTACTTTCTTTGATAACACATTTGCTGTGTGTTGTGTGACTTTAGCCGTGACAATCAAAATCAGTGTTTGATCTGTTCCATGTCCTCTCAGAGAAAAAGGGGGTGTCAGCCTCAGTTCACCAGCTCTGAAATGATCATTGTGTGTGTGTGTCCCTTGAAGGACTGACCTGGGCAAGATCAGGACTTTTAACTCCACTTTTAGCTTGGCAGGACTGTGACTTTTCTGTCTGAATGTCGATTGTTCCCAAATGCCACAGAAGCACTGAGACGATTCACTAGTGAAAGGAGGCACCTTATTGGTCTTCTATCAAAAATGTTGTGTACCGTGGGTTTGTTTTTATCACTTTCAACCGAAGCACCTTTCTCTTCCATTTCTATTCGTATTGTTTTGGAAGTGGATCCTGCAGCTCATCCCCGGATGGGTCAGTTTTTGGTGATCCAGAGGCTGTGCAGCTTGAGTTGCTTGACCCAAGGAGTCGGAGTAATCAAAAATCTCAGGCAGAAAGGGAGTGGCAGCTAAATGTTTAAAATGTGTTGGAACTTTTAAAAGGTTTAAAGGAAATTGTTTTGGTCAGGGGGAAATTTTGCCAAAGCACGACTACTAGTTTTTTTCTTTTGGTAATTTGTTCCCATCAGGAGATTGTAGCAGGAAATATTCACTTTGGAGTCAGTAAGTTGTATATTTCTTGCCAGTAGAAGCTTGTCATAAGCAGTGCAGTCCTGCCATTTCTAACTCAGAATGCTTTTGGCAGAACTCAAGCTGCTTTAGTGATGTTATCTGAAGAGGCACTTAGGGTTTTACCTTTGATCACTTTTCTACTTTTGGAATGATCACGTTGGGAAAAGAGAGGGGCACGGGTAGTGGGGAGAAGCTTTGGGGTTTGCTACTTATATCAGAATAAAAGTGTGTTTGTTGGACGGTGTAAAGTGTGCAAATGGCTCATCAGGTAGACGGCATTAGGTGTGGTTAGACTTGGGTCATTAAACATATCAGTGTATCACTCCTTTGGGTTAATATAGAAGTCTTTTTTGGTAAGGAGTACACTCGGTGAGATCCTTTGTGTTCCTGATTTGTTGGTGTATGACCACGAGCGTAAGATGTGTCCTAATCTTGATATTATTTTTAAAAAAATATATATATTGCATAAACCTTGCTAACATGCATGAATTTCATCTTGTTCTTCTGGAGAACAGAATGAAGAGTAGTCAGAGATGAGATCATCTCTCGTTAGAAGAGAAGTTGCAAGTGCAAGATGCTGGTTTCCTTTGAGACTGAGATTAATAGGGCCAATTTGTGTTGAAAGCTGTTTTGTTGTTGTTGTTTTTTAATGCTCATAAAGAACGTATTTGCTAAGAAAGCTCAACTTTCCTATCTATGTCCTGTCACATATGTTTTGGAACTATATGTTAGAAACTTTGCATTTGTCTGTTAGAGCTGCTCAAAGAAGAAAATGATACTGCATATCCTGAATTTGAAATTTCTTAGGGAATACTCCCAGTCTGGAGCTTGAGTTCCTTATAGCGGACACCTGTAAATGTGCTTTCACGTAGGTGAAGACATAGACTTGATGATATCTATACATTGCACTATCTTGAGAACAGTTTGTGGTGTTTGGGTGTTGTCCCATGGAACTGAGCAGTTGTAAAGCTGGCAGGCAGCAGAACTCAGCAGTAGGTGAGGCACACAGCAGCTTTGTAAAAGCTAAACTTTTATCTGCAAAAAATCAAGGAAACTGCAGTGGCCACTGCAGTGTGAAGGGAAGAACTGTGCACTTGGAAGACAATAAGGTGTTCTCACGAGAGTTGGGTTTCCCTGCGGTGTCTTTGGATTTCACAAGCAAACCAACCCACAAACAGCACTTTGTCCTACAAGGCACGTGGTTTGTGAGGTGCTGTGGGAGAGATCAGGAGCCCCTTTGTGTGGTGTGTCTGAAGGGTCTGCTCACGTTTCCTCTGTTGTTGCATGTCACAACAACCCGGGTTTGGGTATTTAAACCGAAGATAGGAAGTGTTTTCCATCATGATGGGCTGAACTGTAAGATCACTGATGAGCAGGGATTAAATAAGCAGGCAACAGGTGACAGCAGTTTAGATCTGTTTTGTGAATCTGGAAAGGAGCTTGGTCAGGCTTCTAAGGTTTCTTGAACATAGGATGGACGTTGTTGTTCCTGTGTTTTCATGAATAAAGTACGGAATATTGATGCTGGCTGGGTTTGACCCTATTTGACATGTACTGGTGTATCTTATTACAAAGATCATTCAATTGTGATTAAGGCTTTGCACAGAAAAGGTGATACTGTGCAACCACTGATCTCTCTGACTTAATTTTACATTTGTAAAAAAATTACAGTAGCATGATACTGGAGATACTCAGTTTTGACTAATGTTTATCTGGAAAACAGCAAGCAGCAAACAGTGTAAAGGCTAAATTTGTGTTTAACTGAAAAACTATTAGCTGTGCAGTAGCAGTGTCATGTTAATATACCTTCCAGGATCAGGGTTTTTTCCACTAAAACACATTTTAATTGAATCATGTGAGTAGTGCTAATTAGACTATTACAATAATAGTATTAAACTGGTGTGTTTCCAAAAAGTCAGGATCAACCTTTTGTGCAATCTGGGTGTCTCTGTTCTGTTAGGATTAATCATAAAGGAATTGAACTTGTTCTTGCAACCTCAGTATAGACAAAAGGGCCTTGGAGAAGCTGCTGCTGGCACTGCTCAAAATGTTTCGATGAAGGACAGGGCCTTAAGGCTTGTGAACTAGAGCTGTGTGTCAAAATTAATTTAACATTGTTGAGAAGCAATTTAAATATCAATTGGGCTGCATGCCACTGGAATGGGAATTCTTAACAGCAAGTCATGAAAAAATCTGGCGTGTTCCTTTTTCAAGAGGCTGGAAATCCATCCAGCATTCCAAACCTCCTGTCCTTGGGATCTGTGTGAAACTTGTATGCGTGTCTTGGAATGCTCTGTATCTACTGCCCCCGTGGGGGTGGCACGTGTTATGTGGGCTGTCTTCCTGGAAATGTTACACAGGGTTGTCTGTTACATGAAAGCGTTGCAAATTTATACTTACGCGTATTTTTACTGAAATGCCACATAAATTTTGTATTTATGACCTGCTTGGAGTCATTTTCATTTCCTCGGTGTGGAGTTGGCTCATCTGTGTCGTTAACAAAAGGTATTTTTTTTTTTATAATGCTGATCTTCCAGTTAATCATAGAGGTTGTGACTTGGGAAGATTCCTTAAAGTCTTTAAAAGGAACCTGGGCATCAATGAAGTGCAGCCTTTTGGAGGGTTTTCCTGCAGTAATCAGGGCTCCCAGAGGTTCAGAATGCAGCTGGGCAGGAAAACATAACTGAACCCTTGCAGGCTTCACCTCCACATGAGGTAGTTCTTTACCATCCCTGGGAAATCACCTAGCTCTGCCAAAGCTGTGCTGCCTCCCTCTGGGATTTGGAGGTCAGCAAGGAGAAGTGTACAGACCTACAGGAGCCATCCTCAGGTTGTGGTTCACATCCCAGGCAGTGCTGCAGGAACAGGCTGTAGGGGCAGCTGTGCCAGAGGGACGGCCAGGAACCATCACTGCGACCTCCTTGGATGGTGTGAACAGCCTCTGGATCTGGCACCTGGATTCATTCTGCTCAGGTGAGTTACCTGAGCCGCCTCTCCCTGCGAACAGAGCAGCTGCAGGGCCTGGGCCATTTGCCACTCACTTTGCTTTTCTTCTTTTCCACTGTGTTCATTTCCTGATGCAAAGTGGGAGTTGGAATGGTATCAGATGAAGCCTCGTGAGCATTTTGTTTGCTGTTTCATCAGCTGCTGCTTGTTCGCTTTTGTGACGTGGGAATATGAAATCTTCTCCATGAAAACGGCACGTGGAATACTACAGGCAAAATCTGATCAGGTTTTGAAAATTACTTTGTTTAAGCAATCAGAAAAATCCAAGCTCTAGTTTTGTAGAGGAAATACTGAAGATACTCTCCGGTGGCTGAACTAAAGTAGGATAAAAGCTTGACTTTTATATCTGGAACTGGACCAGTGGTAACTCCCAGCTCTGGGAATGCAGCTGCCCAGTAGTGTGTGCTGTCATTCCCTTCCCTACTGGGGAATAAGTTATGTTTCACTTCAGTGAGCACTGTGATGATTACTTATTTTTAACCAAACATCTTCATTCCTCTCCTATTAGAAAAACACTTAAAACTCTCAGTTTTTACTTTCACTTCATCTTTCCTGAGGAGAAAGGAAAGCTCTGTATTTAAACATACAGGGAACAAATGGGGATTTAGTTATCCTAATATTTTCATTTAAATTTCCATTTTATATGGAAAGGTTGTTTTTTATGGCTCATTAGAATTTCTTGGAGCCTGCTGGTACTTCAGACTTTTACATCTGTTAATCTGGATTCCAGGGGAGTGTGGGAGCTGAACCTGGGTTCCACAGGTTTTCCTGGCACAGGCTGTGCCAGTCCCTCACGTGCTCGCAGAGGATGCAGAAAGGACAGTGGCCATTCCAAGTGTCAGTCCCACATCCGGAAATGAAAAGATCACCCTTGATAAGGGCACTTTTTATGTCTCTGTTGCTGTGGCTGGGGGGACAGAAGTAACGCTGAGATCTTTGTAAATCTGCCCTGGATTGGATTCATTGTACTTGGAATCATCCAGCTCCTCCCTGGAGAATCAGTCCTCTGCTCGATGCTCCACTCTTCTGCCATCCCAGCAGTCTCCAGACTTCCCAGCTGACTTCCCAAAATAGACATCCAGGGGCCTGTTCCAGCCACCTGCTCACTGTTGAATGGCCAAGGAACTGTCCTCACCCCTGCAGCATCCATTGGTTCTGATTCCCACGATGGAGTTGCCAGATGGCTGCTGGGGTAAAAACCCCACAAATATTTTCTGTTGGTTCCTCTGACTGACTTGAAATGGGCAAAAGTGAATTGGTCCAGCTTTGACTGATGTGAGATGCCATCCAAAACCACTCTAGAAAACGGGTATTTTATGACTTTATTTGGAGAAATTGTTTGTGGGGAATTTGGAAGCCAAAATTACTGTTTTACTTACGTAAGGTACTTGATAAAACAGCTTTCCACAACAGTCTTGAGAAATGGGCAATGGCTTGAACATGAAAATATTTGAATTCTATGCTGCAGTTAACTGAAGGGAGAAAGTCCCAGCTGGGTCATCTTTCCCCTCCAGGGGTTTTTTGTGTGCTGATAGGAGACTTGGTGGTGTCTCTCTGATCCTGCAGCAGGACATGGGTCCAGACTGGAATGCTGTGCACAGTCTCCCTTTCTAGCAAATAACAGACATCAGGACAAGCATGTTGTGGTTTTCCTCTGAAGTCTCTTTGGCTTTTGCCAGTAGTGCTTTCTGAGCCACGAGTTGTGTCTCTGTTCAATAACCCTCTGTGGGGTTTTTCATCTGGAATTTGTGATTGACCTTTTTGAACCACAGTTAAAAGTTTCCTTTGCAGAGCCTGGTTGAGCTGAGCTCCAGGTGTGACACCATTCTCTGTTTGTAGTTCCTGCCAAAAGAACAAGGGAGAAGCAGGAGATGTGGGAGGGGATGTTCACAGTACCCTGACTCAGTTGGGTTTTTTGACATCGACTGTGGCAGTGAGGTTTGCGTGGTTGCTCAGCCAAGCTCTTTGCTGTTCAGTCAGATGCCATTCCTTGGCTCCAGGGTGAAAGGTCAGACAGCTGATGCCTCATTAAGCAGCCAGAGGAAACCTCATCCAGAGAGAGTAATTAAAATGAGGAGCCAATTACTTGGAGGGAAGCTCTTGTGTTGGTGTCAGATGTGCTGGGTAGACCTTGGCATTACATTTCACGTTTTCCTTAGTTTCGCTTCCTTTGTGCTGATCCGGGCACCTTCCACCTCACCACAGCTCAGCAACTGGCCAGCAGGGGAAGTGGTGGATCCTGCTGCAGGCTCCAGTTCCAGTTGGATCCCTGAGCTCTGTGGAGCTTCCCAAGTTGTGTTGGCTGGATTGCAGCAGGAATTCGGTGATCCTAGAGGGGCTTAGGGGTGTGACTGGCACATGTGGGAGGATCCATAAAGGGCGAGCAACTTCCCAACAGGGGAGGGAAGAGGAACTTTTAGCTTGAGTGGCAAATAATGACCAGTAAAGTAAATCACCAATATCCTGTGAATGTGGCAAAGAAGCATCTAAGTGGAAAGAGAAATCTCAAGGTGAGGAGAGTTTTGAAGAATACAGACATTATAGAACTGGGAGAGGGGAACAGTGGTGCAACACTATTGTTGCCTCCAGAAATGTTTGCAACTTCCCAACGTGAAAACCTTTTGCGTTCATTAGGGTTGAGTTCAGCTGCACATATTAAAATGTTCAGCTATCACACAGCACTTTTTGTCTCAGGCTCCAAGACAAATACCTGTTTTTAGCACAGATGATGCAAGCTTTAAATAAATACAAGCTTTAAATAAATACAAGCAGACGTGTCCCCAGTTTTTTGCTGCGAGCGCAGTGAAATGCCAAGGTTAAAGCAGTGTGCATTTGAATTGTTGCTGACACTGATATGTGACAAATGCCTCGTGGTGTAACTGTGTGTAAATTGATATTAATGTGCAGTCTGCAGCTGGAAAACTGAATTATATACGTGTGATATACTCGTAAGTATTCCCTGTCAAACAATTACTGTAAACCTGTTGCAAACTCTGCGTATTTTTTTAAAATTTAAAATGAGGAGAAATCAAGAAATGTTAACCAAGTCTGTTACACTTTGGATGAGGGTCATCTTTTGGATAAGATGATTTTATTTCCAGCTGGTGAGTGCATCTGACTCCTTAACATTTTAAGAATAACGAGAGCTCTCTGGGTTGTTGAGGTGGAATTACCTGAAAATCAGGAGCCATTTGCCCGAGGATCTCTGGCAGCTGGGTCCCTGCAATTGGCCTCAGTATCCAGGATTTTAACGGAAATAACTGCAATCTCACCTGTGTCAGGTGTTACCCTAAATGTCCAGGCTGGGACCTGCTTTTAGAGATCATCTAAATCAAGATTTTGCTTTTTGGGTGTAAGCAAACTCTTTCTGCTTTTAGTCTCCTGGATATTTTGGATGACAGAGGGGAATGTACATTGCTGTCATTGCAGGTTAGCTACATATTTCTTTCTTTGCTTACTCATTTTCTCTCTTTTTACTGTATTTTATTCTGTTATGCTCTAGGTTGGCCTTGACCACATGAACTAAAAGATGGGGCTGAAGTCCAATGTCACACAAGAAGTTGGAAAAATTGTTTGTGGGGAATTTGGAAGCCAAAATAGCTGTTTTAGTTACGTAAGAGACTTGATAAAACAGCTTTGCACAACAGTCTCCAGAAATGGGCAATGGCGTGATCATTAAAATATTTGAATTCTATGCTGCAGTTAACTTTTCCAGTTAATCTTTACTGCAGTTAACTGAAGGGAGAAAGTCCCAGCTGGGTCATCTTTGACCCAGTGTATTTTTTTTGGTTTATTTAGGGGGACTGTAGATAAGTCGAATCATGATGAGGTCCCATATTAATGATTTACAGGCAAAACTCCAGAGTTTAAAAGAGTGGGAAGTGGGAATAAAGTAACCCAGTGAGATCTGCAGACATGTCTGGCAAGCCAGTGTGCATTGCAGATTTCGAGGAGTACGCTAAAACCTTCCTGCCCAAGTCCGTGTACGATTATTACCGATCCGGAGCGGATGACCAGGAAACGCTGGCAGATAATGTCGCAGCGTTTTCCAGGTAGGAGGATGATTGAAGGCTGGGGTGGGAGGCAGGGGGTGTACGTTCTGCTTTATTGGTAGATGTGGTGTAATTTTAGATTTTTCTGTGTGAATGAAACTCAAATTTTCTGCAACTTCTTTCTATTTTAGCAAGAAGACTCTCAAAGAACTGATTTTCAGGACAACTCTCTCTCCCCTTTCACTCCTCCACCGAACATTTTCTGTCAAAAAGCAGTCCCTAAAATCCATTAGCACCTTTTAAGCTTTTCCTGCATTTGGGTTCTTTTGTTAACAGAAATTCTCTCCAGAGTCCTTCAGCTCCAATATTTAATCAGCCAATGAAACTGAAATTTCTACATTTCGGGTTATAGTGCCAGCAAGGGGTTCTTGTGGTGGGGTTGTACTTTCTAGGTCCTGAGTCAGTTTTGCCTTTTCCTTATTTCTCCTAAACTGAATTAGTTCTGTGGACTTCCCAGATGAGCGCTGCAGGGCCCTGCAGGGAGGAGTTGCATTTCCCAGCTCTGGGGCAAGCCGGGAAAGCCAGGGCTCAGCCCTGGGTGGCCCAGCTGTGCTCAGGGGGTTTCCAGCAGGAGGTCAGCCCTTCACCAGGAGATACTGTAAATGCTGGGAACTGTTCTAAACTAGTTTTGACTTAGACTGACCCCCTGAACTGTTGTCAAAACCTGAGCTAAGCTCACCCTTAGCCTCAGAAGGACAAGGTCAGCACAAAGTCCACGGGCTCTTGCTGTGGGATTCGGTGGAAGTGTCACAACTCACATCACATCAGTTGGTTCCCGCCTCCCAAATGTCCCTAAGCAGGAGAGGGAAGGAGGCAGCTGGAGGCTGCTCCCCTCAGCCCAGCTGAGCCCGGTTGAGCTGCTCAAACAGCTGCTGCCATCCCCTTCCTTCGGGGCTGTGTTGGTACAGACATTTAACCCCCTGCACTTGTCTTTGCAAAGGCTTTGTCTTTAATGCCTCTGAGTCCAAACACCAAACCACGATTTCTCCATTTTATCTTTAGTCTTCCTCCCTCCCTGCTTTGCTTTTCTGCTACAGAGCAGCAATCCTACTCAGTGCTCCAGTTGCTTTTCCTTATGCTATGGGCCATTCAGCTGGAAATCTCATGCAGGTTGAAGGCTGTAGAAAACTCTGTGATTATTCATTTAGCAGGATCTCAAAGGTCACATTGCAGAAATGGGCCCAGAACCTTAATTTTAAGGATGCACATAGAAAAGCTTTATAATGTCAAGAGAAGACAACTCACGTCCACTGCTCATTCCAGACCTCCGAGCTCCATGCAGAAGCTGCCAGCACAGAAATTTCCCTGTTCAAACACAAACCAAAAGATTGCCCTGAGGAGTAAATAGGAGCAGGAGGGGATGGAGTAGTGCTCACCTGATTCTTATTGTATCTTTTTTTAATGCTTCCAGATGCTCTGATGCCACTTGCCCTCATAAAACCAAAATGAGACATTAAGGAAAGGACACTCCAAGGAAGTACTTGCAGGCAATAAACTGCGGGAGCAGGGAACGTTTTACTTGTAACTGCTGGAGCTAATCACGATGAGGTTGGTTCTAAAGCTGCCAGAGACAGGCTAACAAAGAGCTGGGCATGTCCCTTGCTGTGCTGCCATCAGCAGAGCTGGGTGTGGGCAGGGAGATAAGGGCAGCTCTGCTCTGAAGCTGTTTCCCACCGCAGGGATGGATTCCTCTGATAAAGAGACCTCCTCACGTCGGGCTGGTTGCCTGTGGGGTTCAGGCTTACCTCATCTTTCCTGCATCTTCCATCAGATTTTCAGTAAAACCCTCCAGTTTTAGGTGTTCAAAACTGTGGCGTTTGCAGGCAGCCTGGAACGGAAGGAGATGCTCTTTAGCAGTGCCTGCAATGGCCTGAGACATTAAAAGAAATCGATGAAATTTGGTGTGGCTCAAAGTCCCTCAGTGCTGGGTTCCTGCCCCTCAGCAGTGTGGGAATGAAGGGGCCGGGAGGTGTTTCTGTCTTTGCTCCCTCTCCCTTTTTGTATTTGTCCGAAATAAAGCAAGATCCCGTTTTCTCAGCACATGGGATGCTGCCATTAACAGTCCTTAGACTGTGTTTGCAATGGCTTCCTGGGAATACATCTCTAAAAGGTAGAGCCTGCTGTAAAGATTTGACAATATTTTGGTTTCTAAGACCTATTTGACACAAGGGACTTTGAAAAATCCTTCTTTTTCCCTTGGATGCTGTTGGGAGAAGCATGGCCCAGCTGTTACAGACAGGGAAGTGCTGCTCACTCTGACCCTCACACAGTCGAGGTGTTTCTGCCTGTTCCTGAGTGCAGCTTGTGGGTAAATAGAAAGTCAGATGGACCCCCGAGGCACAAAGATCATCAAGTCAGATAATTCTGTGAAAGATAGGAGAATGTTCAGCTTCGTTTCCCATTGATTTCCCCTGTCAGAAGCTTAGTTGCAGGGTTCAGCCTGATTAAAAAAGTTTGCCATGTATTAAATATTTATTTATATATATTTATGTTTAAAGGGAAGACAAAGCACAGAACTGAACCAGAAGCAGGAATTGTTAACCTGTACCTTTATGGTGCAGGGTTATTCAGGTGAGGTGTGAGGGAGGAAAACCAGTGCTGGGTTCATCTGTGAGTCCTTTATTTTTTTGGCAAACAAATGGTTTCATTTCTGGAGAAATAAATAAGATGATCTTATTAAGGACTAATATTATTATTGTTATTAAGAACTAACCCTAATGGGTGGTTGTGTTGCTGGATCCTACAATATCTCTGGAACACCCCATGCAATTTTTGGAGCAGCCCAATTCATACTCATTGGATTATGAAATGAATGTCTTGGCCTTTTGACCTTCAGGTACTCTGTGTAATTAGGTACCAGAGTATGAACGGCCTCCACAAGAACACTTGTTAAGATGAGCTTAACACCAGGTACAGCAACTCTCCCCCAGCTCCCAGTTCTTCTGGGACTGAGGGAAGCAGCAGCACTCGGATGTTGACATCACTGTGTTCCTGCTGAGGCCAGACGAGTATTTTTTATTCGTAGTTCTCAAATGGCCCTGGCAGAAGTGAGGCATTAAGGCCAGAAAAGATGATTTGGGATGTCAGAGCATATGTCATTCCCTGTGGTGTCTGACTGCCTTCACCTTGGGTTTGCTCTGCATCTCAGAATGCTGAGCTTCCTCCCAGCCCTGTCTGGCGCTGAAATCCCCTCTCGAGTTGTCACAGAACGGAGGGGCCTGAATGGAGAAGAGATTTTTGTGACAAGGTCGGGACGCCTTTAGCTCGATGGCATTCAGGAAATCAGTCTGGAGTCTCCCCTCTCGGCATGTCAAGGAAGGGGGACGTCGGAGTGTGTAGGAGCAAGCTCCCGTTAATGTGCCCTGACGCGCTCCGCCACAGAATTCCCAGAGGCCTTGGGAGAAGCTGCCTTGTTCTGTCGTGTGCAAGGAGCAGCAGCTGCTGCTTCAGCAGTGCCAGCATCAGTGCAGGCTTTCTGCAAACGTGGTGGTACCTTGTAGCAATTAAAGGCATTAAAATGGCCACGGAATTAATTTCAATATTGGTTAAAAAAGTGAGGCTGGGAGTGGGACTGGGTCAGACAACCTGGAAAGTTGTAGGAGGAGAAAAGGAAAAGAATGCTTGGAATTATAATTTAGTTACATTGTTGTGATGTCTTTCACCTCGGATTCCCGGAGCACCCTGAAGAGAGTGCGGATGGCGAGACGTCCTGGGAGGGAAGATCAATTTTCCTCAAGGAAAAGCAGCTCTTGCTTAGCCTGGCACAGCACCAGCCCCTGCTCCTCCTGAAGGGAAGTGGAGCTCTAGGGGAGAGAAGGGCAGCAAACTGGGTTGGGATTAGGATGGAGGCTCTGCCTGATCAGTGTGTCTTCTCTCAAGTGTGCTGCTTGCCCTGCAGCTTGAGGGGATTGTTTGGGGCAACTCAGGAGCAAAACAAGAAGAGCTGCTTGAAAATGTGGTGCAGTCTGAAAATTTCAATGTTTTTCCCAGCCGAAAGCTGCCAGTGCTTCCCTCTTATCCCACTGCAAGATAATTTCCAATCAGAATTTTTTTTTAAGCATGGAGTAAAAAGGAAAAAAAACCCAAAAGATTAATCCCCCTTCCTTCCCTTTAATCCTTCCTTCAAAACAGCTTTTAGCTGAAGTTGGCTAAATTGGGAGTGTTCGCTGCCTTCCCCACTGCGGCATCTCCCGCTTCCAGCTGGGAAGAAGGATGCATTCACTCTCAGCTGCTGATTGCAGCACACAAGCGTGGACTTGGCTGGAAAAAGATGTGGGTGATGAGGAGATGATGAATTAAAACAAAAAAAAAAAATCCACGTTTTTTCCAAAATATGCAGAAAACGTTTCACTGAAAGACTTGGAGGAAGCAGGTGCTGTGTGGCAGCCGAATGAATGCGTGCCCTGGTGACTGGGAAATGCTGCTCGTGGGGTTTCCTTGCTGCTGATAAAGGCATTTCCCTACGGCTCGTCCAGAAAATGCCTGGCTTCAAATGTCTGTCGAGCTCAGAGCTGGAAACACCTGCGTTTCCAAAGCAAGATCAGCTTTTAGTTAAAGAGGATGATACTCAGCTAGTGAACCCCTTTGGTGTTTTCATGGGACCAGTCAATCCTGGGTCAGGAGCACTGACTGGATGTTGGTTGAGAGGATATGACCTGATAAGGGACTGCATCATTTTTCTTGCATGCACTGCTGGAAGGATTTTGCCTCCTCCTGTCTCGTTTCCCAGCTAAAAGCACCACAGGGCTGCTGTACCTCAGGACTGACCCTCACAGGTTGGCTGTGACACGGCAGCGGCAGGTAACAATCTGACAGGTCAGAGAACCCAGGAGCCTGGGGAAGAGGGAGCTGCTCCACATCCTTTCTGCTTTTGGGTTTGACCGTATAAATGAGCAAGGTTACGAAGGGATTTTTGTTTTCTTTGTTTGCTGGGAAAAGATGCCTCAGAGCAGAGTGGAAGCCTTCGGAATGAGGGTTAGAAAAAAGGGGGAGAAAGAAGTCATGTTTTCTTTGTCCCACCCTCAGCCCATCCTCCTCTGAAAAATAACAAACTGTTACAATGGCATGAAAACAAGTGTGAGGAGATGTTCTTGCCGTGTGTGTCTTGGCACTGAGCAGCACAGCTGACTTCCACAGCCACACATCTCCTTCCAAGCATCATAACTGTCCTTCTCCTCCCTGGGGAGCACTGCCTGCAGAGCTGGCACGGCCCCAGGCCTTCAGAAAGGTGGGTCTCGTCCTGGCTCTGCCCCAGGCTTCTTGGGGAAACGTCTCTTGATCTTTCTATAAAACAGAGATTTTGTCTTTCTTCCCCTGAATTGTCATTTTAACACACAAGCTCAAGCTCACCCCTACTCCCTGTCAGAGGGTAGCAGTGGCCCTGGTTCTATCTCCATGCTGTTGATTATAATATTATCAGTCTCAAGCATTCTGGTGCTGAGCAGTGGCTCAGGTTCAGCAGTATTAGACCACACATTTTTAATCCTTCTCTGTAATTACAGTTCAGGAGCCATGGGAGCCCTTTGGGAGGGAGGGAAACCTCAGTGAGAGGTTGGTGCTTGCAGGGAGGCTTTGGCCTGGCTGAGCTCACGAGAGCCAGCCCCAGGTATTGCACCCCCTCTTGTGGCTTCTAGTGGTGGCAGCGCTGTGACAACACCTGGAGGGTGGGGAAAAGTCCCATGGCACGGGTATCCCCAGGAACGCAACCCCCTTCATAAAGGCTTGGATGTTATGGTGTCTAGTTGAGCCCGTAGTAGGGATCATGATCTTGTGATGCTGTTTTGTGGGGGGAGAAAAAAAAAGATAAATTTCTGTGTGTGCAGACATGTGGTGTCCAGCCTGGCTGCAGTAAAATGTAATTTCAGGTTAAGTGTGGTTTAGTTTGCTCTGTTTTGGGAAAGGGAGCTCCAAGCATGCAGGCCAGGCTTGTGTTATCCAAAAACCCCGTGTTTTTTGGTTCCCTAGTCCATCGAAGGGATAACTGAGGGTGGCCGATGACTTTTCCCATTTGCACACAGCGTCTGTCACCCAGTTCTGCCCCGAGGCTTTCAGGGGGCTGAGACTCGCCGTGAACCTCACTGTTCTACAGCTCCTCTCTTTCCTTTCAAACAACACCAGCCAATAATGTTCACGGGGTCTTCGCCTCCTTCACCCTCCCTGCTCTTTTGGTCCCTCCTCGCCTGCTCACTCCAGGTTTTGTGCCCTGCAGGGATTTTGCTGCAGCTCTGGATCACACGGTGGGATTCCGTTCCAGCCCCAACACAGCTTTCAGCCCGTGACAGCAAGAAAACCTGCTCTCGACCATTGGGAACTGTGAATTACCCCCATGCTGCAGCCGTTTGAAATTCAGTTTATTTGTGTGTGTGCCAGGTGGAAGCTGTACCCCCGGGTGCTCCGGGACGTGTCGGTGATGGACCTGTCCACCTCTGTTCTGGGGCAGAGGCTCGCCATGCCCGTGTGCGTCGCCGCCACCGCGATGCAGCGCATGGCTCACCCGCACGGAGAGACGGCGACCGCCAGAGGTGAGCCCTGCCACGTCCCCCTGCAGGGGGTGGAGAGGGACAGGGCGGTGCCGTGCCCGCTGCCTGGGCATCCCGGCTCGGTTCCTTGCTCCTAGGTGCGTTTGAGTTGCTGCTCGGAGTAACCGGGTTGATTCTCGGGTTTGTTTTTTACCGTTTCACTCGTCTCAATGTGGTTTCTTTCTCCACGAAACAGGGGTGGGAAACGAAGTATGGAAGAGGGGAATATGTCACATATAAAATTGAAAACATCCATCTACCTACCCATACATTCTCTATAAACACTGTCACAGCAACACTTTTCCTATTAGAGAATTGACTCTAGAAATTCCGAGGCCTTTGTTTGCCTGGGAAAAATCCTTGCTTTGAAGAGAGCTCTTTGAGAGCATCCCAGGGAGGCAGCGAGATAAGGGCCCCTCTGGGCTAGAAGCTGCACAAAGATGTTGCCAGCACAGAGGCTGCAGCTTAAAAGGATATTAACCAGAATTCGGATGGGGAACTGTCTCCTACTCCTTTAACTCAAGCTGCAGAATGGCACCAAATCTGAGGAAGAGGTGTGGGCTGTGCATTTCAGTGCTCCAGCGCTGAAAGGAAAAGGATACAAAACCTAAATAGGTGATATTTTAATAAAATAATCCTGTGCATGGTTGGATTATTCATCTAACAGCATTTCCACACCCAGCGCAGCAGATACTGGTGTGAAGCGAGTTGAATTCTCAGCCCTGCAGTGGGGGCTGCTCTCAGTTCTCATCGCTGTGACGTGCACGGGGATGGGTTACAGCACAACTCCAGAGCTAGCTTGGAAAAGCACATCTCTCCAATTTTACAGTGTGTTTGGGGCCACGTTTTCCCCCTTCCCAAGAGCTTTATCAGGAAGCCGACGCTTTTTTGGCACTTTGTGAGTGCCGGCGCGCTCCACACGGTGGCGCTGCAGCCCCTGGAATGGGTGCGGGAAGGGCCGGCAGAGGCCTCGGTGCTGTCCCATCCTCTGGCAGCTCTCCAGGATGAGTTCTGGGCCGGGCTGTGCTGGGAGGAAACTCTGAAGCATTACCCGGTTAAGTGCAAACACATTAATGCAATGGTGAGAGCGAGATTTGAAACACACAAAATTCAGGATGTTTCTTAGCAAAACTTCCCACTGATGCTGCAGCCCGGCCACGTTTTAAGGCATAAATCCACAATGGCATGCAAATTTGAGTGGTACAATAAGGCTGAGTAGCAGGGCTGAGTTATGGTTGTGGCAATAACTTGATTCTGAAATTTCCTGATTTTTGTGCACTGACATTTTCAAACTTTAACACATGATTATTGCATTTAATGTTTCTGGGTTTTCAAGCTGGGACAGCTCGGTGCACTGACACCACTTAGAATGTGTTGTCCAGTAAACACATCCATCGGAGCTAGTGAATTTTTCATTGCTTTCAAAGGAGAGAAATATTAAAATCACACCCTCTGCATTGCATTGGCATTTTGGGGGAGAAAAAAAATGGCTTTGGTTTTGTGCTGTTAGAGGTGGAGTGGGGCACTCAGTGCCAAGCTCTTGGTTTGACCTTATAAGATGACAGGAATTAGCTGTAAAGTACACATTTGGCTTAAAGGTTCTCTTCAACTTGGGACACTCGGGATCAGGGGGTTTGCCACATCCAACTTCTCTTCTGTTCCAGAGGTAGCACAGAGCTTAAGCGAGCAAACTCTTGGTGGCTTTATTTCAGCTTCTGCTTCAGCTGCACTGGTTTGCACAAGCCAAGGAAGTCTGATCCTCAGTCCTGTGGCTTCTGCAAAGCCTGGCGTGCTCCATAAGCCTGGATTTCTTTGGCTCGGGTGTGCAGGAAGCGCTGTATGAGGTGGTGCCTCTGCCACGGTCATGATCCTTGAGAAGCACAGCGTGGTCCGAGTCCCACCCCTTCCCAGGCTGTGCCCTGGCTCATAATGGGGGCAGAGCAGCTCCTGGAGGAGCCTCCTTGTGTGCCACGGCTCTGCCTGGCTGGGCTGGAACCCCAAAGAGATAATCCTGCTTCACACCACGCTGCCCTGCAGAGCAGGGTGGTGAAGAGAGCAATGAGAGCTCCTTCCCTTAACTTCTAGTGATTTGAGAACAATGCCTGATCCTACAGAGGAATTTCCTTGAGCAGCAGCGTCTTGCTTGGAACTGCTCTGCTCTCCCAGCAGGTTTGCCCACGTGTTGTAGGGTAAATGTCTCCTCTAGGGACAAGGGCATGTCATGGTGTCCCTTAGAGCTCCCTGCCCTCACAACCCCCCTGCTCTGGGGCTTGTCAGCCTTTTGGGGAATGCTGCTTCCTGAGGGATGCTCTCCTGTAGCAACCAAGCTGGTGGAGAGGAGTGTGCACCTTCCCGGAACAGGGCAGGGTCTGTCAGCTCACCTTAGACACCCATTCATGGACAGTTCTTTCACATTAGTAAAGGATCTTTCCTGGGAAAAACATCCAATTATGATTTTAAGAGTTGCTGGTGACAGGCCAGCCAACACAACACAAGTTATTCCAAAGATTAAGTAACCCCACTCTGAGCAGAATCAACTGCAGTCATGGTCAAACCTTGCCCAGCCTCAAATCCAGGTGTTGGATTTACTTGTACTTGTGTTAGCTGGACTTTAAAATAATAGATGAATTTTTTAAAAAGTCAACGCAGGCTGCAATAAGGTTGCCCCTCAGTTTTCTCTGACACGTCTGAATGTAGCAGGAGCCCTTCCTTGCAGAGAAAGCTCTCTCGTCCTTGAAAAAATTTCATGCACCTTGGCAGTTGTCCCAGTTTTTCTAGATCTTCCTTCAAGTATATTCCCTGGCATTTTAGTTGTAGTTCATCAGTGTATGTGGCAATTTTCCAAAGAATGGATTTTCTGTTCAGTAGAAACTGAAAAATTGGGAGGAAAATTGTTTTGGATTAACTGAAATGTTTCATTTGATCCAAAACACAATGTTTTAGTTCATTTTCCTACTGGCTAATGCTTTTAGCTATAGCTCTGTTTTGAAACAAAAGTGTTAGCTCAGGAGAAAACATTTCCATTTTGAAAAGATCAACACATGACATTTTGACTTAGGTGTTTTTTTCTCATCCTTCCCACTCCAATTTCAACCTCTCTGACTAAAAATATTTGCCAAATTCGATGAATAATCTTAGCCACTAAAGAGCAAAAGGTTGTTCTCTAAACACCTTTCAGTAGAACCCTTCTGATTCTGTGGGATCTTTTTCTCTTGCTTGTCCATCAGAAGATTCACTGCTCCTCCATGCCAAGGCATTCATTTGCCATCCTGACTTCATGCTGTGCTTGCAAACCAACGTGATCCCCATGTCCACAGGGCCCACCTCGAGCACACTGACTCAAAATCTTGTGCACCATCCAGCTGCACAGCAAGAAACAGCAATTTTTTGCAACCTTAATTGATTATAAATAGATTTGTAGAATTATTTTATTGAGATTTCTGTTCTGCTTATATTCCTGCTTATTCCATAACGCACCTACTGAGTACCTTAAATTCCTGTGTTTTCACCCTAAAGCAGCATTGCAATGCCTGGCTTCTCCACCAATGGCTGCAAATCAGGCTGAGAACCCGACTGTTTTCTTGGCCAGGTCTTTTGAGAACCGTCACTGAGAGTTGCTCAGGGCTGAAGTTCTTGTGTTTGCCCTCTACAGCTGCACTCAAACCACTCCCCAAGCTGCTGCTGACGCAGGCAGGGTTTCACCATCACCTGCGACGTGACTGCACCGTTTGCTTTGCCAAATGGAGAACAGGAATATTGACTGAAAAGCTTTTTTTCCCCCTGTTTTAGTTGAGTTTCTGGCAGTTCTGTCTTTCCCACTAGAGAGGGAGCGACACCTTTGTTTCTTTGGCTCTTAACAGGCTGCTACTGTGCTTTTGCTCTCTGTGATGCTGCTGAGCGCTGAAATTTGGGGTTCTTGTGCCCATCAGACATGGCTGTGACTGGGAAGGAGGGATTTGGCCTCCTATTACATTTTGTGCTCAGCCACAGTGAAAACAGCAGGACTTTGAACCCACCTGTTACCTATATGGTGATCAAAAGATGAGCTTAATTTTGAGGGATGAAAATTAATCCAGAGTCATGGAGAGGGCAATATTCACATGGGACAACATGGCCTGGGCTGACCTGGCCTGGATTCCCCCTGGAGAGTGACGTGGCCGGGGGACTTTGTGCTGCAAGTGTGCCCGGGCAGCCTGGCATGCCAGCACTCCAGGGCCAGCCAGAGCCCAGATCCGCTTTGGCCACACGTCCCTTCCCCTGCAGCCTTCCTGCACAGCTGACAAAACGCGTTGTGCCAACAAAGAGGGCGGCAGGCACCGCTCACACGCGGGGCTTTGTGAGGGCTGAGGGAGGGGAGGCTGACGGGGATCTCTCAGCCAAGAGTGGTTTGTCAAGAGAGTAACGAGAAGTTCTTTAAACAACTCTGTTTCTCGGGAGATGCAGCTCCAAGAACACGGCTGCTGCTCCTGAGAAATGCCACTGTGCCACAAGGCCATCGCGTTGATCCCTAGGAATGTCCTCTGGCCCTTAGCTTGGGGACAGTGCATTCACTGGTGGATTCAGGGAAAAACGCCTGCAGTGGGGCAGTTTGGCTGCTGTGCTTCGGAGATGCCTCTAAAAGGGAAATGATGGGAATTTGCCCAGCTAGAGGAAAAAAGCGAGTTCCCATTCCCATACAAGGTAACCCTGACAAAATATGCAAGCTTGAACTGGGCTCCTCTCCAGTGTCCTCCCTGAAGTCTGCTGCCTCTGAGCTGCCCACAGGGACAAATTCCATACCCTTCCCAAACCACGCAATGCCCCATCAGATTTGGGGAGGATGCTCTGAGGCTTCAGGATGAAAAAAGGGCTAAAAAAGTCACTGCCCTGTTCCCCAGTGGAGCTCCCAAGTGGGTCCTTTCCCATTTGTTGCCATGTAAAATACTTCAGTTGAGTTCCCCAAGAAGGAATAGCTTCAAACTGCCAGAGGGCAGCTTTGGATTAGATGTGAGGAAGAGATTCTTTACCAATGTGTGATTCCATGGACTTCCCCAGCTCCCTGAGTGTGGCTACTGCCGTGCTCTCTGCGCTGTCGCGGACCCCAGCAGGAGCCTGCAGGGTGTACAAGGGTGAATGTGTCCTTTGGGCAATGCTCAGGATTAAAAGAAGACCTGGAAAAAAGCCCCACAAAAACCAAACAATTAAAAGCAGTCTGAAATGGCATGAGGAAAAGCTGGTTTACAAAAACAGCTGATGCTTAAACTCTGGCAAATGTCACATATTGCAGCAAGAGCATCCTGTGGGAATATGGCTGCAGTAGGACTGATTTGAAATAATAAATAATTTGCAGCACCCCAAAAGTGAAGTGTAAAATACGGTTGTTGGAGGAAATGAATTGCTTCTGTTTTCTTCAACTGCAGCTAAATGTGTGAGAAGTGGGAATGTATTTTTAGAAAAACCTAATTTGAGGTAGAAAAAAACCCCCAACCAAACCTGGCAACACTTCAGGCTTCTGTATCTCATGGTTTCAAAAGTCTAGAAAATTGTCAAAATAAGCTTTAAAATTATCAAGATCAAGCACAGATCGACCAAAACTGGAAGTGGGAATCTCCAAAGCGTTGAAAAATGTCGTGTGTGAACTTTGGATTTGCCTGAGAGATCTAAACTGTGTGTGTTGAGCTGGTGCTTCACCAGAGAGCTGTGAACTTTACAGGAGAGACGAGGGGAATTTTGTGAGCATGCTTGCGTGGAAATGCCATAACCCCGTTTGGGATGGCTGAACTCTGATTGAACTAAACTGCTTAAATCTAATCTTAAGTAAGAGAAAAGCCCTCTTTTCTCTGTTGCTACATATGCAGCTAAGTTGAAAGGATATGGAGATATACCATGAGTTAAATCTTCTCTTCACCAAAAATGTTTTATTGTGCAGTTTCTAACTTAATTTTTGATTTTGCAACCATAGGGCTGTAGAAGTAGACTTGGGAATCAAAGGAAAAAATGGAAATTAATAGATACCTAAAGGCAGATTGAACCATAACATTTACATTTCTCCCTTATCTGATGTGAGGGTTTTGCAATTCCCGGGTTCGCAACCCTCCCGTTCATTCCCTATATAGAGGGAACTATGTCCAGTAATTTCAAGGACAGGAATGGAATGGCTACGAACTAGAGAGGTTTGGGTGATTGCTGCTGTATTTCCAGTGAGGGAAAACTGCCTGGTGGCCCTGGGAGGGTGTAACCAATTTGTTTGAATAAGCTGTTCATAAGTTTCCACTCCAAGAGGCTTGTAATCCTTATTTAATAAAATGTTGTCATAAAGACCACTTTTTAATTCCTCCATGGGCTGGGGATGACGTCTTGAAACAGAGGTCCATTTACATTAAAAATATGCATACTGTGGTAGACCAAGGAAAACAAGGCTTTCTATAATATTTTGGAGTTTTACGGCGTGTTTTCCTTTATTTTACAATAAGTGACAGATTACTCCAAAAAGAGTGAGTGATAGATTCATAAAAACATATCTGTGTGAAGTTAGCTGGAGCAGCCCGGGTTGGCAGCTGCCCCTGGGGAGGGTGATTTTTGGGAGGCGATGTGGCAATGTTCAAAAAGTTGGAAGCCTTAAACGCGTTATTTGAATGGTCCTGCTTAGAGAATGTCACTTTGTGCTCCTCCAGCCTGCCAGGCCATGGGGACAGGGATGATGCTGAGCTCCTGGGCCACCTCTTCCATCGAGGAGGTGGCCGAGGCGGCTCCGGCCGGCCTTCGCTGGCTGCAGCTGTACATGTACAAGGACCGGGAGGTCACGGAGTCGCTGGTGAGGCGCGCGGAGAGAGCCGGCTACAGAGGGATCTTCGTCACCGTGGACACCCCGTACCTCGGCCGGCGCGTCGCCGACGTGCGCAACAAGTTCCAGCTGCCCCCACACCTCAGGTACATCCGCTGCTGGGCCTGGGGTGGGGCTGTGCCAGGGCCACGGGCACCACGGGCTGCTGGGGGAGAGGTTTGTCCCGGGCGACAGCTCTGTGGAGCTGTGCGTGTATCTCGTGCTGTGCTCGGGCTGGGACCTGCTTTGGGTCAAAATGAAGCTTTCCTGGCTGTTTGCACGCTGTAAAAGACACTGTGCCAGACAATGTGAGGCTGCTGAAGTAAGAGACACGGGGCATTTCTTTATACATGTGTCAATGTATTCTTGGCTACCTTCAAACCTCAGCTGGGCATAGCCTGGAGCGACGTGCTCTGATGTTGAACTGGGATCCAGCAGCAGAGCTGGCTGTGCTCCGAAAGGGCTGGACTTGGTGGGCCAAAGCTCCCTTCCAAAAGATGTTATGGTTCCTTCTCTGTTATCCTATGACATTGCTCTGGGCCCAGGGCCGTGTTGCTACTGACTGCAGAGCCCCTTTCCGAGCAACTTCAACTCTTCTTTTACTCAAATACAGACACATGTGGGTATCAGTCTTTCTAAATCCTCCATGAGGGCAATTTTTACCCCAAAATGTGTTCTGGGACATTTTCTGTGTCTCAGAATCTGTGGCATCATGATTGACTTCAGCACTAATTCTAGTTCCTCCCCACTGCAGGGCTAATGAGGAATTCATTTTTTACAGAGTTAAACCACAATTTTAACCTTACAATGGTGTTGTAAGGGTGCTGATTTGCCTGACCTTTTGTAAATATGAATTGATAAACTGTAGAGACCCCCCTGATAAACATATGCTGAAGTGCTGGCACAGTTTTAGCAGCCAAGGACTGGCTGGAAGAATATTTACTTGATGGGATATCCAGGACTCGGAGCTAAAAGTCTTGCGAGATTCATGCAGGTAGGGCTTGGTAACAACCACAGTCTGCCACGGCACATGTTAAAATTATTTAGAGCATGCAAATGAGCACAAAAATAGAGAGAGAGAGAAAAAAAAAAGACAACTTAATGTATTTTGAAGCACATAAAGTTTGAGGTGAGGTCGGGGTGAAAGTTGGTTTTGAGTTTTATTGATGGAATTGGATTGCTCTTCCCATGTCTCCAGACTGTTGTGTACACTATATACACATTGTATGTAACGTGTACTTAGCAAGAATCACATCTAGAGGTTGTTATTAATTTCTGTACTATTCAAAAGGAAGATAAGCCTTGGGACTCTGCAGTGAATCTAATTCTCTACCTCACTGGCAAAAAGTCCTCCAGAACGTGGGGTGTTGGCTCTCCCCCACGCACTTGTGCTTGAAGCTAAGAGAAGAAGGTTGACAGAGCAACCTGAACTCTGCCCTGATTTCTGTGTTAAAGTACAGTTTTAGGAGGAAGGCACCAGAAAGCAAAGAAGCCCTGATGCATCTACCATGAAAATGTACCACACTGGGATGTGTGTGCCCTGTGTTGTAATCGCGCTATTGATCTGTGTGTGACACGTTATCGATACACGCTGACCTTTTACCTACAAAACCCAAATCAAACAATTATTTAAATAGCTTATTTTTTAGGGGCAATGGAATTTTAAGGCCTGGGGTCGAGGAGTTCTTGACTGAGAGTCCAATAACCCAAAGACATTTGAGGCAAGCGGGAGAGCGTTTCTGAAATATTTAGACCCCACCTGCCCAAACCATAACAAGGTTTTGGGTGAGCCGTATGAAATCATGTGAAATCGGAGTAATCCTTAAAGGCTCCAATTAATCACTGCAGATTCCCGAGCGCCGCCTGGGCAGCGCTTTGTTGCAGAGGCTGCGGTGGAACTCTCCTAGCGCGGGGCTCTGCTCATTTACGTGATAACTTTTTCTTGGCTTCGGGTTTTCAACAAAGTTTCAAAGCAACAACAAGGTGCCATTGTGCTCCGAAATGTATGTAAGGCAACATTCATCCAAGTGTTGATCTGCATTTCCCAGGCCAAGAAAAACAACAGTTATTTATATAATCTTATCCATGGTTCTGTTTTTCTCTGGGCACCCCACCCTCCACAAACCAACAGCTGAAAAGCTGGATCTTGCTGAGAGCCCGCTCCTTTCTCATTTGCTTCTGGGCCTGGAGCTGAACAGAAAAGCCGTGTGAAATGCTGCTTGTTGCAGGCATGAAATCAGCAGCGAAACCAGCCAGGTTCCATGCAAAAACACTCATGCACTTCCCAAAATGTGAAATGTGAGTATTCAATAGACCAATGTGGAACAGGACACGGTTTCCAAAGAGCAGGGCAATTGGTCTCACGTGGGACATGGATGTGCTAGAACCTGTGAGATTTTGTTGCTGAAGAACCCAAATAACAGTTAATGTTTTCACATGAGCTTCCTTTCCTCCCTACATTTTACAAGGAAATGTACAAAAGGGTCACAAGGTAAACAGGCTGGCTGTTGGCCTTATTGGACAGATGAAAATTCTGAATTCTTTGCAAGGCTTCGTGCACATCCATCTAAATCATGGAGCTTAAGAAAACTTCATTTCTTCCTTCTCCCTTCCACCTACCCGATCCCCTATTCCTCTTGTAGCTGAATTCCCTGGATTTGAAAAACAACAAAACCCAACCCTATTTCTTTTGCTATAGAAGTCGGACTGTTACCTTGGGCCAGAGAAAGTTATCACAAAACCATCATAGAAACATAGAAAGGCTTTGGTTGGAAGGGACATTAAAGATCCAATGCTTACGTTGATTATCATACACTTTGTCAGCCAAAGGTTCTGGCTCACTGAGGACTGGGATCTGACACGCTGGGATTGGCTGGTTTTGCTCCTGCCCTGCAGCGCAGCAAAGCTTTAGCTCAGGTATATTGAATGCTGGCATTTGGGACTGATCGTGGCTACAGCGAATCGTTCTCAGACTATTCTTCTGTGTCTTTTGTCACTTTAGCTTAAAGAACTTTTCCAGCAGTGACCTGGCATTTGCCTCGGGGAAAGACTTTGGAGAAAACAGTGGGCTGGCTGTGTACGTTGTCAAGGCCATCGATGCCAGCATCAACTGGGAGGACATTAAGTGGCTCCGGGGACTGACCTCGCTGCCCATCGTGCTGAAAGGGATCCTCAGGGGTGCGTAGCTCTGCTGCTTCCCGGGGAAAGGCGAGGGAAGAGCTGCCACTTCCGCATGCACCGTTAGGAACCCAGCAGGGAAGATGTCTGTGGAAGCAGCTCCTGAAATAAGTGCCCGGTGCTGTCACCAACGCCACCGTTAATGTAATCACGCCAATAATTTTGCAATGGCCAAAATCATTCAGCAAAAGAATTTCTTACTGATGAGTTTTGGAGCATAAAAGAGAAAATAAAGGCTAGCAACCAAAGTGGCCGATCCAAAGGGATAAAATGTTCTGCTCCAACATTTCAAAACTACTTTTCTGGTCTTATTACTTAAAGATAAAACCTTTTTCTGTGTTGAGGTGAGGCTCTGGAAGGCTGAAGCCCTTAGGTGGTTTTGCATGAGCTGACAATGGTTTTCTTAGTGATTCCCTCATTGTGGTGTCTGCAAGCTCCCAGTTATGAAAGGACACATCCTGTTTGTTTGGGTTTTTTCCTAGCTGATGATGCCAAAGAAGCTGTAAAGATTGGGGTAAACGGGATCCTGGTGTCAAATCATGGCGCACGACAGCTTGATGGGGTCCCTGCTACTGTAAGTCCTGATGCCAATACACTCCAGTAAACTCTCATTTTCTCTGCCTTTTGGCTTCTTGTTTGCTTTCTCTGAACATGTGGAAGCTGGAGGAAAAACCTGGAATAAGTATTCTATGCTTTAAGCCATGAATAATAACCTCTCTCCACTTCTCTATGTATGTCACATCATACTCTGAGTGAGACACAGCCTTTCCTTGGTAAATCAAATTGGAAAATCTTTCAGAAATTGTTTTCCAGTCTCCTCTTTCATTTCTCCTTTCTCATTCTTTTTTGAAAAACCCTTGTTGCCATTTGCAGCACACTGAAGGTTGTATTAGAGTAAGTTTTCCCTTTTAATGTTCTTTGGAGGCTTCTGAAAAATTACAGTTAAGGAACAGCTAAAGGCAGAATAAAACTCTCCATTTTTCTCCCTTCAAATATTTTCACCTTTGGAAAAGGGAGAGAGTGGTTAAATTACAGTTTTTCCTTTTTCCTTTTCCTTGTCGTGCTACCCCATGCCTTTTCCAAAGGTGAAAGGGATTTGAGAATTTCTCGGTCGGCAAAAAAGAAAGAAGTAAAGGAAAATGAAAAAGTATGTGCTCAGGATGAAGGAAAAACCCCAAAATTCCAGTCATCACTCATCTTGCTTCATTTGGTGTGGGAAAGCTGCACAAATAAAAAGAGAATGAAAGGGAGGAGAATCAAAGCCCAGTTGTGCCTCTCTGAGTATTTCCAATATGTTCTCGATGAAAAACCTCCTGTTTTCCATGATGGTTCCCTGAAGGGAGAGGGGACCAGGTCCTCTTGTCACCTCCTGGGAACGTATTCCCCAATTGCGCTGAGAGTATTTAAAACCCTTGGGCAAGCCTGTGTGTGAGGTAATCCAACAGCAACAATGTATAAGGATGTTAAAAACATCATTTTGAGGAATGAGAGAGCTCAAGAAATATGAATTAATTTTTGACAGCTGCAGCAGAACAGAAATTTGCAAACTCCTCGTTAGGGGTTACTCCTTTGCCGCACCACAGGGCAGAGGAGAACTGCTGAAAGCTGATGTGTTCCCTGGATTTATGGTACAAGGAACAGCACTTCACAATGCTGTTTTTATAATGTATCTGTATCAGATCATGTGAAATGTTTCTGATTTAGAAACATAATAATTTGCTTCAATTTCATGGAGTTTCAGATCGTGAGCTGAACCCAAGCTCGTCAATATTTCTAGTGTCTAGTTACACATTGAGGAAATCTATGTTTTAATTATGGTTTGCATCATGCTTTAGTTATTAGAGCACTTTAATGTTGGTACAGTTTGTCAGGATGTAGAAAGTGGTCTCTGGATATGGAAATAGATCCAAAATATGTTTGGCAAGAGAGCAAAACCAAAGGGAGGGGGAAAATCACATCGAGTGCCAAACTTCAAGAAAATTTTAATCCAAATCCAAAAACAAACTGCACTTTCAAGTTTTTTCCCCCCATCTTCTAGTCATTTTTATCCATTAGAAAGGAAATGAATTACATCCGTATTTGAAAGACGGGAATTTGTGTGTCTTTTGTCTTACTTCCACACACTGTTTCCAGTCTCCTTAATTCTTGGCTTCTGGTGGTGTTCCTTTCCCGATTTTCATGAATAGGAACTATTTAGGTGGCCTTATAGGAAAAGTGGTCCTGTAATTAATGCTCCAGGCCTGAATTCAGGAGGCTCATCCTTTCATTGGGACCTCTTGCAGGGCAAGAGGAATTACTTAATTCCCTGGTTACTTGGAACTTGAGAACAGTAAAAATACTTTCCCCCCTTACTTGTATCACTGGTGTAGGGGATAAGTCGAGAATGGGGATGAGCAGAGCTCAGTGAAAGCAACATACACGAGCATTGAAAGAAATTATTTCCCACCTTGCTCAGAACTTAGAGGAAAGTTCATTTTTTCTTATATTAAGAAGTTTTTCACTACAGTCATTCCTGTAATTAGATGCATTTTCAAAAGGGAAAATACATTAATTAAAATCTATCAGCCAACTCGAAGTTCCTCCAGGCATGTGTTCCTCTCACTCCGTGGCTAAAGGTACAGTGCCTGCCTCTGGGCTCCTGAGCTGGCCTCAGGATAAACGAATGGTAAATTTAAACAGGGAAGCAAAGATGATTATTTAAAAAGGGAGAGTGATTCAATTTCATCCCCAAACTAGTGAAGACTGGAAGTTTGGGAGGTGACACCATCAAAAGGCTTCCTCAGTGCTGGCTGTTTCTTATATTCTGCATAAAAATCAAACACTGGCTTGTGTGAGATATGTGTCCTGGGGTCAGGTGGCCATTTTGTGAGACCCTGCTGATTCTCATTCTGTTTATGTGACTCTCCAAATAAATTTGACCTTTGTATGGACCTTCTCCCCTGCAAAGTCACTGCTGGTTCTCAATACAAAGCTGTGTTATTTGGGTATAGATTTAGGCACGCAACTTCTCATTAAGCTGCTGTAAAGCTTGGATCCTCTGTGTAAGAACTCACTCAAAAAATAAATAGGGTTTCAGGAGCAGCAAAGCTGTATTTCTGGTTTCTCTCTTTCAGATTGATGTCTTGCCTGAAATCGTGGACGCTGTGCAGGGGAAGGTGGAGGTGTTCCTGGATGGCGGTGTAAGAAAAGGCACGGACGTTCTCAAGGCACTGGCTCTTGGTGCCAAAGCTGTTTTCATCGGGAGACCTCTCCTCTGGGGATTGGCTTATCAGGTAAGTTAGGAAAAGCTCAAATGTGTGATTTTAGATCCCTAGACTCACTGTTTAGCCTTATTATATGCACATAGGTGTGTCTGTGTGCACAGAGCAGCGTGTGTGTGATGGTGTCTGTGTGCATCCAGATCACCTGATGCAACATTTGCTATGACAAACACTTAGGATTTATGTTTGTGCATAAAACTTTTCTTGGCACACGTACACATGTCTATACCTCCACATGTACACGTACACATAATAGTTCACATTGTCTCCTAATCTCTCAGGGTGAAGAAGGAGCAAAAGAAGTTCTCCAGATGCTGAAGGAAGAGTTTCGCCTGGCAATGGCACTGACAGGTGGGACATCGACATTTCCTCTCCGTAACCACATTTTCTCAGAGCTCTCAGTTGCCCCAGGCAAGATGCTATAGCAACTTGCATGAGGGGAATGTTTGCAATCTAAACAGGTTCGTCTGTGAAGAAATGGGAAATGGACTTGTTATCCCTGCCTTATAAATAGAGAACTGAGATTAAGTGAAAACATTATTTTTGGGTTTTTTTTTTTCACGAGGAGAGCAATAAATCCGTAGAAAGGTAGTGGCAAATCTCTGGTTGCTAAGGGGTGGATTTCATCTGACAGAACGTAGATTTTTATGAGGGAGAAAAAGAAAAGGCTTAGAGTGGGTTGGAAAATCAGGGGTTTGAACTGATCTTCAACTTCTCCTCCAGGATGCCGGAGAGTAGAAGAAATTGGCAGGACGCTGATACGAAGACATCAAGTATTGTTTTCCAAGATTTAGGTCTGAAGACTCTTGCCTCGTGCGTTGCCTGTTGTGCTTCCAGACAAAATCCAACTGCATTCCCTCTGTGGGCCTCATCCTGCAATCCTGACTGAGGGAACGCTCCGCTCTGTAGGAGGTCACTTGTTGAAGAAAGGACTCAAAGCAAATTTTACAGGTGTTTCCAAATCCCTCAGGCTCTTAAGGAAAGCTGCTACACTGGGATTAGAGATGGGCCTTTATACAAGACCAGCATAGAAACTTCAACGTGTTTTGCAACAAATGCTGATTTTAATTTCCACGCCTGGGAGTAATTTAGCTGTTAAAGTGAAACTATAAACACAAATGTTTTGATAGCAAACAGAAATGCTGAAATTTAAAATGCAAAAGATACTTCTTGCTCACTGTTTAGAGAAACTAGACTGTAGATTGTAGAGATTAAATCTTGCTTGCCTGTGAACAGAGTGTCCTTTCCCTAGTGACTTTATAAGCATCCAGGCTTGTGGCACGTAGGCTGCAGGAGCCCAGAGGACTCTTAGTTGTAAGGAGCCAAAGAGCAAAGCAAAATGGGGGAAAATTGGGGGAATTCTGCTGTTTAAGTGGCACAAACCCCTCTGCAATCAGACAACTGTTCTGTATGTGCATCGGATGTAGGTCAGATCCTTGGCTAATGCAAATCTCAGTAGCCCAAACTGTGCCAGCTGCATCCACCTGGAGCTCCGAGCCACATTTTTCACCTGGATTGATTTGCTAACAGTGGCAAGGGAAGGCTGATGCTACCTGAGAGAGTTTGTCGAATTTGCAGCCATGTGCAAAAGGGAAACTTGAATAACTGGGGCATTAACCCATGACTTGGGTAGAGCCTAGTGGCTCTGTTCAGTTTCCATGCACACCCTTAAGTCAGATAAATCTTTGTGTCCTTCACTCTGCTTATGATGAGGATGCAGAGACACGCAGGATCTGCGCTTCTGTTCTCTAAACAATCCAAATATCCACTGAATTCGGGACAAATTTTGCAACTGTAAAGAACAAAGGAGGTAAGAATGTACTCTTCTCATCTTGGGTAAAACCAAGGGTAGCTCTTCACCTGTCTCACTTCCCTTGCAGGTACGACAGTGTTACAGGGAGCAGGGAGAGGCCACACAAGTTTTGAACATCTTGTTGTGAAAATGTAATGTTCATTTTTAAAGAAGAGTAAAAAAGAGAAAAACCCCTTAATTTCATGGTTGCACTGACATCACCAGCTCCACCATTTGTTTCCCATCAGCCTCAGAAGGACTCGTGCATTCTGACTCTCCTGCTTTGCAGGGTTTGAAATATCTCTTACTGAGCTTTAGAGGCAGCTTTGTAATGAAATGATGGAATATTATAATGCGAACTAAAGCTGGGGCTGGAACTCGAAATGGGGAGAAAACCCAAAAGGCCACATGCTTGCCCTCCAGTTGTAAAATTTGTACTCTTATTTACTGCAGAATGTGGTCTGTTGTGTGAGAGTTGCGTAGCAACAAAATAAAGTTTATCTGTGCAAGGAAATATGAATGTTTCTCAGAGCACAGAGAAGCATAATTTCTGCTGTTTACTGCACTTATCATATCTGTTGCAATGTGGACTGTGTCAGATGTCAATTACAGACTAACTTCGGCAAGACTGTTTATTTGAGATAATATAAATGTTGCTTAAAAGACGGGGGTATAATATCTGATGTTTACATGTTTAAGATCTATTTCTAAAGCTCAGAAGATGCAGTTTCCTGTCTTTGCCCCAACCAGATTCGAGGAAAGTTCTGAAACTCTGTGGTTCAGTAGAAGTTCTGATGGTGAGGAAACTGGTCTCGTTGCTTGTGCGTAATTCACCGTTTCTAGTTCCTCTGGGATAAGGGCTTTACATTGTTTTTTCCTGCCTGTTATCTGAGAATCGTCTGACTGCCTTCCAGTTCAACCCCAGTAAGACTAGACAAGCATTAAAAACCAAAATTAGAGCCAAATACTTAAAGGCCATGAAACTGTTAACAGAAAGTAAATTCATTTGTCTGGTAGAATTCTGTTTTTAAAATATTCCCCAGTGAAGAGATTTTCTTTTGATTTTGAGACAGCCAAACACAACTACTTTTTGAAATTATTAAATAAAAAAATGGTAGGAATTCTGTTTGGTTTGGGTTCAAAAGCAGAAAGACTGAGTGCCCTCAACCATTTTAAAAGCTGAACAATATCCAGGCTAAGAAAAAAATTTATCTCCACACTTGCTTCATCTGGAGAAGCTGAGAGAAAAACAGAGCATGCAGAACAGGTGGTAGTGGATCTTTCTATGGTTTGTGAGAGTGTTTCTGAAGAGAACATAACAAAAAAATAGGTCTTTGTGAAATATGTTAAGTAGGAAATTATTTGTCTTGAGTAACAAGTGAACCCAACAAACTCTTAGGAACAATTAGTCACAGCCCTTAGATGGAGGCACAGAAGTAGAGGGGAGCAGAAGTATTTTGCATTTATGATGCTTTAGTACATCTGCCTACCCAGATGTCAAATAATAAACATGATGAGTTTAATTGTGAAATGATCCTCCGTATTGACCTTGGCTCCATATTCAGTCACAGATACAAAGAAAAAATGTCTACATGGAAAAAACCTAGTGAGGGGAGAACAGTGAGTGATATTTCTGTACCTAGAAAGACAGCACTCCACTGGTGTGCTGGGTACTGAGAAAAAACCCAACGGATTTGGGAGACTGGCGAGCGATCGGTAAATGAATGGGGTTCTCCAACCACTTCCTGAGATGGACCAGGAACATTCCCTGGAAAAGGAGATTGCAGCTCTTAATGAGAAAATATTTATCAGATGTTTTGTGAAGAGAGATGAGACCAAAAGCAAAACCTGAGGGTATGAAAGAGGAGGAGGATCCTGTGCTTTTTAGGAGAAAGTGGTACCTCCCAAGAGGTTAAGATGCGAGGCAGGCCCTTACATACTGGTGTTTCATGTTCAGCCTGTGTGTGGATTTCTCTGCTGCTGGCAGTTCAGAAGTTTCCCTTTTTGGAAGCATCCCCACAAAGTTGTCTCCTTAGTCCCAGTGGAGGATTAAACCCACTGAAGAGTGTGTGGAAGAGTGTGGCATTCTCCACAGGATGCGTAGAAACCACTCAGGCCGTTTGGAGAGGCTTCAGCCCTGGTTTGGGATCTCAACAACTGGACTCAAGATACGCATTTATAACACTAAGTTCTAAAGAAATCAATCTGTTTCAAAGTGACAAGGTCAGTGAAAGAGCCTGTGATGTTTTCTGGACAGCTGATAGATCACACCTAGGATGGACATGCAGGGAGCAAGGCCCTCCTAAGAAAAAAACCAATATCCTTCTGGAAAAGCCCACCTTGTGCAGGTTTGGCTGTGCTGGGAACATCTTTGCCATGAGAGTCTGGCAGTTTAATTCAGCAGAGGAGAGCACAGCGGTGCAGGACTGCGGGCGTGGCTCAGCAGATGGCAGGAGTCAGCCGAGGCTTGTGCGAACATCTGACCTTTCAGATCAAACGTGAAGGAGGAGGTTACTGTAGCTTCAGGACAGATTTTCCTCTCTCACTTGCCTGTCAGTCCTTTGAAGCAGAGACCTGCTGCTTTTCGAATGCTTGGAGCCTGCACGCAGGGTGGAGAATCCAGTAAGTAAATAATAGGAGTCATAATTCAGTGCACCGAAGCTGAGGAGCTGTGAAAGACGTGATCTGTTTTCTTGTGACCTCCACCTCTCGCTGTGACTCTGGGACATGTTATTGTGTTTTATTTTCGCCAGTGGCCAAGTCAAACAAATATCTCTGGAACTGGTAAGAACTCCACCCCCATCCCCAATTTTTCAGGTTAAGCATGAAACTTGTCTGTCTTACTGGGAATTTCTGAACATAAATAAACAGACACTTAGAGTAACTCACCTTGATAAATGGGCAGTGTAGGTCGGGGCCTGCTGGATCTGCAGGCGACTCAAAGATGAAGCAGAGCTGGGGAAGTAGGCAGGAATGGCTCTGCTTTTCTTGGCTTCTCAAATGGTTTTCAGGCTGAAATCAAATACTTGAGTGCATGAGGAAAGCTGGCTTCTGAAGTCATGATTTTGCACTGAACCTCACTGTAAGGATATCTCTTATAAAGCTACTTTTGATGTGGAAATTTGGCTCCAAACCACACTGAAGGCCATTATAAATAACCACTTCATCACAGGACACACAGAAGTTGGCTTCCTTGAACACTCCTAGAAAGCAAGCCTAACCTTATTGAGCCATAACCTCAGCTAGTGTAAATCAGAGAAGCTCCATTGACTTCATTAGTTTATACTGATTTACACCAGCTGTGACTGCGGCCCACAATACAGCAAGATATGTCAGCTTTTAAATTCTGTCACTGGGTGTTGAACAAAACTGTTTTTAAAACAAGACTGGCAATCCCAGATTTAGATCCTAATGAGACGCAGCACAGTAATTGCTTCACGATGCTTATATGCTCCATTTTGTTTTCATTTTTGCATTGCTTCTGTTTTTCTTATCTCCTGCCAAACAGAGGAAGAGTACCACATATGTTACATTCATAACAAAGATGTTTTGCTGCGTCGAGAACATGTCCTCCAGATGCAAGATGCCTTTGTGTTGTAGCTCAGCTTCTTCCTTTGCATAGGTACCTTGGTTATGTGCCAACATAAGAATGCCCTCGAGGGCAGCCCTGTGTTTCCCTGGAGCTCTGCAAGGGGCACCCGGAGGCTGTCCCAAGGGGAGCTTCAAAGATGTGATTCCCCCTTAGGGATTTCCAGCTCCTAAGTGATCGTTTCAGATGGGCAGGAGGAATTGTGTCTGAGAGCACCCTGGCAGGACTGCCCTGAGACCATCAGTACGTCTCCTCTGTCACAATCCTGCAGGGTGCTCAGGTGATTACCCAGCCCAAGTAATCAGTTGGCATCTCTGTGGTGTGGAAGGCTGGGAGGTGCACACAGATGGATTATTCAGCCAAGGGGAAGACATCCACATAACTAGACTGACAGTGATTAATATTGGTTATTCTTTTATGACAGCAGCAGCTGTAAGTTCCAGTCAAGGTCAAGACAGCGCTGTGACTGCAGAGATGCTTTTCTGCAGGCAGCAGTCTCTGCTCAACAGAATCAGAAGGGTAAATTGACAGGCAGAGGAAGAGAAAATCTGTCTCCAAAATGCAGAAACAGACTGATTCCCCCAGCTAAGTCCTTTAACTTTCCCTTCCACTACCTTAATTTGCTGTTCTCCCTAAGGCAGGTAACTCCGGGGTGGACGACACACACCACAAATACTCAACAACCATGAGGAAGGTCCAAAGGTGAACAGAGCAGAGGTAGAGCTGGGGTACCCCAGAGCCTTTGGCCTGTGTGTTTTTCCTTGCAGAAGGTGAAGCTCCTTATACAACTAAGACTCTGCCACTTTGCCAAGTAAAATCTGATTGTGGTGGCTTTGCAGTGTAGGCATGGAATACCTCTTATTCCTCTCTAGTTTTCTAAAATTCGATAGCATAACATGATTCTAGTTCACTTTTCCCCAAGCACTTTTAGTTGTATACTAACCCCTTTAATTCTGTGCAGCGTGTTTAATTAGGTTTTCCTTTTAGGAGAAAGTAGTGGATTTTAAACGGTTGTCATTAAAAAGGCTCCTGCCAAGCAGGTATTCACCATTAGGTTTATCTCATGTGAGATGAGTCTAATTTTCACAAACAGTCACAAAGACTTCAAAGGAAGGCATGAAGATCCTGCAATAAGGTGACACAGCATAAACTCAGCTGTTACACAAATTCAGGATGTGTATTGTACACATCTCTCCTTGGTATGGTCAGCAAATTGGTTCAGCATGTTCTGCTACTGGACCCAGAAACCCAGCATGGGTGTGAGATAAACAATCTTCCTAACAGGTGAGACCTGAATGCTGATCAGAGATGGGAATTCAAGCAGCAGGATCATCTCCCATATCTAAGCTTCCTCCCTCTGGGTCTGTACACGTATTATATCAAAGACAGAGGTTGAAGAGTGTAGGTGGGAGTCTCTTATAATTTTAACACAAATTGTCACTGACTTAGGAGTTACACATCTGCAGCCTTCCCATCAGGTAGTTAAGAGCAGCAAAAATCGCTGAATTTGGTATAAATTCTTTTTGACAAGCTTATGTCTCTACCCATGAACCTGGAAAAACTAAAGTAGCACCCTTAATTCAAGAAACTCCACCGGCAAGCTCTTTGAAAGAGTTACAAACAGAGAAATGTATATTAGGAAAAGGAAACTTGTGCTTTCCTGAGAGGGTAACCAACAGAATATATCCGCAATTAAAGAGCAAGAGCTGGCACTAATCCACCTCATTTCCTTACTGCCTGCTGGTGAGTCTGTTCCACAGCTTCTAAAACGTGGCTGCAGGACCGAGGGTGGCAGCATCCATCTCTTGGTTGTGGCACTGCATCTCATTGCAGCCCGCACGTTTACTGCTGTGTCCACACCAGCCTTTGCTGTGACGTCCTTGGGTTGGATCTCACAGGGAACCTGGGATGAGAAAGATGCGTGGGACTTCTGGGCAGAGTGTTTGTCCTTTGGAAATAGTTGGAAATGAGGTGTGGACAGGTGTGGGTGTTGCTGAGGAGCTTTTGGTGAGAAGGTAAGAGCTCATTTTCATTTTTCAAGAGCCCCCTACTCAGGATTAAAGTTGCAGGTTTGCCAGATGGGACAAGGGACCTGCATAGGTGGGACTTTGGTGGCCTGTGGTGCTTCAGCAGCACTTTAAGTTAGTAGAGAAAGCACGGAGTCTTGTGGCAAAGGAACCCAGTCCCTGGTTCCCATACACCATCTACAGCCATGGTAAGGAATCCAAAAAGGAGACTGGCAAAGACCTTCAAGAGGCTCAGTTCTCCCTACCTTCCCAAGAGGCACCAAAGTTTTCATAGGTTTCACTAGAAGTTTTGTAGTATCCCATCAAGTTCACGGTATTTGAATTAGTGGGACTTGCAGCTGTCGTGTGAGGTGCTTGATGGTTGCTTTTATCAGGAATTTTGAGGCCACAGCTGGAGAAAAGCAGTGAGTTCTGTGGCAAGGCTGCTGTGGTGATTGTTCTTTGTTTGGCAAGGGCTGTGCAGTTACCTTCTAAATGCTGCGGGTATTTCCTAGACAAACTTGCCCTGTTACAGAGTTGGTGCTGAACCATAGAATCATGGAACGGCTTAGGTGGAAAGGGACCTTAAAGCTCACCTAGTTCCGACCCTCCTGCCATGGACAGGGGCACCTTCCACTAGGCCAGGTTGCTCAGAGCTTCACTCAACCCATCTTTTGTGAACGGAAAGATGAACAGCCCCGGTGCACAACATGCACACTTTAATATATAAATAACCCAAGTATCTTATGATCTCTCTACTTCACTGTCTGTGTTATTTACCCATGAACTATACCTTAAACAGATTCAGTCTCCCAACCTTTGCTTTTTGTGTGTTCCCTGCTAACCTGGAAGACTGCCACAGCTGTACAGCAGGCCTGAGAGACGTCTCTGATAGTTCCAGCTCCAGCTTATGTTCTGGTTATTCAGCGGTGCCAGAGACACTGGGGAGACCTTCTGGCATCATCTCCTGTTAGTCGAGGGATAGTCACTTGCAAGGAGTTATATGGAGGTTTGTAACTGCTGCATAACAGACTACAAAACCACACCCGCCCGAAATAATTCGCTGGCATGCTAATGAGCATCAACCCAGACAGTGCAGCCATCTGCGTGCTCTGCTTTTTATCAGTTTCAAGTGTGTTGGGTTTGGGTGTACGTGTCCCCTCTGCGAGCATAAAACCATACTTTTGATCTATGGCAGAAAGGCCCTTTTACCATGAAGATAAAAAGATTAAAAAAAGGATTCCTTTTGATTCTCAATCCTTTTTCCATTATTGCTCTGATATGGATGGGACCATATTGTCAAGTTATTATAGAGGATGTAGAGTGCATCCAAAGAACAAGGAACCGTAGAGCACATCCAGCCCCCGAGCTCGTTTATTAATCTGTGTTGCTGTTTACTGATGTGTTTGGAAATCTTCAGTACTATGCGATGAGCAAAGATGTTGGCTGCAACCTAAAGTGTGTCTCAGCCAACACTGTGGCTGCTGCCATGATTTCTAGAGCTGTGGCTGCAGCACAGTCATTCCATTCTGACTGAATCCGTGCACTGGATATTTACCTTGGAGGATTTTTGTTGCCTCGGAGAAGCTTTTTGGTTATTAACATGGGAAAAGTAATATGTCTATTACTATGAGTATTAATATATGGGAATGCAGGAGAGAGCATCTTGAGCTAGCCTTTTCCAGTCTCACCTTCCCACTCTCATGAGAAAATGGCTATGAAGAAATTCCTTGAAGTTTCTCTTTCCTTTTCTCCTCGGAATTAGCATAGACTCTATTGCCACTGCCTCGGTGGGTGTAAGGAGGTGTCACTGTGATCAATCTTTCCCCCCCCTTGTTTTAGTTTGTAGTGCTGGTCATAGTTAGTCCATCCTGTGGTGCCACATCATCATGGTAAATGCCAGAACAGCTCATCCCAATATCTGAGTGCTCAGTGAAGGCTGTCAATTAATTACTGTTCACTTGTGCTGTCACATGGACACTTCCATTGCCCCAACAAAATGCTTTTAAGCAGCACAATAGTATGGAAACAGCTGATAAAAACAGGACCATCAGCCTAGTAAGAACGTTGGATTTTTGGGTGTAGTGCAAAAAACCAGAGTGTAACTTTAGGGGATGTTTATTGTCAAAAGCAGAAATTCCTAGTAAAATGTTTTCTATTTGTGAATTTAAATTTTCCAAATCAAGTGATCCTAAGTCCATTCCAGTCCACGATTTAGGTCTGTAAAACAAAACTTTGCTCATGTGTCTGGCCAAGGGCTGCCTTTTGATCTTATGTGTAATGTGCACACCCCAAGCAGTTACTCGCGTGTGGGAGCAGAGGAGCCATGCTTAGGTGTGCATTCAACATCTGCTTCTTAATTTTTCCTGCCCTGATCATGACTCTTTGGAGATCACTTATGTCCTGATGGTGAACCTGTGTCTGACTTCCCAGAGGTGAAACCTTTTTGCCTGTAGGTGGAAGCCATGCAGGACCCAACACCTCTGCAGCCTTTGCCATTGCAATTATTCCAAGATGTGTACACGGCTGATTAGTAAAAAGATGGAGAGAGTACTTGGTCTTGATTTGGAGGTGCAAGTGAGATGATTTTGAGGCTCTTTCATCTCAAAAAAGGACATACAGGATGCTGTGGTTGAAAGCTGAAGGTATTAAAAACAAAGCATGGGGGCTTTTTTTTTAGCAACAAGGTTCAAGGGGTTTGAGTGTTAGAATGTTCTCAAGGGATGTGGTAAATTGTCCTTTGTAGTCTTTAAATGAAACATAATTTTTTTTTTAGAAGATATGCGCTATTTTGGCCAAAAGATATTGGAAACTTGTTGATTGACATGTTCTGGCTTTTTCACAGTCAAAATCAAATGGGATGATTGCAACATCTTTAAAGATTTCTATCACTTTCCTTTAAGAAGGTGATGTTTGTGGTGGTAATTTTTTTTATTTATGGCTGAATCTACAAGAAGCAGACAAGACAGGACAGTTTGCATGACTGATTTGTGCAACCCAAGCTACAAAAAGGTGTTCCAGTTCCCTGATCCCGAATGGTGCTGAGCCTCTTTATCAGGACTTCCCTACAGCTACGGGCATTTAGGATTTCTAATCCTCTAAAATCCAGTGTTGATACCTTGCTGAATTAGACTCCTTAAATCTCTGCACTGTCACCTTGTTTCTCTGACATCTCTGCTTTTGGCTTTGCTGGTGTAGCTACATCAGATGTCTCGCTGTCTTGCTGACCCACGGTAGGTTTGAGAGCATAATTCCAGGCTTTGTGAGAATGGAACATTTCTAAAGCAGCAGCCCCTCACTAATCTGCAGAGAGAAAACACGTATGACAGGCAGTGGGGATTCCATTTTTCAGGATCCAGGGTTTAAGACAGGCTTAAAGGAGTCTTATTAAAAGTGTTTTCCAGTGCATGTGGCTCCTTCTGACAGCACCCAGGTGGTTAAGGAACCAGCATTAAGAATAAAAGTCGTTTCTCTTTTCTGCACAACAAATGGTTCAAGTGTCTGCTATTCGATTCAGAAAGGAAACCTGCAGCAGTCATGTCCCCTGAAATAAACCAACCAACATTTTGAGCTGCCAACACTTCTGTCTATTACGTCAAGGCATCGCAAAGTTTAAAGCATAGCAAAGTAATATATATATATATTTTTTTTTTCAGTAATCCCAGGGTAAATATTAGGTAGACAGCATTTCTGCTTTGCGCATTAAAAGCCCGACTGAATTTGAAAAGCCTGCAAGTGCACTTTGGGGATTTCGGAAAGTGTCGTTTGACCATGAGCTAAGACCAGAAGCTGCCATTTTGCAGATGGGGCAGGAGGGAAAGGCGTTTGGCCTCATTCATAACTTCACAGCTACTGCAAATATCAGCTGATGAATATTTATGTTATGACTGGCAGAGGCCCGAAAGGCAAACGGGGAAGGAGCAGAGGGGGAAGCTTAAGTTAGGAAAATGGTTGTCTGATCTCTGTGGGATTTCTTTACCAACACTTTCCATGCTTGAACAGTAGCTACTGAATGAAATCATTATGTACTGAGCCCCTGTGCAGGAAAACAAGGTTTGTCAAGACTCTGTTCGTTAGCACCTCGTACTTTGTTTGAACCTTGGACATTTGCTGGGCCCTGTAAAGGGAAGTTTTTTCTTTTCAAATACTCTGTAGGGTGGACGGACCAGTTTTCTTTTGTTTAGTCACGGTTTAACTAGTATTGTCCTTGAATTTTAAAGGAGCAAAAGAGGTGAGTGCCATTCCTCTGTATATAACAAAATTTCAAAGTAATGTATTTCTTCATATTAGTATTATCTCAAATCAACCACTGAGAGGGGAAAAATCCCAACCTCTTCCTTTTGCCTTCACCAGGCTGTAAATTAACAGCAAGGAACAACTTTCAATAAAGCTCACCAACATGACTTCACCGTCGGGATGGATCAAGACCAGGAAAGAAACCGGCTGGAAAAAGGAACCACTGGAAGGCAGCAAAGCGATGGTGGCTGCGGGTGGGCGGGCTGAGCCCCTCCGCAGGACCACGGGGTCAGAGGTTTAGGGCTTCATGAAATGCAAACATAAAGCAATAAGGGCAGGCAGCCTGAGTTAGATAGACCGAAAAAATAAAAGTGCCCACAACCAGTTGGTCACCTCAGAAAATCCTTCGCCAGGGGCTCTGCAGATTGACCACCCTCTGCTTCAGAGGAATAGGGAAAAACCTGGATTTTGACTATTGTACTTCTTCAGAAAAAAATCCCTAAACTTGGCACTAATATGCCCACTTTTTCTCTGAGTGATAGCGTTTCTTATACTGCTTATTTAGAGACACCTCGATGCCTTCACAAGAAGGAAAATCTTCAGGAAAAGCTCACGTGTAAGAAACCAATCAAAACCCCCTCTCAACTTTATTCTATTCCTTTCTACTCCTTTGGGAGATCCCGGTGTGTCCCATCTACAGGAACCAGCAGATGGTGCTGCAATACACCAAGTATTTATTTCCCTGGAAAGGGAAAGCCTGGGATAGATTTACTCGGGGCTGCCTCTGGCTACTTCCAGGCCCTGAGGGGAAATCGCTTCCCGCCTTCCCCCCACGGCAGCCCGGTGCAATTGCAAACGCAGCCGGTGCAGCTCCACTCTCTCCCGAGGGTGGGCCCCATCGTTATTTCCAAATATCTGAAGAAGTTTCTGGTAGGGAAGGGTCTTTGGGACTGAGGGGAAGGTGTGTCTGGGGAGGGGCGTGGGGGCGGCAAGGCAGCCATGAGGCCCCGGCGCTTTGCCCTCAGGGTGAGGGTTTTGGCGGGCTCCCCTCAGGGGGAGCGGCCATCTTTGACTCCCTCCCCGCCACTTTTGTCGGTGCTGGGTTCGTGCCCGCGGCTTGGAATGGAGGTGCTTGGGGCACCAGCTTTTCCTCAAAATTAAAAAAAAAAAAAATTTCAGCATCCCAAGAAATAATGGTGAATTTGTGTCCAGCCCTGCTGCCAGCCCAGCAGGAATCTTGGGGTGCTGAGGGCCACCCAGTTGCTGCCTCCACCACCTGCCTCCAGCCTCTGTGGTGAAAATAGTGAGGAAAACCCTCCCCAAAAAAAAAGGACAGGAGGGAGCCATGGGGAATTTAGACTGAGGTGCAGAAACACATGCAGGGACAATGAGCAAGCAAGGCATACTCATGTAGGAGCTGTGCAAAACATGGCAGGGTGAACGAAGACCAATGTGGATGTGATGTCTTATTTTCAATAGAAAGAGTTATGTAGAAAAAAGGCAACTTATTGAAACATTTAGTGTTTATTTGTGAGGTTGTCCTACCAGCACCTGTAAACCCATGATGTGCTGTGAGACAAAGGGGTCGAGGAGTTGCTCACCATCAAGCAGCAGGGAGGGAAGGCACAAATACGGAGGCACAGATTAGGGAAGGATACAGGACAACCTTGTGCAGCTGTTTTTGTTATACCACCGAGCTTTAAAGCTGAAAAATGATTTAAAAAGCAAGGGATGTGCCGGGAGTACTGGCGTGTCCCACTTATGGGCGCTTGGGGCATTCTATGTAAATTGAACTTCCCCCCCGTTTTTTTGGATGGCTTAATATTGCAGAAGTGGAAGGGAAGAGCAACAACGCATGGAGTGTGGAGCCTTTCCCCTGTTCCCTCTGGCATCGAACTGCACCAGAGTGAGCTGAGGACAGAAGCAAAGCCCAGCTGTTCCCATCTTTTCATTGCTGTAATCCAAAATGCGGAGGTTATTTCAGCGTGGAGGCTCCACATGAGAAGGCCCTCAGGTTTGTTTTTTTTTTTTTTAGTTAAAAAAAATTAATAACCAGGTGGTTGTTAATTAATAACTGTAATTAACATGAAAAGGATAACCTGTGCATGATTTACTGGACAGCAGAGGAGCAAGTGAAGGGGCCTTGCTGGAGCTGGAGCGATTTGCATCATCGTAATGTGGGGCTGTACCCAGAGGTTTGCACACTGATGCTCCACACGCTGCAGTTGCAGCTCCCAGGACCGAGATGGCTGACATTCCTTTCACAAGTAAATAGTAAAATTTTCTTTTTACTGCAGGATTATTTGATCGTCGTGAGTCGTGTGTGTGCGTGTGTGTGTGTGTGTGGGCTTCTGGTTGGGTTTTTTATCTGCTCGGTGGCTTTTTGGGAAGGTGACCCATTTGTTTCTAATCAAAAGTACCTAGGAAAACCTGCTCCAGAAGAGAGGTTATTCATCTTGGCAAGGAGAAAAGGATGGAAAGACAATTACGGTGTCTTGTGACTAATACAATATGTGACTCAAAACATTAAGCAAGAGCGCTGCTGACGTGATAGCCTCATCCCCTCCACTTGAATTCAGTCTGAGGCATCAGGCTGAAACATAAAGTAGTTCCCCTGAAGCCAGGTTGTTCTGGCTTTGCCTCCAAAGCCAGTGAAGTTAGTCCATGACCTAGAGAAAATGGAGCTGTTTAAATGGCTCATTCCTATTACAAACATAAAATTGGGAGATCTCTGCTGTAGTCTTTGTGTTTTCATTTAGCACGTAGAAGGTGGATTTCATAAGCAGCCTCATGGAGTCACGGCCTGCCAGCCCTCCTGGAGGCTCCTGCTGTGGCTCAGGCAAAACCTGCCAAGTAATCTCACCTTTTCCTCCTTGCCAGACTCTCCTCTGCCATTCTTGGATTTGATGTATGATGCAGATTTTGATTTCATCTCTCTGTTGGAATGGATGCTGGTGTTCCTTTTGCAGGATAAGGTGGCTGTGAGGTTATTTTTCTGTCCTTTTATGGTGTGCCTGTCCGTATCTCTACTCCAAATGGTTTGAGGAGCTGGAAATCAGAGTGTGGAAGGGTGGGTCCTTGCAGGGCCCCCTCATGTGCAGGGTCTGCAGAATCATGAAATGGTTGAGTTGAGAAGGACCTTAAAGACCATCTCATTCCACCCCCCCTGCCATGGGCAAGGATGCCTTCCACTAGACCAGCTTGTTCAGTACCACATCCAGCCTGGCCTTGAGCACTTCAGGAAGGTGACCTCTGTGCAATAAAACAAATCATTTGTTTAACTTGTCACATTTCTGTTTCAGAATATAGCTGAGTGACAATAAAAATAGTTATTCTGTGGGAGAATTGGAAAGTTATGGGGAAATTCAGTAAGTGTCCCAGAGGACCTAAGTTTATTTTCAGTGAAGCATTAGTAGCAATTTTACTGGCTGTAAGAACTGAGGTGATTTTTCTTTTGGAGCTGTCTAAGTTCTCTCATGTGCAATGATGCACCAGTCTGGGTGATGCTCTTAATACTCTGTATAATCTGGGTGACGCTCTTGATGCTCTGTATATGAAGAAGCACAGCTGTTGCAGATACTTCAGCACTTAAGGGTTTTCAAAATTACACATTGCAAACATTAGTTTAAAAGAGGCAAGAAATTCAGATTTAAAAAGGATGCTAATTACAGAAATATCTTTCTTTCTTCTCTTCCCGAGCTCACCTCTTCCTCCCCTCATACTTTGCGTTTGTGGTTTTGGGACCTGAGCTCAAGCACGGAGCTGTTTCCTTTCTTCGGGTGGAAGATCCAGAAGGACGCGAAGTTTCAGGTAGGTGAACATTGATTCTGTGGGGGAAACCACGTGGCAGCATTTTGGAGAAAGTGCCTTTGCAGGGTGGGGGCTGGATCATCCTGCTTGTGGGAGAGCTGCCAAGGGGCTGAGCTCCTCAGCGTGGGGTTAAAGGGGTTGTGGTCTGACTGAGGACGAACCAAAGGTGAGTGAGCCCACCCATGAGCCGATGTTCCCTGGTAAAGAGTGTGCTTCCACCAGCCCCCAAAATGTGACTGTTTTCACGCTTGTTTCAGAGCCAGTCACAGGATGTCACATCATGTTTGTGGGACTCTTGTAGCATTGTACTGCACTGGATGATGTTTTTTTAGTGAAGAATCATTTCCCAAAATACAGTCGTGCCGTGTTTTGCAATAGGGTGGCAAATACTGCTTTGTTTGTCAACTATGGGGTGTACTGTGGATGGCGAGTGATTCACTGCCCAGCCGGCGAGAATTTAACTTGTAAGAAATGCCTGTAGTTTAGCTTTAAAAAAGTCCTGTATTTTATGTTCAAAAGTCTTGTGAGAATTCTAATAATTTGGATGAACTTTCAGAGGTAGTTAAGGTAAGTGGTAGATTAGGCTTCTAACAGCTCGCCAGATTTGGCCATAGTTTTGTGCAGTCAGTTTAAAAGAAAAAATAAGTTGTCGCCGTGATTTTGTTTCTGATTTCAAGGAAACTTAATTTTATACCTTGCTTTGGGATGTGACATGCACAGTTGTTACCCCTGAGACTGGACAAAAGCAATTTCAGTTTTCTTCTGGAAGTCCGTGAACTTCAGGAGATGACCGTGTACCCTCCCATCCAGGAAAGTCTCCTGTGGTTTGAGGTTTTATTATAGACTTTTTCTACATCTGTACTCGGGGTAGATCCATGTTTAAGTGAAGCCCAAGGCCACAGCCAGGTGTTAGGATGTGGCATGGGTGACTCAGTAGGTGGTACACTTCCTTCTCCATCAACATTGAATAAGTGTCCTTTGTGGTAATGGCTGGGTCAGCTCCTGGCTGACATGGAAAAAAAACAAAGTCACCACTAAGGCTTTTTTGGTCCTTGTACAGGAAGGTCCCCTGTCCTCTGGGAAGCACAGATTTTATTCAGGTTGTTCAGTTGTGGCGTGGCTGGGCTTTGTGTGTCTGGGAAGTGAGAACTGGATTTATTTGTACCGTCCACAATTCCAAGTTCCCTGCTACTCCAGTGCTTGGACCCTGTATGAGGGCACAGGAGAGGCCCCTTCAGCTCTCAGAGGTCTCCCAGCAGCAAGCCTCCAGAGACAGGGATAAAAGTATATATCCCATGGTTTCGAACCTCTCTGAAACCTGCCAGGGCTCACAAATGACCAAAGCATGCATGAGTTCTGTTCTGCTTTAAAAATGAAAAAAAAAAAAAGTAAGAATCACATCTTGGAGCAGTAAAAATGTTTTTTCACCTTAAAGGTTGTTATTTCAAAAGATATTTTCATAGTGGCTGAAAAAGAAACTGGAAATCCCATATTATTTCTCCTTCCCTCCCTCAGCCAGGCCCTTTCTGTGCCCAGAATTTTATCTGGTGTGAGGAAAAGTCTCCCTGGACAGAGTGAGGGATGTTTGAAGGCAGCGTTTAGGTGGTGTTTGCCACCTGGCCCGAGTGTAGCTGGCTGGCTGCTGAGATGGCATATCCACTGCGGATGGCACAGCTAGGGGCTTTCTTTTCCAAACCCTGTTTTAAGGAACAGAGGGGGAAAATATTGGAGAATTTGGTTGTAAAATGGAGAGAATGGTGCTTCTGAAATAAGCACCTCAGATACAGAGATAGCTCGTTGCTCTGTGCATGTTCCCACAAGCAGTAAGATACAGAGTTGTTTCTCTTTGGCTACAATTGGGCATTGAACGTGGAATTAAACAGCAAAATCTGTAGTGCAGACAAAATGAAAATTGTTTTCTGAGTTCAGTTCACATTTTAAATCTTTTTTTTTTTGTGGCCACAGAAAGAAAAAAAACCCATTATCATAAACTTGAATTCTGCAGCCGAGTTTTACAGCAAATGCCACGTTCTGTGTCTCCAGAGTTCCAGTGTTTGTAGGCTCTTGGTCATGTAAGAAAGATCACACTGCTTTTCTGTGTAAGGGTTTGAGCATCATTGGCTGCCAGGATTACAGAAGGTAGATAATTTTCTTCCTGTGGAAATGACATCTACGTTGGTTTTTTTTTTTATTACATTAACTTACTGTGTGGGTTTACATAGTGTTGTGTTAGTTTCAGTGAAAAGTATTGTGTCTTTCTGAATGCTTCTGTGGCCTCACTGTTTCAGCAGAGATCTAGGTGTTCTAAATGTTTGCATTACCAAAGGAATCCTTAACTTCTGTAGGGACCTCTGAGAACCTCATGAAGTGCCTACCTGTGCTTAAACAAGCTGATCCTTAATCTCTCTCCTGATGCCTTAGGTTTTAACTTCTATATTTTTCAAACCCTGCCCTGCCTGGTGTGTAACTGTGAAGTTCCTTGTGGCCTGTGAGCTGCTGTTCTCTCCTGCTGCTCAGACACAACAAACCTCTGCAGGTTTCCACTCTGAGGACACCAGGCCCCAAAATGTGTCAACTAAAAGCCTCTAAAGGGGGGCAAACTTGGGGTAATTCCATCATGAACTGAGGTTATAATTGGAGAATTAACCCTGATATGCAAATGAACCCAACTTATCAAAGTGTGAAGAACCCGTGACCCAGCGTCCATCTGGGGTGTGGCCTCTGGACTGCCCAGGGTGAGCCTTTGAAGGCCCTTCAAATAAATACCTCCTTTTATTCTCTTAATTCTTGTCTAGGCTCTGTGTTTTAGGTGGCCTCTTAAGGCATCACTCTGAGCACCTCGTTTGCATTTTTTTCTGTAGTAAGATCCTTCTGACAGAGGGTGATACTGACATAGGAATTGCTGGTTGTGCTGATACTTGTGTCAGTTGTTGGTTCATACCTGGATGTGGCTCCAGGGACAAAATAATCAGAGGCACCTGCTGGTAAATGGCTTCATTCGGGGCAGATGAGAGGAAAGGAGCATGTGTGTGTGTTTACTGGGGAGGGTAGTGGCTGGAGTAATGTTTCCACTAGAATGTAACTGTCTGTACTGCCTGCATTGTAAAACCAGAGGGTAGGAAACATACCTTAAGTTATATCCTGGTTAGTCATGCACAAAGGAACAAATGCTGAGGGAAATTTTCACTTGGCTGTAATGCTTACTCATGGTGGGTGTTGCAGTTTCTTAGCTAGAGGCTCAGCTGGGGATTAGTGCTCCAGAGAGGGAATGACTACAGCAGGGAACAGTGGCCCAGTTAGCCCTGGGGCTCCAGGCAATTTGTACCTGGTGCCGATGTTGAAAACATTTTATTTTTCTGAGAAACTTCTGTCATTTGAAAAGCTGAAAATCTTCTTGCTGGGCATATTTTAGCCTTTCTGCTGAAAAGTTGCAGTTGTCTGTGGAAAGCAAAGCCTCGCTTTGGAGGGGACCGTACTGAGGGACGTACAGGTTGCTTTAAATGGAAAAATTTCCTACCAGCTCCACACATTCAAAAGAAACTGTGTTTCAATGAGCTTCCCAAGTGACAGTGAAGTTATTTCAGTAATTCTTGTGCAGGCAGAGCACCCTGGGATTGGCATGTGGCTGTGTTCATTGCAAGCTGTCCAAATTCAAATTATTTTTTAGACAAGCAATTTTCATTCCAGGACTCCTTGTGCTGTGCAGGAGCAGCCACAGAACACCTTGTTTTCAATAATAAATTTACTGTTATCTGTAATAACTCTTGTAATGTGAGACCTTGTATTGAGCTGTGTGATCTAACAGCTGTAATTGCTGAGGACCTGCAGTAAAAAAAGCTCTGGTTGTTTTTGCAAAGAATGAAACTGATTCATAGCCAAGTTATATGAGTTTCTCCACGATTTGAAGGTAGTTTGTGGGCTTTTACTCTCACTCCAATTTAAATGGTTCCCAAATTTCCAGCAGAATGATTTTTCACATTTGAGCACTGGCAAAGACAGAACTCTTTAGAGCTTACAGGAGATGTGTAGTTTGAGTGGCAGCTGCACCTCCCTTCGGCAGAGAAGGAGGAAGGTGGATGTGAAAGGAAGTGGCTAGGACAATAGCAAGCAGAACATGGCAGGAGAATCTTTTCTTGGGTTGGTCTGGCTGTCTGGGGAAATCTTGGAGTGCAAATGATGAAAGATGTGAAGATCTTAGAAGATTGAGATCTGCAGGAAAAAAAAGGTTGAAAGATGATGGGCAGTGAAGGAGACAGTCCATCAGGGAAGCCCAGCTGTCCTAATCATGGTTGTTTTCTCCTGATGCTCTCTGCTTGCCATCACTCAGAGCAGACGTGCCTCTTCCTCCTGGCCTACTCCCGTTTTTCCCTAAGACTGCGAGGGCCACGGCTGAAGTGCCCTTCCAGGCAGGGCTCTCATTCGGGATGTGCTGTCTGTGCTGGGCTCCCATCCCAGTGTCGGCTGCCGGCAGAGAGCCTCACGGCAATCGCGGTTGTGTCACCGTCAACACAGAGAGCAGAGCTTGAATGAATGCTGCCCTAACCCAGAGGATCTCACAGGGAAGCAGCGAGCGCGGTGCCCTGGCGCATGACGAACCTGGGTTTGCTCTTAAATTTGCCAGTGCTGCTGGAGCTTAGGGTTGAAGTAGTGCCCACCTGACAGTGAGTCTGTGCAGTGGAGGTGAGGAGCACTGGGAGGAGGGGGACATGGGGTGCAGGAATGGGAGCCCATTGCTGACAGGCCCTGTGCAGGGCAGGTTTTCATGTCTTCATCTCACTCATCTATTTGTGGCACTGGTGATTCCCATGACCTTGGGATTTTGCTGTGAAAGGAAAGTTTGAAAGCTTACCATCATTTATTTATAATTATAAATAGTAATAAAAACAGAGACAGTTTCTGGGCTCAGTACATTCCTCGCAGCAGGATTCCCCCTTGACACCAATCTCTGTTCCAGGCTGCCCTCCATTCCCTTTCTGCACTAAACTTTCCCTCCTCCAAACAAAAACCCTGTGTTGATTTCAGTTGTACCATGGCGTTGGTCCCACTGTCTCTCCCACCCCAACGCCTCCTGCACTACTGCTGTGCTCTGATGAAGATTTTAAGCAAGGAGTCATCCAGAATATTTAAATTAATCTATAAATTAGGCTCAGAGAAGTGACAGCCAAGTATGCAGTTTCTACATTTCCAAACAAACTGTGTGTTTTCTCAGAGGTTTTAAAGCGAGTTTTGTAGGCAGAATATGGCAAAAATCAGTGTAATCAGCAAATACTGACCTTTATGATAGAAAACGATGTTGGCTTTAGTAATTGTGGTCCAGGTCAGGTGATCTAGATCTGGGAAGAAAATCAACTTAATTTGCTTCTCAATGTGATCTGATGTTTCTCAACATCTGATATCTAGGAATATATGTCATGTCAGAAAACCACAAAGTTAAGACCAGAAAAATAGCATGGAGGTTTTAAAATAAAAAATTGCGCTTTTCCCCCCTTTTTTTTCACTTGGACCAAAATCTTGAAATATTTTTAAAATAAAAAAGATATTTTTGTAATAATAAAAGATAATTTTGTAATATGGTAATATGGATCTAATAATTGCCTGGAATAAGGAATCAGATCTCAAATGTCTTGTACCTGAGTTGTTATTAAAAAGCCTAGGCAGTTCATGGGTTTGGGCTTTCCTAATTCACACCAGAAGAGCATCTGGCCATTTAGTGGTTTGGGCATTTTGACTGAGATTTCTTAAGAATGTAAAAGTTAAATAGTGATAAGGACTCAGGCAAGACATCGTGGAAGCCTCTTTTATCTCTCCCTCATCCCCAGTTTTGTCAACATGTGTTGGTCTGAGCTTTGTGGGAGCGATTGAAATGTGTCTGTGATGTCAGTGTGGATTTAGCTAGGACTGGATTCTTTTGAATTCGGGGAACTCATTTCTACCTCACAGAGAGTGCAGAGCTGGGGTTCTTACATCACTGCCGTGAGCAGCCTGCTCAGTGAGAGCCTAAAGGTAACCAGAGCAGGTTTATGCAAAATGGAAAGAGTGAGGACTCTGCTCCTTGAAATGAATGTGTCTTGAGTTTTGTCAGCTCTGTTTTAAATATTTATTCTTTAACCTTTAACCTTTAACTCCCTGAATATTAATTGAAATCCACATTGAACCAAACATCAGGCAGCACAAAGAGGCTGCCTCTAGTAGATTTTGGCCTCAAGTCACCAAGTTGCCACTCATCAGCTGAGCTGTAGCAGCTGATGACACGTGTTTTCATAAATGAATGCTAACAATTAATATTAATGGGAACTGAATGTACAACTGCCCCAGTGAGATTTGGACTTTTTGTCCAATTTATAACATTTTTTGTTTTGTTCATTTTACTGTGGAGACATCTGTTTGCCTTTATTCCAATGGGAATTGAAGAGCTAACCTCGGTCAAAGTTTAATTTTGTTATTAGTGTTACATTATATTTTTAGAAATCTAATCAAGTCTAAGTTCACTCAAGGAAATCAGCTCCTGTTTTTAGCCAAGCCTCCTTTTTCTTTGACAAGTTGTGTTGCATTTTAGTGGTCAGGATTAAAATTAACCACCTGCTCACCTGGATCCAAGGTAACACCGAAACTAAGGCAGGACAGGCTCACACAGTGTGATAACTGGCTGTGGGAACATACATTTCTGAGCCATTCTTTTATTACCCTTTATTATCTGCCAGCAAGAGAAACTCATGCTTGTGTGCAATATTCCAGTTTTAAGACCCCTCCCAGAGAATAGGGAAATGTTGGATTAGATTGATTTTAATCCCACTGAAAAGCTTTGCTGCTTTCGAAATCGTCAGCATCTGGATGTTTCTGAAATTGCCACTGGTGGAAAAAGAAGTTCTTTCCGTGGCTGCACATAAAGAGTGATTTTGACAGAGGACTGGACCGAATTGTTTAAGTGTTGTACATCTGTGGCCTTCCAGAAATTCCATTAAATTGCCTGTACATAAAGATGAACTGAGCATCGAACCAACTTTGATGGAATAATAAGTGCTGGGGTTTGAAATTGAGGAAGTCAGTCAGTCACTGGAGCCTGTGGATGGCAGAAGGGGAAGTCACTCCGTGGAGCTGTGTAAACACAGTTCCTGCTGTATATAACTCAAAATAAGACTTTGCAGCTTAATGTAGCTCCTGAATTCTTACGTCGTACATCTTCAGCCTTTCCTTCATAAAAGGGGCAGAAACTTCTGGTAGAGCTGTTTGCTTTGAAATGAGTTATTCAGTACTGCATCCATGTAATCCAAAGCTTTTCCATCAACACTAGACTGAAAGTTTCCTGTTCTTTGGTTTTCTGTGGTCTACCTTCTTACTCACCATAACCTCTGGGCTGCCAGGTCATACACGGCTTGCAAGTTCTGGCTTGTGTTTTATTATAATGGGAGCTCCTAAACCCCTTAATTTGGTTAGTAATTCCATTGGGAAAGACTGAAAAATGAGTTTGAAAGCAAAATGTTATCTACTAAAAAGCCTCTTTTACTAATATGTGAAAAATGTCCAGTTCCATCTAAAACCTGCTTTTTTTGTCTAAGGGTATAACATCCTGGTGACATCAGAGACACTCTTACTATATTATTTTTGGCCCATTCACAATGCCTTTAGCTCTCTGTCTTGTCTCAGCCAAAATTGTGTCAAAAGGGGTCAAAAAGGAGAATGTAGTAGCCGCATTAAGAAGGTCATTTTTGCTTAATATGTTGGGTGTGCTCCCTGAAACCCTGGGGCTTAGTATCTGAGGAACATTTGATTGGCTTGGATCAAGTACAAGTGCTTCTATACTGGAAACTAATCCTGATAGATTTTACAGGATGTTTCAAGTTACTAAAACACAAATCTCTGGATGAGGGCGAGTTAGAGGGAAGGAGAACCCTGCTGGGCTTGCCTCTGGAAGAAACAACAGACACAGAACCACTCATTTGCTTTTAAGGAGGATGAGTGAGAGGGCGTTGGGACACTGACTAAGGCTGACAGCCCCTTGATGGCCGGGGAGATGGGAGTTACACACCATTTCCGTTTCGGTAATGGCAACTTAAAAACACAAATGTCAATCTCTGTAACTCTCTGTGCTCCACTGAGCAGCTACAAACAAACAACAGCCAGCAAAATCATGTGAAATACTGGCAGTGGCAATGAAAAAGTTCCTCTGACTCCTGCTGAGATTTCCTTGGGATGGGGAGTTTGGGATTTCCTTGGGATTGCTGCAGGACAGATGTTCGAAACAGCATGACAGACAAGGGAGAAAGAATCTTTGGGTTTATGAGAGAGGAAGGACAACTATGTTTGTATATGTGATAAAAAACCACCAGAGATGGAGTGAGAAAAAGATATGTGGACTGGGAGTCCTCTGAACTGTATTTTCTCAATACGGTTCTTTTTGGGGGGAAGAAATGCCCAGAGGTTCTTCTCTGCCTCTGAGGAGTTGAGAAGGCAGGAAACTTGTGCTGTGCACCTGAGAGTCTGTGCTGCTTGATGGAAAACAGTGGGCAGCAAAGATCTCCTTTCTGGTTTTAAATGTGATCAACAACCTTCTGAATAAGCCACTTCAGCCTTGTTCCATAGCTGCCTTTAAATCTCTGAAAGTTTGATGTTCACTGGTGTATTTCTACTAAATTTTATCCTTGGTCCTGACCTCTTTTGCTGTAGCATTATCCCTATGTGTATATACTGCAATTATTTAACAGAACATTAAGACTCCTAACCATCAACATTTTGTAGCATTTGAATTATTAGAAAAGGATGAAAAACATATTTAATTTCACTTACTACCTACTAACTATTTGCTTGTTCATCATCCTGGACTGCATTTAGATAAAATTTGAGATTAAACTACAATGCACAAAAAGGCCACCAAAATTTCTGTTTTATTAGTAGTTTATCTTATTGTTCCTGTTCATATAGGGAAAAATATTTATTTGAAGATATTTTGCATGTAAAATTAACCTGTTAAACACAGAAATAGAGAAAAACTTGTGTGAAGCATTCACATTAGAGGCTTGGAAAAAACCTGAGCAGCACCTCCCCCTAAAAACTCCGATAGGATTTCTACTCTCTTCTTGCCTGGAAGCAGTAATGCCCGAGACCTTGTCTGAATTAAGTCAAGTTGATTGCAAATCTTGCTCAAATCTGAGCTGAAAAATCAGGCCATAGTGAAATTAACAACATAAACAATGTCTCAAGGAATAAATACCAAGAAAACTGGGAAAGTAGCCTTAATTTCTGTGTTTGGCTTAGGTCACAAAGAAACAAAAGGGGGACAGTGTTCTTTTCACAGAGAAATAGACAAGGAATCACCAGGTGTGAAATAAGTCAGTGATGTCTTTCCACTGCTCTTTATTGGAAAGCAGTGAGAGCCTTTTTCCTGCCTGCTTCACCATGAGGAAGGAAGGGCTGAACTGAAAAAAAAAAATATATATTTGACTTCTAGCTTTTCTAATAGCTTTTTGCATGTCTTTGATCAAGGGACTGATTTTGTTTTAGTCTTGTTTGTTCTCTTTTGCAAAATGAGGATGGGAAGTTTCCTTTTGTTAGCCTCACATATTAGATTTCCTTGTCTAGCTCTTGTCATCATTAAAACCCTAAAAGACTGAAAAAAATTAATGTTTTTGTCCAAGTTAATCTCTTCTTAGAGAGGAAAGAGAGAGGAGCACCTACATCCCATCCCATTGATGTCATTTGAATGTGCCCAGCTCCTTTAACTGTACAAGGAGAGTGAAGCCCTCAGTCAATGCCTTATGCCTACACAGGGCACTGTAAGCATGGACTCTCTGTACAACACCTTCCACGTTTGGGGTCCAGCTCTGGTTTTATTTGTACTGGGAAATACGAACTGGAAGCAGTGGTACGATGGGAGGGGTAGAACACCCCATCTGAGTAGCTCCTAAGACTCCCACCCTCCAGGGATCAGCCAGACAGGATCACTCGCTGTATGGTACCCTGATTAGAAAATGAATTCAAATATTCACCAATATGGTTTGCAGGCACTCAGACAAAAGGTTAATAAAAAAGTATTTCTGGCAACAGACTTGTTCTGAAAACATCTTTTAAAGCCAGCTTTACTCTGCATCATTTTGCAGGTAATTTGCACCTCTGTGTGCATGTGCAGTGTGACATTTCCACTAAGCCTAGGCCCATCTGCATTTCTGTGCAGAAATCCTATCAAGCACACGGTTTGGCACTAGGCACACTGAGAGAGTGGGGTGGGTACCTGAGTGGAGTTCATACCTTGTGGTTTATTCAGCTGGAGATGAATGGACCTGCTGTTTTCAGCAGACTGCTTTTCTCCAGAGTTCACTTGTCTCAGAGTAGCAGTGGAAGAGTAAAAAGGTTCGGGCCCTCAGGCTTGCTAAGAATTAGACCATAAAGTCACCACCAGCAGCTTGATTGGCCAGAAATGCTGGGTGACCCTGTGGGCCTGCAGAACTCCAAACACCCGGTGCTCCGTGGCCTGGGATTTCAGCCAGCTCAGACAGCGTAGCTGCAATACAGAATCAGCTTTTGTTGTCCTGAGGATGTTTATGATTGTAAGAGCAGAAATCTTAAAAACCAAACCAAACCAAAACCCCCAAAACCCAAGTTGGGATTTTCTTCTCTCTGCGTGCATATGTATTATTTCTGGCTACCATGTCATTTTTCCTCTGCAATTTGGCTTTGTTGAGTTGACAGTATCACTTTGGTCAAACCAACTACATTTCCAGATCTGGGCTGCACAGCCCATTACTGAGGTGAATGGAGAGGTTTTTCACAAATAACCTCATTAAACTGCTAAACTTTTTGCTCAGCAAGAAAATGTTCATCGTGCAGTGTCCCAGTTCTTTGGGCTCCTCAAACCAACTGGAATTTGCCCACCTTGTCAGGAGGTGCTTTTTTTCTCTTGGCACACGTTCTGTGCTGTTTGCCACACGAGATACAGATGGTAATTTTAATTTGAAAACCCAAATGTAATAAATTCAGCAGATTAGTATTTGGCTGGGATTGAGGGCTGAGATTGTTCAATTGACTATTATGGAAAACACATCAGCCAACCTCATCCCTGACCAGAGAGCAGTGGTTCCATCCCCTTACAAACAAAGCCTTTGTTTTGTCTTCCTTGCTCTGTGATTCTGGTCTCTACTGCGCATTTGTTTCCAAAGCAAAACAAAGAATTCATAATCTTTGGCAGTTGAAATATTTCAGCTTAGATTTTCCTGTTACACAATTTACCTACTCGCTGATCGAGTAGGAGATGACCTCACTGCTGAGGAACAGTATTTTTTCAGATGCCTTCAGCCCCATTTGTTTCTAGTCCAGCTTTAACCAGGAGTCAACCATAAGGCAGAGTGTAAGGATCAGAGTGCTGGTGCTGCTGCCCCACGTTCCATGCTGCAGCAGGACTCAAGCCTGTCCATTTGATAGGGTTTGTGCAATGAACACACACGTTATTCATATTCCCTGTGATGAAACGTAGAGGGTTATGGATAATCAGTGTGTGCCGTACAGCCCTTGACTGTTTTACCTGCATCCTGCCTATTGCTTCCCCCTGGTTAGTTATAATATGTCTAGACTTCTATCAGATTTAATGAAAACAATCATAATGGCAACAAAGATTTCTTTTTTCCTCCAAATGTGCTCCAAAGTGACCCTGTCTTGGAGTGCCAACAGCTTCCTGCAGTGCAGACAGTCCTGTTGTGTTGCAGGGTATATTCTAGGGACAGATTTGAGCTAGGGACAGATTTGAGCTTTTAGGTGTAACCATCACGAAACTGAATTTTCCAATGAGTCATGTGATATCTCTTCCTTATTATTTTGGCCACTCTGTTCAGACAGGTTTTAAGTGTTTCATTTGTTATTCCGAGGCACTGAAAACAAGAGCCAAAGAAGCCTAGCAGAGGAAAGCAGGAGAAGAACACGTAAGAGGATGTAAGGTACTGGACTGCTCTCAATTTTTTTCAGTTTTGGTCCTTTATCAGTGTAAACTGCATGATCTGTTAACCACTGAGCATGATGAGGTCTTCAAAAAAGCAAATTAATTTAGGAAATGGGTAGACTACCTGAGTAAGGACAGCACCAGTATTAGGTCTGAAAGACAAGCAAGGAATGACTCTTATTTTTTGAGTGAAAATTTGTAGGATTAACATATAAAGTTGAAAGTTGAACAAGAGAGAGGAATGAAAATGGAAAAAAATGACATTTCTTTACAAGTCTTCTGCCAACCATTTGATTTTTCTGAGAGTGCATTTTCTGACATTTAGTAACAATAATTTGATTTATTTTAGTGTTTGAGGCCCTTGGCCAGGGCTGGGGATTTGTTATGCATTGCACGTGTTGCACACGCGGGGACAGCTCTGCTCATAAGACTTGCAAAGTGCAGGAACTGAAATAAAGACTCACAGAGGTGCTGGTTGTTTCCATGGGGTGATGGAAAAGGCCAAGCAGGTCACTAGCATAGCCAAGAGTAAAGCCCAAGTGTGCTGACTCCTGATCTTGTGTCCTGCTTACTAAACTTTGCCTCCTGTAGCAGGAAAATGGCAGCCAAAACGCTGCAGTTGTCAGGGGTGGGAACAGGGCTGAGAAAGACACCGAGAAATAAACCACATTCAGCTTTTTATGAATCTGTAATTTTCTGGATTTGTCACTAGCAGTGACAAAACTGCCAGTGCAGTTTCTGTCTGTTGAGTTCTGCACCCAACAAATTCGTTAGTGGGTCTTGACTTCTCACACTCCCTCTGTTTCCACATTTCTCTCTGCATAGTGTCTGTACAGTCAGATCTTTTACTGGATTGTTTTACAACTTTCCAGTGATGAATGGTATTAATCCTGCAGTAGCAAGATATGAAATCAGGCATCTTTAAGTGCTGAAGGGGGGTGTAAACTTGAAGCTTGGGAAACCATCTTTTAGTGAAGAGTTGGACAAATGTTCTGTCCCTTCTCCTGAAGCCTTTACACCCTGGCACACAACACGTACAGCGGCTGCCATAATCTTTTATTAGGGCTGTTTTTCCATTTCGGAGAGGGAACAATGCTGCGGGATCTGCAGCGCTCGTTGTGTTCCCTGTAGGAAATGGATAAAGCACGCTGAGCACGCGGGAACAAAGCAAAGCCTGCCAGCCCCAAGGATGTATCTGATAAGTACTGCATGGGTAAGGATCAACGTGCCCAGAGCATGACAGGAGAGTTGGGCTCAGAGTCGTTCTCCTGAACAGTGAGTTGATTTAACCGCTACCATGTACCACTGAGACCTAGATTTATGTGTTTATAGTCATTTCTATGTCAATACGTCAGTGCTTAATGCAGATCAGTTCTCTCTGAAGAGGACAGGAATGATCAAATTTCCTCTTTACTGATGGGTGAACTGGAGCCACAGAAAGACTTCATGATTTGTTCACCTAGCCAGCCAAGACGGAATAAGGGATTCCCAATTCCCAGTTTGTTGTTCTAGTGATTGGTGGAGTCTGTTTCCATTCCCAAGCAGTAATGTCTGTCCTAAACCCATTAAGAACACTCCTTCCTATTCCATATTCCAAACTAGAACAAACTGTACTGATCTGACCCCAGTTGTGAAGCTATAAATTTAATTTACAAGGTCATTTATATGGGAGGAGAAGTAGTGTCAAAATACAAGAATCTATGCAAGTAGAAAACAGAAGAGGCATGGATAACATAACCCCTATAAAATGTCTCCACATGTGATTTGTGTGGAAACAGTTGCTCTGAGATCAGAAGGAAATCTGTTGCTTTTGGCAAAACCGGTAATTCTACAGCTCAGGAGTTACTAGGGCCTCTGTGTGATACTTTCTGAGCTATGGACTTATCTTAAAGACTTCCTGTTTTGGAGCTCTCGGTCCTGCCAAGATGTTTGTCTTAGCATGATTCAGTTCTGTTATTAGAATGATATCAAGATTTACAATGAGCTGGTAAAAGATTAAAAGATAGAACAGCAGCAAGCATAAAGATGAACATAGTCTGGAATGGAAGGTAGAAGAGTCAAAAAGAAAATTTCAGCCTGGATGTTGATTTAGCAGTATTTTAGGCACTCTGTGCTTTCTGTAAGTCCATCAGTCCAGCAAGCCTGTCCTCACTGTAACACTTGTTAGCTCTAAAAACCCTTTTCTTCCACTGCCAGCTCTCTGTTGTGCACTGTGGAGAGGAGATAGAAATAACCAGATTAAATTGATTTGATTTAGAACATATTAACAATGCCTTTACAGGTAACTACAGGATACGGTCTCTAGAGCTCTTCTGTACTAGGTGCTGGTGCAGTTCCTGTGCACACAGGAGTGGTCTGTTCTTTGGTAACTTCTCTAAGTGATGCTGATCAAAATAGGGAACAACCACCTCTGGTTTAGGCTGTGGACACACAGGGTTCATTTTGAAGCCAATAAAGACAGCTATAGCTGCATTACTGTGGAGCTGGGAAGAGACAGCTGAAAAAGAAACTATTATTTGGCAAAAGGATCTGACCATGCAAGGTCTTGCAAAGGCGTTAAAGGGTCTGACCATCAGTGGGAAACACTACAAGTTTCTTTGGAGAACCTGTGACCCTTATACCATAATGACCATGTCCTCTCAAGGCTCCAACCCTGCCAAAACCCAATCTACCTCATACTAAATAGCAAAGTCAATTTAAAATCACGAATCAATGCACTTGGGGTAAAAATTCTATCAAAGCAGAGTTGGTAACTCCCAAAGACAGGGCAGGTAGAAACCTGTCTTTCTTGGGCACTGTGAGCACTCTCAATTTTGGTCAATTTGATGCATCAGGGTATCACTCACATGCTATCAAAATGTGGTATCATAAAATAGACCAGGAAAATAAGATTAAAAAGCACAGCACAAACAGGTATTTCAGCAGCAGTGCTTGAGGTGTTGGGCAACACTTTCTCCACAGGTTCAGCTTTCTTTCCCTAGTACCATCTCAAGGATATGGATTCAGGAGTGGAGCTCTCATCTGAGGCATAGCCACACTCTAAAGAAAATACCAGCAAGCTTGGGAGAGAATGTAGATAGAAAGAAACACCAAACTACTCAGAACTGCTGCTTTTCTAACCTTTTCTAGCTAAGACATATGAGGACAGAAACCTTGGTTCTGATGAAATTAGTGGGAATTTTTCTTTTCTCTTCCAAGGGGCCAAGATTTTACCCACAACTCAAGAGCAGGCAAGTCTGAAAGAGAAGGAAAAGTGCCTCTTGTTCAGCCGTGTAGGCAATCACTGGGTTAAGCTGGGTGATCTGGGCATAATTCAGTATTTCTTCTCCAGCCACTGGAAAGGTGAGGGAGCTTTTGGAAAGTGGATTCTGACTTAAATGTCAGAACTAAAAAAAAAAAAGTGTGACTGGATAAATGAATGGAATGAGATGATGGATTAACTCATACATTTGCAGTTACTCACCTGGTCTCCTCCACAGTATAATGTCACCTTCTTCCTTTCAGTGGCAGGTTTTGTTGTCACTTGTAGTTAATATTGTAATTAAATAAACATAGATTTGGCATGAAGTTTATGCTGGCCTCTCTCACATTCATGGAGTAAGGAAAGAGGCACCTATCTGACCTGGCCCTGTGACACGTGGGACCAATCAGTCAAAGGGTTTGCTCTACAGAACAGTTGTTTAGATAGCAATTCACAAGATTTACAGAGGAGATAAATTATACTGGACTCCAAACCACACCATATCCCTTGCTTGTCTTAAGGTTAAAAGGGGAAAAAAAACATTTATGAATGGATAGAGGACAGGATGGGAGCTGAGCTCTCTCTCCCACTCCCTCACAGACATACTTGTATGTATAGCTGGTTTATATATATATATATATATAGGAATTATAGCATTTACATATACAGGAAACAGAGACTGAATCAGCTGCTGAATTTGATGGAAGCATGGGCACTCAGAAAGGTGCTGATTTAACAGCTCTTGAACTCTGTAGAGGCTCTTCAGGAGATGTTGAAGCAGCTTTGGAAAAAAGCACTTCATTTATGTTGGTTTTGGGAGAAGAGAGCTTCGGTGGCAGCAAACATCCTGTAATAGAGTGGATTTTTTTATTGTGTTTAAAAAAAAAAAACAAAGAAAAATCTCTGTTTTGAGCTGTTATTAATTGTCACTGTGCAATTGAAAGGTCAAACCTGATGTTCTTGCTCAAGCAAAATGCTTTGGAAAGCCAATGGAGTTTTGCCTGAGAAAATACTGGATAGAAGCATGCACAAATGTCAGCATTGGGACTGGATTTGAACTGGATTCAGGCATTAGTTAAGAGAGTTCCAGAATAAGCTCTAAATGTTGAAAGAGTGCTATCTTTAAAGGGTACTTCTACTTAAGAAATACGGGGTGATACCCTCAATTTACAAACTCTCAGGAAGGAGAAGAGAGTGTCTGTCATTTATGGCTCTGTTTCCTTGGTCCTAGGGGCGTGAGCTATCAAGGTGTCATTTAATAAGTCTAAGGTCAGGCTAAATGCTGCTCCTAAAAGTTCCAGCTGGTTGTCCAGGTCCTGTCCCTCCTGAGCAGGTGATATCAGGGTGACTTTCAATCCAGGCCTGTTCAGAATGTCTTGGCATCCATTTCTTCATGAACGTGCATGAACCAGCAAGAGTATTCCCAGTGTGACAACTACCTGTGGTGCAGCAACCGGGAAGGTGCTGGAGGAAGTGGTATTTCATTTGTTTAGCAGCTGCATAGGCAGCTCTACTGCTTGCCTCTTTCCAACCTGAGCTTACAGTCCCACCCCAAAGCTTCTCTGTCCTGCTCTCTGATCTCTCCTGGAGCACTTAACCTGTAACAGTCACAAGATCATTTTTTGTGTGGCTTTCCAAGCACCGACTGAAACGTTTCTTATTTGTGTCAAGTTCCTGATTTGACCTTTGCAGATCTGTGCAGGGTAACCAATCATGGGACAGAAAAGGTAACAACTAATTTTTGTGAACAACTGACACAATGCAGCATCCTGAATTAAATAGTGAAATGTCCACAGTGAACTTCTCGTAAGTTATTTTGAGAGGGAAATGGAAAACAAGTTCACAAGTCCTTTCAAATAAATCTGAAAATATCTCAAGCTACTGACAAAGAAAAGAGATGGAGATTTCCCAAGAAATTTATCATACTGCTCAAATCTATTCCTGTCCAAAAGGTTGGGAAAATGAACAGCCACTTCTTGCTTTCGCAATTTTAATTTCCAAGCAGGATGGAATGCAAAGTTTTAAGCAGATTGCTGGTATTCCTGCACTGAGTGATGTCTCCTGAAAGTGGAATCAAATGTTTGCAAGCCTCATGTCACTCTGGTATTGATGAATGAGACCTTTTTACTGGTATTTCATCTGCTCAGTTATAGCATGGTGGATGGAGCTGAAGAATATTGAGGGCTTCTTAACTCTTAAAATAATAACAGTGATAATATTAAAGGCTGGAAAGTCTGAACCAGATCTCAGCTATCCTTCTGGTAAAGCTTGACACAATCTCTGTATAGAGACTGTTTCCATGCCCTATTTAAAGAGCAAGGTAAACCAGAGTAAATAAATAATACTCCTTTGCATCAAAAGATGAAAAAAAATGAGGCTCTTCTCTTTGAGAAGTGCCTTGTTCATTGTGTACAGTTCTGTCACAGTCAAAAGATTGTGACTGTGGAGTTTGCTCTGCTCTGACAGATGAAGGTGTAACAGGAGCCAACAAACAGAAGGAGGAGGATCCGTTCAGACCAGGAGTAAGGCTGCGTTTTGAACAATGAGCTTATTTAACCAGGTTGGAAAAAATTACCCAGGAACATTGTGGATCTCCATCACTGGAAGTCTTTAAATCAAGAATGGATGTCTTTCTGATGACCACGCTTGTTGCTACAGCAGGAGTTATAGGCTTTGAAATTCCATGGCTTGTGTCATCCAGGAAGCCAGGGTAGATGATTGCATTTGGTCTCCAGTGGCCTTCCAGTCCCTGCAAAGCATTCAGCTGGATTGCTGCTTGCAGCATGTCTGGAAGAGGAAAAGTAACATTTCTCATAGCTGGACAATAGATGACAAGTGGTTTCCACTGGAGTACAGATCAGGTTTTTTTGAGTTTTCCAAGCAATGCACTAATTTTTCAGGGAATAAGGAAACTGCCAAAGGACCTTTTGGTTATTTAAAGTTTCATTACAGCAGCCTTTCCACTCCTCCCCCTTGCCCTCCCCTACAAAATCAGTGTAGAGGTGAACAATGCATAGAAGTGGGGTACTGATCCAAATATGGAAACACTGGCCCTGAATAATTATGTTTGCATTGGGCATCCTTTAAGTGACATTAATTAAGTTGACTGACTGAATTTCTCTGAGTACTCTGAAATGATTTTTGAAAGAAAACGGATTTCAGCAGTTTAGAAAAAAAAAGTCTATTTCATTTGCAAATGGCATGGATCGACTGAGGCTGGCTGTAGTGTTCACGAATTACCACGGACACGCGAGGAACAGGATCTACACAGTTACTTCCAAACTTCGTTGCCAGAATCAGTCAATTCCTATAGCACTCCTGATCTGATATACCAGGTAGTGGTAAATATTATGTGTGCAAAAGAGGAGAAACAAACAGGCATTCCTTAGCGGTGTTCTGCTGCAAATAGACCAGCATTGTGCACACACTTGCAGCAGCCCATGGCCAATTAATTAAACCACCGAATAGCTGCAAATGTTTACTGGATGGCTGGCATTTGAAAAAGCTATAACATAAATAACTTACTACATAAAATAGATTTGGTTTACATTTCAACAGATTTGTTGGTGAGAGTAAATTTTAGGAAAAAAAAAAAAAGAAAGAGGAAAAAGCTAAAATGAAAACAAATAGATTATGTTTCCAAAATTCTCCCAAGTATGTGATGCACTGAAATGATCAGACTCTTAACTGCTTGTAAATCTGCCTGGACTGGGGTTCTGAAATTATTTTTAGGGTGACAGCTGAAGCCTTTCTAATGTTACCATTGTGGCACTGTGTCAGCTGAGTAAGAGGCAGCAAGAATGGCATAAAAGTCAAGTGGGCAATCTGAGAAGGAGGCAGTTTAGGAGTACAAAATTTTCTGTCCAAGTAGAGGAAGTATCCTGATGTAATTGTATTTATAACCTGTGAACTTCTGAAATCCTGGGGAGAGTACATCTGAGGACAGTGCTGTGGCTTTACACGGCCCAACTAGGAGCTATTTCATTTTTGAGGAAGAACATCAAGAATTCTTGCTCAGCTGCTGAATAGAGTGTGTCAGAGCTCTGCTGTCCTTTGTGGAAGTGGTACCTTCCCAGCACAACAGTTCTGCATCCAGTCCTGCCAACCTCAATATCCCCCCGAGTCGTATCTTATACTTTTCATAAATCTTAAACTTGGTTTCAAATGAAAGAGCTTCAAATAAATGTCTTTCAGTTATTTTTATTTCCTGTCTGGTTTGGGAATTTGGTATTGGTAGGGAATAAGGTTTTTGTGGTCTTGGAAGCATGCTTCCTCCTGTTGGACATTTGGCATTCCTCACGCATCAGCCTGAGGCATGGTGGCAGAAAGGAGGACCTTGGAAGAGGAACAAGGCAGAAGAAGATGCCATTGTGGAGCAGCTCTGGAGACTGGAAGAGTTGGCACAGACAGATTGTAGGTACATATTGGGATTTTAGGTTGGGGTGTTTTAAGGCACTGAGTGAAAAAGTGGAAGATTGCAGAAGCTCAGCAGAGCATTTCTGCGTTAACAATGGTGACACAGACTGTCAACTTCTGGTTTCAGATTCACTCCTCCAGGATGAGAGACAGGAGTTCGCATCCCTCAGACATTGTTTCAAGCTGTCTACAGGCTCGAGAAGATAACAGTGCATCAGCTTACATTTTCATGGGTTCGCTTGTAATTACAGGAAAGGAAAATTGAGGTTTTGAGTGTTGATTTCAGTGGGAGCAGAAATGCAGAGGCACTTCTGAAAATCTTGTCTGCAGTTTATTTTGAAGATGGAACTGTAAGTTTTTAATCTCAGTTCTGTGAAAAATGTCAAAGATGGAAAAAAGTATTAAGTCCTGCATGTGTGCAGCAGTAGATGTGACAGTTCTACCTGATTAATTCTGAAGAAAAGCGGCCCAGGTTTATGCAAATGAAATTGCTCAAAAGTACATGAAGACCTGAAAAATTAAACTAAGGGAGCTTAAAGCTGGCTTTTGAACATCAAACTTGAAAGAACTTCTCACTTAACCTTGTGAATTGTAACAACTCAGTTTCTTCAAGCTACTCAAACAAATTGAGCTTTGTCTTCCAGGCCAATGGAAATATATTATACAGTGCTGTTGCAAAGTAAAATGGCTCCAGCAACTTTATGGAAAGGGGGAAGGCTCCCAGGCTTTCTGTTCCCAATCCAGTTTAATTTCAGGCCTCATGCTCAGTTTCACTTTCAGAGTGCCCTAAGAGAAAATGTAATTTAGACTAGAGCTGCATTCACAAGTTAATGGCACTGACTGTAATCCTTCAAAATGATGGATACTGGAATTTTCCCCCCTTTACAGGAGGAATTGCATTTCTCAGTGTCACATAAGGGAAAGAAACAAACATGCAGAAACAGCAACTGGCCCTCAAATCTTTGAAGATACACGTGTGTTTCCAAAGCTGAAGTAATTTTCCTGCTAGAAATCATTGTGACAGAAAGTTAGAACTCCTGTATCTGTGCCCTTTGTACTGTGCTGACCTGGTTAAAGATACCATTCTATGTACTGGAGAAAAACTGGGAATTGTGGGGGAAGCAGAGAGATCCTCAAGCAGGCCAGGGTTTGTCTCTTGAGGTTAAGGAAAAGCTTAGACACAAAGCCCAGCTTCTGTTGTCTGTCTGTTGTGTTCTGCATGTTGTGAGTTCTCAGCAAGTGTTTGAACAAGCAGCATTTATTGGTTCGGGCTGGTTTTGCAGTATTGGATCTGCTTTTGCCTTGTTTTGCACGGGCTGATTTGCTGCTGTTGCTTTGCTACACATTCACACCTGTGCTGGTCACGTGAGGAGGTCTGTGCTGAAAGGGGATATCCTCGGAATTTTCTTCAAGAGCCTTTGAGGCTAAGAAATGGATGGGTTTGCCTGAAAGAGGAGGGTGGAAGGATGAGACAGAGCCATTCTGATGTTTTCCATCAGCAGTACCAACACTAGGAGTAAGAAAGGAGGCCTAAGAGGGATCTTCTTTTCACAAACAACACAGGGAAGGTTATTTCACTTAGACTAATAGAACCACAGACCCAGGCTCTGCATCCCTGCAAAGTTATCCATGTCCTCTGTGGGAGCTACATGGGAGAGGTCAGTGCATCACTTTGAGACTGTTGGATGGGCACAGTCCTTACACTTAAGCTCAGCACCATCAAACACAGCAAAGGTCAGAAACACCTGAAAACACTGAAAGTAACAGCTAACAACAGCATAACAAAAAGCAAGTGGAAGCAGCTGTGTGTTCTGCTGATGGATCCACTCAGTGTCTCCTTCTAAGGAGGTGCACATCACACTCATGGATAAATATAAGGGTTTAGTCATTCAGACAATCAGCACTCAACCCCGAGGGACTAACTCTGCGTGGACTGGATGCGTGTTGTGCTCAGAAGTAGCTGCTAGCCTTCACCAGGTGATTTCTCTTCCAGATGACAGTTATCCATTCAGTGTTGCTGGGATCAGCACACACAGAGATGTTTTATGTCACTATAGGGTGTCTTATGGCCAAAGACAGAGCTGAAACCTCTGTGCTTACGTTGCTGGACTTCACTGCGGCTTTGTCAGAGTGAGGTATGAGGTGTTACTTATGATGATGGGGTGGGGGCAGCATCTCCAGGAATCCTGACAAGAATATTGAGTGGAATAATATTAGTAGCTTCTCATGCCCTGTTATTGCTGATGTATCTAGTCTGAGACATATCCCATTATCCTAAGTTATTGCAGTGTTGGCTGAGGCCTGGTGGTTTTCCATGGATTTCCCTTATATGTGACTACCATGATGTGGAGAGACAGAGAGGGTGATATAATCAGGTGATTTTCCTGAGCTGTAGTGAGCATGGGGTCTTGGTAGATATTTGTATTCTCTGCTCTTCTCAGGTGTCCCCCTCCAGAAAAACTCCCTTATCAGTAGGCTTTTTTTCCTTTAAACAGGCAAGGAATAATACCAGGGGAAAAAAAAACACAAGAAAAGGAAGGTACTTCTTTGGTGTTTTGGGAAACATTTTTGTGCAAAGACTTTTGACATTAGTTTTTGTAAAGAGATACCTTAAGACACTGACAATTGACAAACAAGCTGGAGTAGGGGACTGGGTTGTATCAAGACTGTTTGGTGATGCATTGACATGTGGTGTCACAGCTCCATTAATCAAAAATATTTTGGAGGAAATTCTTCCTGGTTCATTCATGCACAAATAATTTACACTGGGAGCAGTGGGTCTAAACCTCTTTGGCAGACTGAATGGAGGAGCATGATGAACAGCTAGGCTGGCTCCTGAGTGGCCAGACACTCACTGCTTTACCAGGGCTCTCCGTTTTTTTCCAGGTATGCAGTTCGTCTGTTGTGCCTGGAGGGAGCTCACAGTAGATATTTGTGAATGATAAAATAAAAGGGGGCTGAGGGCCCAGAGACTCAACAGAGGATCTTAGGTGAAAGAAAGCTCAGTTGTTAACCTTCCTGTGCCTGATATGTGGTTTGTCAATTAGGCAGCAGGAGCTGAGTTGGTTGTATATTGACCTACAAGCATTAAACAACTGGCTGGGAGCCATATCCTGTGAAGTCTGTACTGTCCTTTTGATTTGAAAAGCAGTACCACAGTTGTGGTTCCACTTAGGGTTTTTGAAGCACAGGCTTTAGTTTAAAAAAAAAAAAAGAGAGAAAGAAAAGTATCTTTCACCAGGTGCACTTTGACTATTTATTTGGAAAAAATAAAAAGGGATTTGCACAGAAATATCCATAGTGTTCCAAGCGTTATTAACATGCATAGCCATGCCTGGCTTGACCGTGCAGTGTGCTCCTAGACAGAATGACAAAGCTGGAAAAATGAAGTCAAGGAAATATGAGCTGATTTATTTTTTATGTGTAACAAGCTAAACCTTGATCCAGTGCATCTGTGGAGCAAAAGAATATTTATTCAGTTCCACCATCGAAAACACTGAGAAACACATGAGGTGAGTGTGAATTGTCTCAGCTGAACTCATGTATTCTCCAGACATAATTAAACACTGGCCCAATTTTTAATGTGGGCTACTTAATTGGATGTCAGAAATTCCACATTTGGAGGTTCAGTTTGACCTTTAGTTACATAAAAGAAGCATTTAAGAGTCTCCAGTGAGTGTCAGTGTCTGAATGCAGATGCCTTATTTGAAAACTCTGCTCCTTTACAGTGATGCATTCCAGGAGGAAAAAGCCCTGATCCTGCAAACAGTTTGGAGCAGGCTTCAGCTTGCTGCAGCTAACACCAGCTTGCTGGAATCCACTCATTCCAGGGAATGGCACGCTAGTAAATACAAACAGATGGGAAAGCAGTTGCAGGATTCAAAATTAGCATGAGCTTTTTCTCCCATCTAAATATATATAAATTTGTGAATATACTTTAATTTCAAGGTAGAAGTCCAGAAATGAAAGCTCAGATAACCATCTCTCTCAAATGCCAGAGGATTTGTGGAGAAAGCACCAAATCAGTTACAGTGAGACTTTCATCAAGTGGTGGAGCCCGTTAAAGCTGGTGTGACCAGGTGAAAAATGGGACTTTGGTGTACACACAAGGTAATTTTTGATCCAGCCAGCCTAGAAGACATAAATACCACTGAAACCTGGCAAGATCACGTGGATTTCCATCCACCGAGGAAAGAAGCAGAGGATGTAGGCAGGTATTGTTAATCACAGCTATCGGAGATGTTGGTAATGTCTAGTGAAGTGTCCTGAAGGAACACTTCTGCAATGAGGAAGTCCTAAAACACACGAAGCTGTTTGCTCAATGAAGCCTTCTCTGTGCCCCAGGACCTGGAGAGACTCTTGCAGCTCCTGCTACTCAAACTTGACTCCTGCCAGTCCGTGGCACAGCAGGGTTAAAGCCATGGGAAGCAGATTATCCACAGGCTGCCAGCACTGCTCCAGTATAGGCTCATGAAGGATGGGCCTCACAGGTAACATAGATCCCAAAGGTATCTCAGAGATCCCTATGCACACGGGCTGTTATCCCCTTTCTGTGGTTAAAAAATAGTCTTATTACAACACCAGGAAATTAACTCATCAAGGGAAATGGTTTGCTGGCTAGGTATTAAATGCTGGGAGCTGCTTACAAGGTTTAGGAATGAAGTGAGAATCTCCAGACTTAGCTTGGGTATGTATGTGCAGGTCCCCGTTTGCTGTGATGTTACGCTGAAACATCCAGACTGACGTTCTTGTTCCCATACTGATTTGTTTGGTCAACTCAACTCATGTAAAAAATGTAGTTTTAAGGGTAAAAATGTCATCAGTAAAAGGCATTGCTCACTGGAGCGTGTTCCTCACTTGCCAACTACTACTTGGCAGGAACGAGCAGGCAAGGTCATTAGTGTGGTACTTTCTGGAGAAGGATGCGCTGCACTCCATACAAACTGCAAAATCCAGGGAATGCCAGACTGCCAGTGTAGAGTCTTTTCATTTGCTGAGCCACAGGGGATGTTAAAAATGTGCAGATAATTTCTCAGCTTTAAACAAATGTTCTTTCTGTGTATGGCTTGCGATTCACACAGGGCAAATGTCCACGAGAAAACAAAACTCAGTGAAAACTGGGCTGTCAGTCAGCACTGAGTGTGCTCTCTAACTTGAATTACATCCATATTACTCACTGGGGCAACTGTGTATATGTAAAACGATTTGCACAATTTGAACTGGCTGGTCTAATTATATAAAGTACTCAAGCAAAGAGAGAATTCCCCAGGAAAATTATGTTTGTCTTTAAAATTAATTCTTTTGCTCACTGTATCTGTTTATAGAAAAAGTTTCACGGATAAAGAAATGGAGGTTCTTTCCAGGCACAAAAAAATGTTGCAAGAAAAATAATACACGGATTGGATAAATGTAGTATTTTGATCATAACCTATGGAATATGCGGGGGAGCAATCTACAGTTTTTTGGTATTTCTAGTGGTTCTTAAATCACAAGTTGATCTCTGCAATATCAAATCAAACTAAGGCTTCAAGAGTAAAGACAGTTATAACATATTTTTAAACAAAAATAATTTAGGGTTCATATTTCTAAGTTTTTCCTCTGTTGTTCTGTGGACTAAAGGAACTGAGAGCTCTGTGGAGCTAAAGGAACACTGAAATTCTCAAGATTCCCTTTTTCCTTTCTTTTTGCCTTTTTTTGGGAAAATGCCCACCCAGTATCAGAATAAGTAGCAAAAAACCCATGAGTGTGACAATCCTCTTGGCGCTCCGAATTTCCTGCACTTATGTTTTTTAAACAGATGATGGCCCTGGTGAGAGGGTGAGACTGTGTACAAATGTTTGTGGTTCAGAGCCCAGTTTTCCAAAGAGAAGTCCAGAACACACAATACGTCACCTGTTTGTACTCCAGCTCCATGAGGCAACGAAGACAGAATTATCCAGCCTTTCCAGATCAGCTCTCCCGTGGGGCTTCAGAGCTGAGTTTTGGTCTCTGCAACACACAAAAATGTTTCCCCGCATGAATTAAAATATTACTTCTTGGCTGTACAGCGTGCTACAGGCTTTATCCACTGGTGTTACACTTCAATACTGTTTTAACCATTCCCAAACTAAGGTGGGGAGATGGGCTTGCCAGCATAGTATTAGTCTGCCTTTGGCTAAGGAAGTGTTTGCATTTCTTGTTATTACTGCTAAGCAGATTATTCACCGTTTATGTGAAGACAATTTATCATGTCCTGTAATATGCCTAATGAGAGACAGAGGGGATTTTGCCAAGTGAGGTTCCTCCACCTCCAATTTGAACCATTTTTATGACTGACTTTGGGAGCAGTAGAAGTCAGACCCGGTGTGGATGCTTTTATTTGATGTTGTGTGAGTTTAGAGCCCAAGTGAATACCTGGGCATGGCAAAAGAAGGTTTGCTGCTGTCTTTAGTAGCACTGGAGAGTATCCAATGAATAGTACAAACAAAGGCTTTACTAAAGTTAGGACTGACACCGGCACGTAGCTCTTCCTCTGTGCCTTTCTCCTAGAAATTACTTCCAGTTTGTGAAGGGAAAGCTTCCCCTGTGAGAATGAATGACTTCGTGACAGTACACAGCTTCTGTGTGCTACCAGGCAGCAGGAGAATCAGCCAGTGTCAGCCATCCCATTGGGAATGTTTATTCTGCCCCGTGGGCAATATTGGGGCACCTATTGCCTCCCTTCCCACTCGTGCTCCCCTGGCCCTGCTCTGTGGGCATACCCGACACGTAGGCCAGGTGCTGGCTCCTGGACATGGAGCAAGTCCAGCAAAGGTAGACGGGAGCAATCCTTCTCCCATGTCAGGTTGCTGAACACAGACCTGGAAGGAGCACAGAGTGTGACTATTGCATGCAGAAATGAAGAAGCTGGCTATAGAGAGCTTGGGATTACAGTTTCCACATGTTTAGGTATTGTGTACTTCCATCGATTATTCCTGCATTTTTAGCATTTACAACTCTTTCTGTTCTTTGGTTGTGAAAGGTCCTTGGCCAGGTGGCTCTCAGCCAGGTGACGTTCAGCTTTCAAGTGACATTTATATGAGAGACAAGCCGTGGTCATATTTTCAGTCACATTGGGGTCACATTTTCAGTTCGGGATTAGGGCAAGAATAAGACCATTCTTACCCCCCCTCTAGTTGGAAATGTTGGACAGAGGCATCTTTCTGGTGCCGTTTCGTGTCTGTTCATTTTGGTGAGGACAATGGCCGGTGTCAATCACGCTGCCGTGTCACTTGAGCAGAAAGACCAAACAAGGAGGGGAATTGATGGCCATGCTCAGCCTCCAGGGAGCACCTACAGTGCAAATAAATGGAGGAGGCCGGCTACTCGGAGCCACTGAGTGTGCCCTTTGTGCAGCACATTGTGATTTTTGGCTTTTGAAGGCAAGGAGGTGGGCAAACCAGAGCGAAGGAGAGATTTTTCGCTAGCCAGCTCCAAGCTGGCCTTTGCCAAGAGAATAACTTTAAGTGCAAACGGAAACCCAATCACATACAACTGCATGTTGAATGTCAAGGGATGGAAATGTTGTAAGAGTCAGAGCCCATGTTTGCTTTCTTGGTATGTTCTTTTCCATGCTCTCTTGAAGAGGAAAGTGGAATTTAGGATGGGGAAAAGAAAGAGCTGGCAGTACTGATAAAGCAAAATACACATGGACACTACCTGACAATAATATGCATTTAGCTGCCAACGAAGGGAATGCTAAATAAACATGGATCTCTTACCAAGTGCTGCTGGCTAGATTTATTTTGGTTTAGGTTTTTTTTTTTCCTTCCCTCAGTGTTTTTGCTAGTTATAAGCTGCGGCACCAAGAATATTTAATTCTGTTGAAAGGATGTGTGGTTTTCTGGGTAGTGGGAGTGAAGTAGCCAGGTTACAGAGGAGAAGTGTCCTGAAGCAAAGATTTTAAAGCATTTTCTGTCCATGTGAGCAAGCACCTTGTGCTGTTGGGACTTTACGTAGAGCTTTACTCCTGAGTCCAGCTTTAGGGTGTTCTCTGCACGTACATTTTCAGTGACATAACTCCATAGTTCAGCAAGGTGGATCCAGTTATGCCAGGATAAATTCCAATATTATTTGTTTTACTGATATACCTTTATTGATTTTTAAAACCTAAATGCCCAATGCTGTTTGAAAACCTACTGGCCCTTGTAGAAAAGCTATGGAGTCGGGACCCCTGGGAATATCTACGTGGAATATCCTTGTTCCTGTTGTTCTACACTGTGGTCACCTCTATCTGCTTCTGGAGAAGAAACCCAGATGAATTTACTGGTGTAAAGAGGGGGCATCAGCTTTTCTGTCAGCCCCTTTGGGAATTTCAAGTATTTGTCAAAGCAAAAAATGAGGCAGAAAGCGGGGACACTGCTGAGTTTTCAGCTGATGTTTGAGCTATGTAAAGTTGTAGGCAAAGGCATCTGATCTGCTTTCACATCTCTTACACAATTTTCAGGAGTGAGGTTGACACTGGATGCCTCTGGGAACCTGAACTGGACCTTTTTCTCTGTGTCTCTACCTGGGACACCAGCTGGAAGGATTCTGGAAGGATTCTTCCTGAAAGGATTGCCCATAGAAACATAAGTCAGTCTTAATTCCCTTGGCTCCTTCCATTGCAGCCACTTGAGTCACTGTGGAGACAACTTTAAACCAGTTACATGGGTACAGTCTTCTTGTATGATGCTGAGAGACAAGGTTCACAATCTTTGAGTTGTTTATTTTTTCCTAACCTGGAAACCTCTTTGAAGACTGAATTTGACACACAAACTCTTATTCTATCAAGGTTCAAAAAAATAAAATCTCTTTTTGACTCTTTAGAGCATGCACAGAGTTTATCTATTGGCACCAAGGAACCAAAACAAAGTTCTCAATCTGATTATTTTAATCCCTGTTTTATTTTTGGAGAGGTGGCTGCAAAGAAGCAATGTGGCTTCTCCAGTGGAGATGTGTTCTTTGGCGTTGCCTTAGGAGTCCCATTAGCTGCTCAAATGAAAAGGTTCTGGTGTGTTACTACAACAGCTGTTTTTATTAAACTCACTCATTTAGAGTACAACAAATAAGCCTTTAATCTAATGTGTTGATCAGTGACAAGTCAGCAAGTTGATTGAAGGTGTTACCAGCTGAGGAAATGTATGTTTGCTGCAGCTTAGTCAAAACAAACAAAGGATTTTTCTTTGTTGCTTTAGAAATATTCTCCAGGCTGTGAAGAGGGTCCTGTCCCAGACTCATTTTGTGTCTCATCTGCCATTAAATGTGAAGAAAATGTTATAGCTCACAGGCAAGAATTGTTATGGTTTATCAATAATCTGTACCAGGTTCAGTTGGATTTGAGGGGGCATGAACCTGGAACTAGGGATTTCTTTTTTTCACTTTCCTTTCCCCCTCACCTTTTTAATGTAAAAAGGCTTTAAAAAATTCTAAAGTAAATTTACAAATAGCAGCCGAATTACAATAGTGTTTTCTTCTTTCTCCTGCTATTCTGAAGATTAAATCAATTTGTTTTTCTTTGCACACTGGACACGAAGCTGAAACAAATATTCCATTTACAGTAACTATGGCTGGCACACGTAACAAGCAAAGTCATGCTGGTCTTTGGGATTCAGGTTTGGGAGGAAAAAGTGGTGACAGTGGCCCCAGACTTGGCATTTCAAACTGAGAGCTGTGGTCTTTTAGGGTCATGTCTACTCAAATGATCTTCAGCTAACATGTTAACAGCAGTGCTATTTGTGTTTCCCAGGCTGATTCTACCTTTGATGGTCTGTTTATCTCTACCTGCATGCCCAGGAAAAGACAGCCCTGCATCACTTCAGATTTGGTAAGTTTTCTTTGGGATAGGAAAACACAAAAGCCTTAAGCTGAAAACTCAAACCTAACATGAATCTATACCAAACCAAATAAATCTCTAGATCCATCTGTATCCTGGTATCTCTGAAAAATGGCAAAAGCTTGGAATATCCTAGGGACAGCAATCCAGTGAGTCTGTTTTACATGAAGGACCAGCTTTATGGTGTCTTGATGCCTTTGCAGTTCCCATAGAGCTGCTTAAAGATAATGCTAGTGTTAAAAAAATCCCCCAAAGAAGCAGATATGGATGTACTGACTCACAGTACAGTGTTTATTCTGCCTTTTTTTTGGTCAGCATAAAGGCCCTCAAAACAGCAGGCCTAGAAATTGGTATTTCTTTCCTTGAAGCAGCAGCTGGGTGGTTTGACTTCTGATCGCTGCATAAAGGGGAGTGTCCACACCTGGAACTGAAGACCACTGTGTAAAGGTGGGTGTCCACAGAAATGAACTCCTGGGCTTGCACCTCATACACTGCACTTGTTCATACAACTTTTAGTTTCCCTACATATTAAGGAGTAGTTTCCATATGAAATATTTAATAATTTGAGCTGCTGGAAAACTGACAACTTGTTTTCAAAGTTAAAAGACTAAAGGAAAACTGATGTGTTGTTGTTGTTATTGTCATTGTGATGCCAGCATTATAGAAAGCTATCATCACTTTTATAGCTGAGAACTGCACTTTGCATGGTTACAGAAACTGCTGGTGGTCCAAGAAATGGAACAATCCTTTTGGAAAGCACTTTAAAATTCCAGAGGTGGAGTAGTGGTGCTTTTTTCAGGTTTTTAAGTGGAACTGTTCTCTTGCTATTCCCACTGCTAAGCCTGTCCCTGGCCTCCCCAAACTGAGTACCTAATAGAATTTAGATGTTGAAGTTTTAAAACTTCAGTAATCATGAAGAATGTGACGTGCTAGACATATATTTTGCCAAATATGTGTGTTTGTATTGAAAAATCCTAAATACAGGTGCTTTTGGGACCTGATTTGTTATCCTAGTGATGGGTAGAGCAGGCCAGTGTCTGAGGGTCAAGTATGACAGTTATACTTTGATACTTGCATGATCTTGCAATGACCATATTCCACAGCATTAACACACAGTGGAAGAAGCAATCCCTGTGTGTACAGGCTGTGCACGTTAGACAGAAACATAATCTTGCCAAAATGGAATCATCTAAAGGATTGGAAGTGATCTAAAGTAGGAAGGAACAAGGGAATGCTTTCCAAAGCCGTCTGCTGAAGGTTTTCTCACATCAGTTGTCGTGACAATAGGTGGCACCCTCATGCCAATAAATGTTGTGTTTGACTGAACCAGGCTTCCTTGCGCTTACGTGCTGCAATTCCTTTAACCAAAATTATTGGACTTGAAAGCAAAAGCAAGTCATGAAAGCAGAATAATCATTAAGGAAAGGGGAGACATGCCTGAAAAACAAAATTGTAAACTCCATTTTGACTGTTGATTTTAAGATAAAACTGAACTACCAGTTTAACATAAAACTAAAGCGCTGTACTGTTGAGGCAATTGAGAATTTTGAGTGTGGGCCTGTACTGAGCAATGCACACAAACTGTGCCATCCTGTGCTTTATAGCTGAGGATTCTGACCCCTTAGGGATTACTTCAGAAGAAACAAGATGTGTCCTGTTTGTTACACAAACCCTTGGGTGCATGGGATATCCAGGCAACCCGAAGCTCACACCTGCACAAAGTCACAAAGGGAATCTTAAAAGAAAGGACTTCTCTCAGTAGAGTTTTTGTCACTTTTACTTCCAAGGTGAGTCAAAACCTGGAAAAAAATATTAACCAGACTTTGTCAAGCCACAGGCATCTTGGCTTGTGGTTTGGATAAATGTCCAGGTCATTTCTTACTGTACCCTGAACAGACCTTATTCACTTCTCTGCTGAGATAGAGAGGAGGTTAGGAAGGGGCAGAAAAGAGAATATTAAAAAAGCCTAAATGTGTTGTAGAACAGTAAAAGGTCACTGCATATTAGGAAGCGTGAAAGACACCTGCTTTTGTTGATTTTGCTGATACAACTGGGTATGAGAAGTTTTGCTAAGCCTAAATTTTATGCATTTTTTTATTTTCCTGAAAATGGTGTTTAAAGATCTGATGTAATTCCGAGGACATAAATTGTCTTAGGCCTGCAGATGGCCCATAAAATTTGTAAAGCCTTGGCCATTTATAAGGTGGAATTGGATCAGAAAAAGCCTCAGGATTCATTGAACTTTGCTAGTCTTGGCAATGTCTCTGTTACACTTTTGCTGGGATTTTGCTTCATCCTTACATTGCAAAAGTAACATCTTAGGATGGTAAAGCCAAACTAAAGGGGAGAAAGAATTGATGGTGTGAATGAGGTTCCATTCTAATTTGAGTCCTACTTGACACAGATGCTCTCTTAGCTAAAATTTTGCTGAAGTAGCTATGATGTTCCAGGAAAAATTAAAATTTCCAGTGTTTCAGGAAATGTTTTTTATTTGGACCTCTCTTCATTTCCCTTTCATCATCTCGTGCTGATTTTTGCAAAGGTTTTTGTGCAAAGCAGTGTAATCCCTGGACAAATTATATTCCTTGGGATGAATGCTGTCTCCAGGTTTTGATGCCAAAATGGGATTGTTGGTTTCTGCTTAGCATTTTCTCCTCAGCAGGTCTGGTTTTAGGTAGGTGGTTACAGATTCAAAAGGGACCAAGAGACTGCTGCAAGTCAGTTAAGGCTGTTACGCTGCACTTAAACAATATTAAATGAAGAAGCTTTACCAAACACTTTCATGTGCTCATCTTGCACTGACAAATACCCTTTTGGCACTGTCAAGTGTTTCTATTCCTTGAATTTCACAGATGGGAAAACTCACTCACTTCCCCAGGATGCAACTCCTGTCCTGAAAAATCCAAACAAGTTGGACCTTTTTCTGTCCCATGTCTGAGTCTTAGGTTGTGATAGTGACCTGCAGTCCTTCAGAGCAGCAGGGTCATTCTTTATAGCCTCACTGGGAATGAGGAGGAATATTCTGCCTCATCATGTGCTTTCTCTATCCTGAAGTGGAAACAGATTGTGCAAAAAGTGTTATCAAAATGCCACCAGCCTTCCCTTCCTGTGAGCAGCAGGCTTCCAAAGGGAAGCAGTAGCTGCTGAGGATCATGTTTAATTCTTAGAGGGTAGGGGGAACACTGTCTCATTCTTATTTCTGGTCTTCCCTTGGGTAAAGACCAATTTGTAGGGAGAAACTTCTGTGCTGCCTAAATGTCTCTCACTGCGAGCTCCCAACAAAATACTCCTGGGCAGCAATGTTAGTGGGACACTCATCGGATGGAACAAGGGAATCAGACAGTCACAGGTTCAATGTACCAGAGAGAACCAAAGGGGTTTATTTGTTAATGTTTCTGTGGTTCTCTTGTCACTGGCAGTAGCCTAAAGGGTAGAAAACCCTTTTGGTTTCATCTAGTCAATTTTGTCAATTAAGTAGAATTCTTCTTTCGTTTCTCCACTCTATCTTTTGCAAACACCTATGTGCATCATCAATTGAAGATGCAATTAATTAATTAATTATTTTCATTTCACCTTAACTTGGCTTTAATTAATGAATGATTTTGTGATTGCTCGATATTGAGGTGTTCCTTGCCACAGGAATGGCAAATCTGTACTCAAAGATGTCTTAGCAAGGCCCAACTTCCTATGAAGTTCACCAGAGTATCCAAGGGATAGCAGAGATTCCTTGTGCACCCTTTCTCTCTTTGCTCTCAGTGGGAGAGAATTTGGGATGTCTAGAGCATACTGCACCCTGGCATTGGTGCTGGCACCATCCTCTGCCATTTCCATCATTTTCTTTCAAGAGGCATTATTGCAATTTTTCATGATGTGTCACTAGTTTTGCTTTTCATATCTGAATATGGAAGACATTAATTTCTACTGGTTGCTTTAAGAAGATAGTTCTAACACAAAATTTAGGAGTTACAAATATTTACAGAAGTAAATACCATGGTGTATCAAGCACTTGAAGAACCCTTCATAAGAAAGAAAGGGCCTATTTACAGCTCATCTGTACATACACAAAGTATTAAGTATTCTGCCTTTCTGATCCTCAGGTCAAATTTTGTATTATAAACCCCAAACAGATTGTGTGGTTTGCAGGGAGCTGCAAAACTAAATGAAGCACATTCAAAATACATTTTTGGTCTAATTCCATTTTCCAAATCCATGTATTAAACATGAATATAATAGCCCAGGTTTCAAAACCAACAGTGATTCTCCTTAGAAACCAGCATCTTTGTTTGCAAAGGAGTTCCCAGAATTACACTGTACTCATGGCACACTGAGGTGGGTGTGGGTAGTGGGACCCTGGCCTTCACGGAGCGCTGGGAGAGCTCAGGAAATTTAGAGCAATGTGAAGGTTAGAGGTAATGTGCAGGTTTGCAACCTTCACTGCAAGTTTCTCAACATGAGTTTCTCAGCTGGGGACTCAGATGTAAGTTCCAGACTTCAAGGATGGAACTACTTTTCTAGAAATAGCTCTTGGTGTCTCTGGGATGCCGCTCGCTATTTTCTGTTTGTGGGCTGTGCCCCTTGGCGAATCCTCAGACGCTCCAAGTCCCTCTGTGCACCCGACATTTCCACGGGACCTGTGGGGACACGACAGCAGGGCTGACCACTAAAATGTGCTGTTTGATTGGACATGGGCAAACAAATCAGGTTTTGGTCAAAGTGGTTAGCAAAGACCAAAGTGACATGCTGGCTTTTCTGGAAGTCTCGTGAGTGCTGGGGAGCTTTGGGCTTAGCTGGAAACCTTGGATGTCATTCCTGAGCCACTGTGCTTTAGTTAAGAGCCTTCCTGCAGTGTAAGGTTGAAAGGTGAAGGAAAGAAATCCCGGACCTGCACACCATGCTGCAGAATACACATATTTCTCCTGCATACTTCTCTGGAGGAGTCCCCCACCAAGCTGACACTAACCCTGACAGCCAGATGTGCAACTCGGATCAGACAAAAACCAAAATAGACTGTGGTTTACAACTGCTTGCAACAATAAACAAAGCATATCAAAGGATCCCCCAAAACACACTTTCTCTATAGAAACCTACATGGTTTTATTATTCTAGTCTCCGGCTTTAAAGCGTTTTTGTCATTTTTGTAGAAGAAGAATTAAATAGTTGCAGATTCCAACCAGGGACAATCATCAGGGACTGGACTGGGCTTACTGGTCGACCACATCCATCCCAGTGAGACTGTGCATAGTCAGCAAAAGTTTCCTTAAGGATGATGTTACTTGCCAAAATCTGCTTTCTTCACTTTGCGATGCATTTTTATAGGGACATTACTTATATGAAGCTCTCCCCACTGCCCCAGGCAAATCATTACAAATACCATTTTATGTAGTCCCAGCTGGCCTGTGCAATATTCAGTCTTTCACTTAACTGCTGCTGAGTTCTTTCTGTGAAACAGAATGAAGCAGGAGCATCCATCCCCTCCAAGCAGATCTTAATTGTTTTCTCCAGGTAAACATAAAATATCACAAATTGGCATGAAAAAATGCCTTAAGTCTTTGAAACACGTTTCAGTATGAAAGCATCTAAAATATATATGGTGGAGGTTGGAAGTGTTGCCCTGCAGAAAATTAATTCAGCTTTGCAAAGCGATCTGGAAGAACTAACCTGGGAAGGGGAAAGTGAGAAAAGCAGCTCTAATATGAAGACAAGTAAAGCTTCTGTTTCAACCTGCTTTTTCCCCCTGAATCTATTTTAAATCTTTAGCATTCTTTTAGCCTCCAGATTTCTATAAAGTTGAAAGATGCCTTGTTCTCCAAGGCTGGTATCACCTTACTAGGAAAGCCATGGAGGAGGACTCATAATGTCTTCTATTATACAGCTCTATCTCTGCTTAATGTTGACATGAAATTCTTTGCTAAAGTTCTGGCAATAAAATTAGAGAAACTTCTTCCCTAAATTGTTTCAGCTGATCAAGCAAAATTTGGAATTCTCTCTATGTCCTGAAACTTCAGAAAGTTAATAGTTTGTGTTATCCTGACTCAGTCAAACTCCTGTCACTTTCCTGGAATCTTTGTGGGCTGAAATACTTGGGTATTTTTACTTTTGCAGACATGTGCATTCTCCTGTGGAATTAAATGTGAGAAAATTTTAGTTGTATTTTATTACTTCAGAAAGAACAGACAAAATAATTGTTCTTGGATTAGTTTCTTCTATTCTGGCCCTTCCCTTTTTGCCTTGGTGTATTACTTCTGCAGGGTTCTGGCTTTCCTGACTCAAGCTAGGAATACTCATCAGGCAACAAAATATATAGGTGATCCTTTCACCCCTCCATGCTAGATGTTCCGATTTCAAATGGCCATCCAAAATGTCCTCATTTTCTCGCTTCTCAGAGGTCACAATTTAGGAAGTCAGTTGTTAAGGGAGGACGTCAGGAAAGGAGTTCCTGCAAAGAAACCTGTGAGTTCACTGAGGTACAGAAGAATGAAGGGGGAAAGCCAAGTGACAGTCCTTGCCACAGCAGCCTTTGTCTCAGGCGGGTATTACTCCAGATGGCAAAGTGGAACCTGCTCTTCTTTAACACTGAAGATGGTGTTCCCTAAGAAGGTGAGATGCAGGAAAAAATGGCAAAAGGAATCAAAGCAGATCTGCCTGTCAGAGTTGGTGGCTATGAAATTCTGGGTGTGAACAATTGTGACCTCTTGAGTTTTAAGATGAGATGAAAATGTTCAGAAGGTAGAGACAAGGACCCCTCTCCAGGCTGTACAGGTGATGCTTGTGCTCGCTGTCCTGAAGACCCAGAGAGCTTGGCATTGTTCATTGTCCCACGGCATGGCTACAGAAACAGGGAGAGTTAATCCTGGCTGCTAAGTGGGAATACAAGCTTAAACGAGAGACTGAAGAAGACTGAGAGCCTGTGCCTCCCACTTTCTGGGTGGATACTGATCCTGGTGTCACCTGTGAGAAGGGCAGATGGTGTTTCCTGGGAGTCTGTCATCATCTGCATATTTATTGTTACTGCTCTAGGTAAGCCAGTAGCTGGCCCACTGTGGCACTCTTTTCCCAGTATTCCCAATAGACTTGTCAATGAGTGGGAGCGGGCCGAAAGCCAGAGTGCTTTCCTAACTCACTGGACAGTCTTTACATGCTGCAGCAGACAAGTTCTTGTGGTCATGGCATTAAAATATTACAAGCTTTGTTTTGAAACAATGACACAGAAATGTTCTCAATGACTCCTTGTGCAGTGGTTTGGGATTTTAGCTCATGTCTGGAAACCACAGTTTCTAGATTGCAGGACAGCTCATAGCTTGGGAATTTCCAAAGTGGCTATTAACTGGAATGTCAGTTTATATAACTGTGTCTGTGTTAGTTCAAGGTTTGTCCTCTTGCAGGTGGCAGTGCTGCTGGGCAGGGAAGGGGGAACAGGAGGAAACCTCTCACCATTCATTTTGCGTGGGTGCGGTGGAAATCCAAATTTTGACTAACCAACCATGTCTGGAATTAATCTCACTGGCAAACCAAGTACAATCATGGCAAGAAATTATATTTGCTGTGCTGAAGCCTTTCCTATGGGGCTGATCCAGCTTCTTATGAGGTCAATGGAAAAGCCTTTGTAGGCTTCACTGGCTGAAGTGGGCTAAGTGGGCTCTGTAGGTTCTTGAGTCTTGAATGGATACAAGAGCTTCAGTTCCATTCTGCAGTTCATTGTGAAGCAGGCACTGCAAATGGGTAGGATCAGAAAGCACACAGGAGGGGTCAGAGACCCTTTGCTAAGAATGAGAGATACCATCTCTGCTGGGGCTTGGTCATATTTTTTTATTCAGTGATTAGCTAAGGTAAAGCACTTAGAGAGTCCTTACAGAACACTGAACTAAATACATAACAGCAAGAAATGACTTCAGTCTGACCTTCTGCTCCTACAGAGGAGCTGCCCTGCACCTGTCCATGGAGTGCCCAGCCTCAGGCAGGGCTTCACACACCTCTCCAATTAACAGCTTTGCACAGGGCTTCTTCAAAATCTCAGGCTAAAAGCTCTGCTTTTTTCTCTTCCCTCACCTTCACTGTACACGAAACTAAGGCGTGAGTTCAGCACCACCAGTGCCAGCTGGCACAGCGGTGCCCAGCTCTGCTGTTTCCTTATGGAATTCCTGCTGGAACAAACCCACACAGCTCCCGCTCTGTGGAACAGCGCAGCTTCTGAGCGTGGGGCCACAGAAGGGCAGAGCAGACTGAGAACGAGGGACTATTATTTGCTAAAGACACCATGAACTGCAAGAACATGTGTACACTCCCCAAAACTCTTGTTCAAATTCGGAGCATGTCTGAGCTGCCTGTCCTGACACTAAGGGGTGAGAAAAGATGTTAGAGAGGAATGACAGGCAAGAGACTGCTCAGAACATGATCTGTTTGTTTGTTTTGCTTGTCCATCTCCAGGACGAAGACGAAAGATTCTTCAAGCTGTGTGCTCTTCTGCTTTCATTGCCACTTTTTGTCCTGCCAGGAGGGGTGTCTGCTGCAGATTTGGTGCCTCAGGAATGCAACAGGAAAGCCAGGAACAGACACAGAATTGCAGCACACTCAGTTCAGTGGAGTACAATGAACTTGTGGAAGAGCTGCTTCCAGAGGACCGAACACAGGAACCCAGTGAGGTCTCAGCTCTGGACAAACACAGCAGGACAAGAATGGCTATCCTGTATTTTTCTAAAATTGTCTTTCCAGGCTCACTAAATAGCAGTACCAGCCTAAATATTAAAAAGAAGAAAACCATAGTATTACCACTGAATTATTTAATTTGATTTCTCATCCATTTCACTTGAAGGTGGCTCATACTGTGTTGTTTTAATCCTTTTGGAACTGGATGCATTTAAGATCCCTCGTAAAAGGAACACCAAGCCTTCCCCAGTGCCCAATTAGTGCCTGTATCTTCATTTCTCAATGATTTTTTAAATTTTTCCTCCTATCACAATTAGAAATCTTTGCCTTTAAGGTGAGAGGTCTGATAGAAATTTAGTGTCTTTGACTGGCAGAGCCAAATCTTTTCTACAAGAACCACAAATATTGAAGGATTCCTAGCACAGTGGTGTGAAATGTAAACTGTAAAGTGGTACAAATTTAGTGAAATGAAAGCTAATGAACCCTGCTGTAGAAAATTAAAGTTGCATTCATAGCTGAGACCCTCCTGTCAGGAGCTGTGGTGACATGCTTTCTTCATAACCGTGCGTGAGCAGAGTTTACAGCACCCTGAACCTGTTGTACATGTTTTCCAGAGTTGAATTTCTGCTCAGAGTCTGTGAATCTGAAGATTCATGGACAAAGAGAGACAGCAATCCTTTCTTCTGAGCAGATCTTGGATTACTTTGTAAAATGCAGAATTCTGCTAATACCTTAAATGTCAGAAAACGAGAATGAAAGGGTTTTAAGGTGGATTTTATCTTGACAAATGAGTGATGCATTTTAATGCACCATAAACATGTAACCCTCACCTCTCCTGCATTGCAAGGTAACATATTGTTTTGTTTTCAGTTTACCTCCCACCTTCTAACTGTTGTTCTGTTTTCCATTACTGCAACTTGCAGTGTAACAACAGAATCATTGAATCATATGAGAAGGGTCCAGCAAATCTTATTTGTTCCACCAAAATTCCTTCCATGTGTTGAAGCTTCCTTTTTTCTTCTGCTAATTTTTGTCATGTGCTTAATTTTAGTCATTTCTCCCACACGTTGGAGGCCAGCATCCTTCCCCCACCACTGACAGGTTTCGAGGCCTTGCAAGAAGTAACCAAAGCCTCTTGGATTTACCACATCCTCAGAAGAACGTCACCATGTGCATAACTTAAAGCTGCCCTCACAGAGAGGGGAGAACAGAAGAGCAAAACAGAAGAGCAGAGAAATAGGGGTTGGGCTGGAGAATGTAGCTGGTGATTGAAATTAGAGATGCTAAATGGTATGAGAAGAGAACAAGACAAGAGCTAGGCCTCTCACTAATATTGGGGGAACATGATTTCAAAATGGCTGACGAGACAGAAAATCAATTACCTGGATTCAAATGAGGGAAATTGTTGCACCTCCAAGGTAAACTGAGCAAGCTCCCACGGGATGGTGCCAGGCAGTGTGGCATTTTGAGCACGTTTCTGCTGGAGGCCCTTTGAAGTCTCTCAGCTTGAGCTCAGGATCATATAGGATTTGGTCAGGAACTATTGTGCACTTCGTTTGCTCAACACTGCATTTTGTGCATATATGTTTGGAGGCAGATTTCCAAGCTTTGAATACCTCTTTCCTTTGGGAAAGGATAATTTGGGTCATTTGTCTTCAAAGAACATTTTCCAACAACGGTTTTGATTTGCTCAAGGAAAGTGAATGGGAATTCTATTAGAAGCAAATGCATAGCAGAGACATCTACTACTGCCCTTTAACTGCTGGAGACTTTGCTCTTGTGTGTTTTATTAATCTCATAAAAAACAGCTTAGAACCTTGTAAAAAAAAAAATCACAGAAAAGATGTGAGACTTAGCACAAATATATACCACACACATAGGGTGGTCTTTTCTTTGCGTGTATCCAATAAACTTCCCTTTTTTCTTCATGTTGTTTTTGCCAACTTCCCATTGTTTCCTCATATATGAATTTCCTTTGGCTTGGGCCACGCTACCCCCATTGTTGTTGTAGGCTTTTTCTCTCTCTACAAATTTATAGCTCCCCAATAAAAAAAAAAAAGAGAGTGAGGATACACTTTATTAGCAGAGCCAAAGTATGTAAATGTTTATAAGAAGCGATGCTTACATTAATCCTAAGTAAACTGTAAGAACATATAAAACTTAAATGCTTAAAACTTTCTGGACACTACATTTTGGTACAGGATTAGAACTTTTGCTAGCCAAAATGTTAAGGACTAGAGAACTGGAGCTGAGACCCAGTGCTGTCCCATATAAGTTTAGAATATGGAAGGTTTTTTAAAACAGTGTTTGGACAAGTATTTGAGAATGTTTGGGTGATGTTTACAGCCAGGCCCCAGAGGGATCTTTGTATTCTTCCATTGGGCCAAAAGCCTGGATTTAGAGAGATGGAGGACTCAATAGGCTTCTCACGGCCAGGCATCCATCAGTGCAACTACTGTCACAGATGCCTCTGCAGTTGCTGTTCCTCATTCACATTTCCATGGAGAAGCCAAAGACTCCGGAATGTGGATGCAGAAGCATGGTCTAAATTATCTGTCTTTTGCAAAGCAGAAGTTTGCTTTTCAACACAGTCTTTAATTGCACAGAAGAAGTTAGGCAGAGTATTTGCACCAGCATGCTACTTATTATCAACATGGTTTTCATTTGAGGACTTTTTTTTTTTTTTTAAATCTGTTTGAGAGTACTCTCCTTTTCTAAGATGTTGGACTTTATTTTCTTAATCTTAGGATCACTCAAATTTCCTGTAGAGGAATAATTCATCCATGACCCTCCTCTATCTATTTGATTGTGCTCTTTCTCATATGAGAGAAATTTGTAGTGCTGCCTTTTAGCATAGATGAAGGCTTTCAAGGGTCAGAAAAACCTGTGCAAATCACTATTTTGATGTACTGGGTATCACTGGTCTTTAAAAAGCACACCTGTATCCCTTTCTGGAGCCAAAAGCTACAGCTAGACTGAAATATTCTAGTAAAAAAATATATATATAGTTTTGACCAATAAGCCTGTATTGCCATTCTTTTGAAGCACTGCAGCAGCCTCTGTAAGTTGATTTTTCTTTTTTATCCTTTTTTTTTTCCTAAATGAATTTTTTGTTGGGAAAAAAAAAAGTGCATTTCTTCCTTCTCTCACCCATGTGAGCATGACAGTGCATTTCACCAAAACACAAATCAATCCCAGTGAATTTTTGAAAGAAGTTGGTAAGGTTGGCTGGGAAGTAGTAGGGGTTCCAGGGGATTCCTCCTTACAGGCTATAAGGGGGTAGGGTGTGGTTGTGCTCTCGAGAGTTATTTCTTCTTTGTCCCAGCAATGACACCTCCCTCTCATGACAATTGCCAGGTATCTGAAATTTCCCTTTATTCTGCCTTGAAGACAAGTCCATGCAAAGCAGTGGCTCTTTCACGTTCTTTCACAAAACACAATGACTTCTGTTTCAAATTGAAAAACCGAATTTTTTGATCAAACTCTTTTTTCCTGAAAGGGACTACAGAGCCCTCCTCCATGTTAGGAACGTTACCATCAAAATGTCTTTCTGTGGAACATTTTGACAGAATTGTATCCTTTTATGAAGGAAAGCTCTGTGAAAAATATTCTGGCCATCTCCTCCAAATGTTTCACAAACATTTTTTAAGCACCTTATTTGGATTTGCACTTCTGGCTGGGTTATGTGTCGGCAATGCAATGTGTTGTTATTCCTTTGGACAGTTACTGTTTCTCTGTTGAGTCTGAAATGAGAATATCCCCTCTGTTGGTACCTCTGTTGTGCTTCTCCTCGCTTCCTTCAACGTAAGCTACCAAGGAAGTGTCTCCAATGAAATCTATCCACTGCAACTGACTTGTTCTGCTGACTGCAGAAACACTATTTGCACTTGAACAACGTATTGAACCCTCCTAACTTGGGTCTTTTCTCCATGATCCTCTCTGTCCTAAATGCAGCCAAGGAAAAGCTGGTTTTATTGAAGCTGAACTTTGAAATCTTCATTACTTAAGTAGGTTTGATACTGGTTTACAGTCAGACCAAAGAAAAAGGACTTCACAAATGTCCACTAATAATATTTCCTTTTCACTGGTCTCCAGCTGTAGTTGTGTCTCTTTTATAGCCTGTGTCTCTTTGGTGGTCTTAAACCCAGAAGACTCCTTCCAGAGCTCTGCTGCTCATGCCAGATGCCTGCAGTGAAATTCAAGGGTGGTAGGAATGGGCTCCAGCCATTATACAACCACAAAAATCTCCTGATGATTCAGAAATTTCATTTAAACAATAAAATGCAGGGCACAGATAACAGAGAAAAGAAGAAAAAAATAAGATGCAAGTGTCTCTCCTTTACATTTCATAGCTGACATCTGGTGTAACTAAAGATTTCATTAGTGCAGCTGTTGTCCTGCACTGTCTGCTTTATACTCAGTTCTTCCTATGAAGAAGTAATTCACTAAATCTGGGCTGAATGTATTGAATGTCCTGTTCTTAAGATACTTGGGTGACTGGGGGGGGGTTGCTCTCACTTTATAGATCAGGCCATTATCTGTGTAGAGCTTTATAGGATAGCAAAAAAGGGATAGTGGTGGTGGAAGTTACTTGAGTCAGCAGCTGGGGGAAAAAAGGAATAAAAGATTGGAACATTTCTTTTTATATGCTTGGCAATAAAATTGAGACCAAAGGCCAAACTAGCAGCTGCTCATTCTTGCTGAGATGTAGAGGTTTCTTGGGGGGATCCTGAGTCCCATTTTCCCCTTGTGACAGCAACATTAATCCACTGATTCTAACATAGGAGGTGTCTGACCTCGTGACTTTTCCTCAGTGATTGTACAGCCAGAGAAAGACAAGAACTGCTCCTCTAGAGCAGGAATTCTCCCTGGAGTGCTTCTGATGTGCACAACTTTGTCGCTGATGCCTGTGATACTAACTCTCATTTTCAACTCCATCGTGATTCAAATGGGAGACTGATCCCGAATCAGCTCCGTGGCTGCCAGGAGTCAGCAGGTTACCTTTCAAAGGTGGAGGTTTGCTGCACAAAGCAGGGGACTGAAGGTGGCAAGCTGCAAGTTTTCTCTCCTCCCAGTTCTTTTGGTGCACATCGATTGACTTGAAAGGAAGCCTTCATGGTGGAAAGGGAAAACAGAGCACAGGAAAACTGTAGGAACTTGAAGGCAGTAACTGCCTGATGATGGACAATACTGTATTTCACAGACAGAGGAGGAGGCAGCTCTGATGAGATGAATAATCAGCTTTTTCTACACTGACTTTGGTCTTTTTAGTCTTCTGCCAGCTGTGCCCCTTTCTTTGATGCTCCTGTTTCAGGTGTGGCTATTAAAGCCTCTCTGGTTGCATTTTCCAAGGAGAAATAGCCCAGCTCAGTGTCAGTTGTGAGCAACACGTCCTGCGAGTCACTGTCATGACTATTCCCGTTGGCAACACGCATTTGGGCACACAGAGGAGCTGGTTACAGAGTGTTACAAACCAGTGGGATGAGCTGTCATCTGACCATGAATTTTGACACAAAATTTAGGTCAAATGGAAGTTAATTGCCTACATCCCTTTTCTGGTTCTAGTCTTGATCCCCCTGTTCCAACCAAATTGGTTGGTTTTGCTCCTTTGAAAAACCAAGCTGATGACTGTTAAAAGGCCTGGAAATGTTTTTTTTTCCTTTGCAGAAAAAAAAAAAAAATCTGAATCCTAACTTTGAGCTTTGTATACTGGGATGAAGAATGTTATCACATAATAATTCAGGGAAATTATCTCCACTCAAAGCATCTTCAACTGACCACAGATATGTTCTATCACATTCTTTGATACATCTTTAATGTGTTAGTGGACTTTTATATCCCATTCCATTTGTGCCTTTCTCCTTGGCCTCTCACGAGATTTTTTTGTTTCATCTTATTCTTCAGCTAACAAACAAGGTTTTAAGAATAAGATTGTTAAAACTATTTGCTGTTGGGACGTAAGTTTTAATCAATCAAATGTCTTACATGTTTAACAACTGCTTTAAAACAAACAAAAAATTTATGGGGAAAAATCCGCACACAAATAATGTTGGGCTTTAGTTTATGTTCTTTATTCAATTGAAAATACCACTGAAGTCGCTCAGATTTTTGCAGAAGTGAGAACACAGAACATCAAGCCTCGATTCTTTTAAATATGGCTTTTTACTGCATTGACAGGAACATGTTTTCCTTTGATATATAAGTTCTGAGAAAACTGTATCAACTGGCAGCAATGTAATTAAGGAAAAGAACAAGTGAAATCCTCTCCAGGCTTACCACAGGCTTTGGAGAAGCCTTCGTTTTCTCAAGCACTGTAGCAATTAAAACCTCTTCGCTCAGCTCCATCACTATAAAGTATGATGTGTATCTGCTGCTCTCTATTCACATCTACCCTGTGTATTGCCTAAGGTTCAAATGTCCCTGACAAACTTACCTGGAAGGCTCCTTTACTATCCCCATGTATTTTTGGCAAAAAATCCTTAAAAGTTACCCCTTAAAGTGAACCCGCTAAGCCTCAGGTTCTCTAATTATAGAATCACAGAATAATAGAAAGGTTTGGGTTGGAAGGGACCTTAAAAACCATCTCATTCCAACCCCCCTGTCATGGGCAGGGACACCTTCCACCATCCCAGGTTGCTCCAAGCCTTGTCCAACCCGGCCTTGAACACTTCCAGGGATGGGGCAGCCACAGCTTCTCCGGGCAGCCTGTGCCAGGGCCTCACCACCTTCACAGGGAAGAACTTTTTCCCAATATCTGATCTAAACCTACTCTCTTTTAGTTTGAATCCATTCCTCCCTGTTGTTGTAAACAGTCTCTCTCCATGTTTCTTGTAGGCTCCCTTCAGGTACTGGAAGGATGATACGATCTTCAGTGGGCTCCAGGTTAATACAAAGGAGAGACAGCTCGTGCTTCTTTTCCTTATAGTACTAATAAAAAATAGCTGAAAAAACCCTAATCAATTAAGAAGAGGACAAGGCAGGAATTTTTAAGGAAAATATAATTTGGAGATTCTGATTTTTTTCCGAGCCAGAACAGCTTTAAAGGTGTTTCAATCAGTTTCTGATTTTTACACTTAATTTTGAACAGAACCAGCCAGAAGTTGCACTTCTGTCAGAATTTAAATGAAAGATGTTGTTTTCCAGAGGTAAATGACTATTTGTAATGCAAATACCTGTTTAAACAAAAAGGCCGACAGTGAAGTATCACGTATCCTAAAGAAGCAGTTCTGTCCAGCTGCTGAGAGAGAGGGTTTATTTGCTTGGTCAAAACTCTTGGAGCCCAGGCAGGTGAGTTTGCATCTCCTTGTCCAAATGGAGGCAGAAGTATCACGTGAAAGCTGCACTGTCAACCACAGGAGTAAAACTATGTTGTCTTTTCCAACCTGGTGCTCATATCAGGTGTATCTGCTTGGGAGCAGAAATAGAGATGAGAGCTGGACCTTCCCCTCTCTTGTCTAGACAACAGAATAATGTTGACTGCAGGGGGTCTTCTGGAAGTCATGTGGTCAAACCTCTTGCTCAGAGCAGGTCAGCTTCAAAGTGGGTTCCAATTCCGACTTGGATCAAGGTTCCACTCCAGGATGCCAGACAGCAATTCACAGGGTTTGGGTGTTGCTTTGAGCAGATTTGTATTCCAGCTCTGTGGTGTGGGAGAGAAGCCATCTCACAACTAATTCGGATAATGTGGGCAGCAGAATTTCAGTGCGGAAAAGTAAAAGTCTCACAAACTCTGTGAGCGAGCTGTTGCGATTAAGAATGGAAGTTACGCCACTTCAGGTCAATGTGTGATATCTGCGCAAGCAGACACCTGACAGAGCAGCACCAAATGCCACAACAAATGGCTGCCCGAGAGGAACAGCTGGTTTGTCAGGAGAGGAGCAGCACGGACCACACTGGCAGGCGATTCCACAAGCAGGGACCCTGATGTGGCACAGGGCAGTGCTGCCAGCAGCCCAGCACAAGTGTTGGCAGAGGGGTTAGTGAGTGTACTTTGTGCCTCTGTGCAAATGGGGACAGCAGCTAAGTGACCCTCTGACGTTCTGGCCAGTCTGTCTGGGGCACAGCCCTGACCACAGAGCCGTGACACAGGTCTGGAGCCTGACACCCTGCCAAGTGCTTGTGACCGGGACCAACCACTTTCCAAAGTATCTCCTCATCTTTTCTCTAGTCCGCTTGAAATTGTGCCCTCCTGTTCGGGCTGGCCATACTGAACTGCTGTGACCTAACCCAAGAGATGCTCTGACAGTGATTCCAGGAATGAGACAGATCCCTGGGGAAGGTGGTTGTGTACAATGGCTTGTGACCTCTGGCTGTGGTTGCAGCTGAGAAGTCCCAGTGGGGTGTGGGTTGCAAAGCTCGTGCTTGTGGAACAATCTGCTCAGGCAGTCTTGGCATGGGATGGGGATGTAGCACTGAAGCACCACATTGGGACAGTGACTGGCTCATGGGGAACTATGCAAGGGCTGTGGCAGCATCTGGATCGCCTCCAGAAGAGTCACAGGAAGCTTGGGAGGGGGTGGGATGACTTTTCATTTGCAGGCACTGTCACTGCCCCTGGCTGTGCCAGCCTCCATGGGCCTGACAGGCTCACGCTCTCTGTGCTAACAGCAGCAGTGGCCTTGTGGCTGCCTGACCAGCTGCTCCTCCTGCCACCTCCCACTTGCTGGAGTGAGGCAGGGAAGGCCAGCAGGGACTAGCAAGGAGCAGCTGCAGCCCAGAACTGGGTGTAGGAATGGGAAGGCTGTGAGGAAGCAGTCCACCAGGAGTCCAGGATGTGGGTTTGTGTATTGGCATGGAAGGGATACATCTTGCAAATAGTCTCTGCAGGGAGTGCTGCTGTGGACATTGGGCCATGCCCCTCTGACTGTGGTGGAGCTAAAATAGATGAGATGAATATTTTCCTTTTAGAAATGTCCTAGAGGTGTAGTTCAGTTTGTGGAGATAATAAAATAAGAATTCAAAGACAATTGCTGGCAGAAGGGGAAGTGGATGTGGCCCAAAGCATTAGGAATTTCTTCTTGAGCAAAACCTCATACTTTTAGTGATTTTGAGATTGAATAAAATCTCCTAGGCAGTAAGGGACTGCAGGTGCTAAATGCAAGTTGGATAAATATCCGTAACCTCTGACAAAGACCAAGAGGACAAGATAGGTTTGCAGTTTTAGATAGTGTAATGGTTAGGGTAATATTAATAGTTTGAAGTATTAACCTGATCAGAGGAACTGATTGCTGATCTTCTCAAGGCAGGGGTTGATTTGGAAGAGTGGGAAAGGGTATCATCGTATAGTTCATAGTTAAGCTGGAAAACCCTTTGCATCTTATGGGAAGTACAAAGCCAGCTGTGTCTGGCCCGTGCTGTCATCTGCTTCTAAAGTATTTGCCCTACCGAGAAGTAAGTTCTGGTGTCAGTACATTGATATATTTCAGGAGTGCCAAAAAAGGGACTGAAGGACAACTGTAAGAAATTTAACATTAGAGTCACTCGAGAGATGTTTATATGAGTTCAGTAAGTTGTTGCAGGGACTGTGAATGTTTTCCAGAGACTCTCAGTGAATGTGTCAGTGCTTAGCACAGGATGAACTCTGCTGGGGAGTGACAGCCCTGGCAGAAATAATGCTGAAAATGTGTCGGTATTACAAAAGGAGCTGGGAAGAGAGACAGCGGAGAAATCCATGCTCTACAATATCCTTTGGATTTCCTGGAGTCGAGGAATAGTGTGTCTGAGCTACTGCATAGGATGGGAAGGTGGAATCATGGCAACTGAATACAGTGAAGGCTTGGAATACAATAGACCTCTTGAGTGTATTTCTTGTATAGGATAAGGTCTCATCTTTGTTCCAGAGCTTCAGCCTTGTTAAAGCCCTCGTGTCAGTTTGTGAGGAAGGAGGCAGGACATGTTTGAAAAGCAATCCAAATAGTTTAACCTCCCTAGTGGCTCTCTGCCCTAGACAAGGATTTAATCTGTCATGTGATGTGTTGCCTGGAGGGTTGGGGTACTCCTATCACACTCTTCTAGTGATTTCAGGGAATGGCAAGTTGGATATGCATCCAGATACTGGCATCACGTTTTCACAGGGTTATGTGAAGTACATCCTGCATTTTTCATGTGAAATCTTCAGCTTGGAGCTATTTAGGTCACCAGGAAGAACTGGAAAAAGTAGTTAAATGTAATCAGTGTCACTAGTAATGCCAAGAGATCATCCTGCTACAATGTATATTCCATGCAAATAGTTGGGACATCTGTGGTTGAAAAATAAATACTCAAGGGCCTTCTGCCTTGGGAAAATGGCATCATCAGCGGATGTACACATTTAAATAAGTGCAAGACTATGTAACATCTTTCACTTTGGAAAAACTCATCCATCTTCTCACCAGCCATGGACAGGACACTCGCTGAGAAAAAATGAAATTAAATCTATTCAAAATTTCCATGTCATCCAGGTTCAAATTTCCAGGGAGGGCTAATCTCTATGGTAGAGATGAAAAATAAATTATTAGTAGGAGCTTGGAGATGATTTGTTTGGAAGGTTATGAGCCCAGCCCAGATTTTGATAGGAAAGAATGTTAGATTCTCAGCATGCAAGTGGGTGTGTAAAGGAAATAATCCTTCGAAAAATAGTCCTGGGGCTTACAGTAGAGACCAAAAGTTATTTCTGAGGTTGGGTCAGTCACTAGTAACAAGTCATTTTCCAGGCTGGATGCTGGAACGGCCTGGCTTCCTGGTTCTGAGTGATGATCACAAGAGAAGTTGATTCCAGGATTCCTTGTGAGTTGCACAGAAACAGCAGAGTTTTTGCACTCGGGTGGTGACAGGAACAGAGGCCAAGAGGAGATGACATTATTTTGGGAATGCCCAAATCAGAGACATGTAGAGCTGCTCTGCCAGATGTAGCCTCTTGGCCTGAGGACAGAGCCAGCAGCTGTGTTTAGATGCTGAGCCTTGAAAGCAATGGCTGTGATGTGGATGTAGAGGAAGAGGGTTAAGAAGAACAGTCGTGTTATCCAGAGCACTGTTGTGTTATCCAGGATATTACAGAGAGGTGCTGTGCTGTGCTTTGCTCCTCCCATATTTACATCCTGCTTTGCAAGTGGAACCTCAGCTTCTCCTCAAGGTACCCTGTGATGGTGCGGTCCTGCCTGGGGTACTTTGAAGATCTTCAGGAGAGAAGGGGGATTGTGCAAATGCCTTGGGGTTTTGTGTGTGCACAGTGCTGTTAAACAAGTAAATCTCATTGCTTGTTCCACAGCTGAAAAACAACCTCAGGAAAGAGTTTGTCACCAAGGGAAAGAAGAGTCACTTTGAAAAAGGCAGAAAGGTCCAAGGAAGGTCCCCAACATGAATAAGAAAGTATTCAGCTTGCTGACATTGGGGATATCTTTAGTTGGGGGAAGCGGAATAAGGAAGTCCCTTTCGGCATGTGCAGTTTTGGCCATGCCTGTGTTTTTCTGGACGTGTCTCCCTATGCCCTGTATAAACAGAGATGATCCTCCTCTCAGGTGGAGCAGTTGCTGATCAGGTGGCAGGTTAATACCCTGGAGAAGGTAAATTTGAACACAGCAGTTTCTGGAGCTGAACCACGGCCAAAGTCCAAGTGATTTTGGTGTCCTTTTGCCTCTCTGTTTTTCACACAGAGGAATTGCCTACTCTGATGGCAGAACTTCCAGTGTGCATGGCAGGCACAGGCACAGGGGGCCCTGACAAGTGTCCGGTCTGCTGTGTGAAGCTTCTGGGAATGGTTCTCCTTCACTGAACCCCAATGAAAAAGCATCTGGTTGTTTCCTCTAGGGATGTGCAGTATGGATTGATAAAACCACCTCTGTGCTGCCCGTTTGTATGGTCATTTTTTATCAAGGGAAGCCTTTACACAGAGTGTTATGGATAATCCAGGAGGAAAATCTGTGAGAAATATGGGATGACCTCTCCTGATCTTCAGGCAGGGGAGCACAGAGAAGCAGCTTCTGCAACTGTTGGTAAATAACTGAGAAAACATATTGTTTAATATAAAATTAATGAACAAATTACATAGGCTGTGACTCCATTCATGGAACAACTTGAACTTTTTGAAGCCTGTTTGCAGAATTCTGCCTGACCCTTTGGAAGCTGCACAGCCATTATAGGATCTCATGGAAACAGAGGAGTTTCCTCAGTGTTGTCATAGTTAGCAGCAGCAGAACTGGCTGTGTGTGGATCTGTACCACTGTTTCCACCTTTCCCAGTTTTGCCTCTCTCCTTGCCGGCCCTCTGGAGCTGTCCAGCAGAAGTCACAAAGGTGCTTTGTGACAGTGCCTGGTAGGAGGACAATCCTCAAGCCGATCTCAGCCAAAGCACCCCGGAGGAAGCCCTGGCATACTTCTGATTAGACAATCATTTATCTTCCATGACAGCTGACAAAAAGAGCTGAGAAACTTTCCCCAGAATTTCCATCTCGAAGAAAACCTGACAAACTGCTGTTTGTCTCCGTTCCAAATCCAAATGAAAAGATAATATAATGGAAGTTTTTTTGTGGGTTGAAAAGCTCTGAGGAGTTTTCATGAGAAATAACTCCTTGGCAGAGTGAGGCAGTTTAGTCAAAACCAGTCTGTCCTTCCACACACTGTGCACAAGTCATGGAGAGCTGTGGTTTCAGGGCTGTTAACTTATTATTTTGCTTTTCAAGTCATGGTCTGACTTTGTGGATGTGTCTTTTCATGCCTGTCATTCCCACCTTTGACCTTATTTCCAAACAGAAGTGTTGTTGGTCTGCGATTTTATTATGAGCTTGGCACAAATCAAGACTTGATACTTTATTGACAGTACAAAAAGTTCTCTTACACAGATGAAATGAAACTAGACCAATGGTGCATTGCCTTTTGCTTCTGATGTACTAAAACAAATGAATGGGATTCCTCCTGTAGCTTTGTACTCAAACAATAAATGAGGCCAGAAAAGACAATCCAGACCAAATCTTTCCCCATCAGAAAATGGGATTTTGTTACAACAGAAGTAAATCTCTGCATCTGTTTTGTGGTGTTGTCCCATGGGACCCATAGTTCCAAGCCTCTCCTGTTTTATTCCCTCCCCCAGGACCTGAATGCTGTCTGAATTGCACTGCAGGGGCTGCTCTGATACTGCACTGTTTTACGAGTGGTGAGGTCTGGCAAGAAAAGCAGCTTTTAGCAATGCAGATGCTCTAAGACACCCTAAGTTCACCTTCAGCCATGGAAGGGATTAATTTATTTACCAACATGGATATTGACGTCCAAAAAAGTATTTGGATGTAATTTTTTTTCCTTATGAGAATTCCGTGGCAATCAATTTTTTTCCTGCAGAATAATAAGAATGTAATTACTGCTTATTTTTCAATAGGAGAAATAATTCTTTGGTGTGTTTTCTGATTTGTTACTCCTTGGATTCCAGTCACACTTATCAGTCCAATCTGTGTTTGGGACTCACTTCCCTGGGCTCTTTGCATCCTCTCAGTGAGAACCGAATGAAAAGTTTAGGAGTGACTGGACATGTAGACGCTTTACATTCCCTTCCTGAAAAGAGTGTGTAAGACCAGGATTCAGAGTCATTACAGAGGTAACAGAAACTGAGGCATTTGCACCAGGTGTTCTACAGTCTTAGGTAAAATAAATTTTATTTATTTAAAATAAACAAGTTTCAATGACATTTTCTTATTTCTCAAATTTTCACTCTGCACTGGAAGTTTCTAACATCCATCTGACGACACTGGTATTTTGGCCAATCCAAATCACCCCAACTGTTTCATGCTCCTGCTGATGTCTCTCTTCTGCCAAAGTAGAGCCCTCTCTTTGCCTCCCTCTCGGTGAGGAATCCCAAAATGCTTGAAACTCTTCAGTGAAAGAAAACAACGGGTTTGGTCGCGTGATTGTCCACTTTCCTTCCTGGTTCTTTGTGTCAGGGACAGAATGTTAAGAACTGAGCAAGGATTCTGTAGTGTGCCTTAAAGGGAACGGTGAAAAGATGTTTTAGGTTTAGGAAAGAACACTAAAGCCTCTACATCAAGCCTTGAAGCCTCACAGAACATATCTTTTACTCCTCATCAGCCAACAGCACATGATACCTGCCTGTTTTCTGTGTGGACATGATGGAATTATTGAAACTGGGCTAAGTGCTGGACATAGCATGACTCCTCTTGAGCTTCCTTTATTCTGGTATGTTTGCAGTCTTGGCTAAATATTGAACCTATTTAGAAAGTGGTTTTGTGGCTTTGCCATGTGATTGGGTGATATTGCTAATTTCATATGTGCTATAAGGGGGAGAGGGAAATAATTGGCCGCTCTGTTATTTCTTGAGGCGTTGGAAATGAAGTGGCTTTGACTTCTGCCTAAAATAGCTCAGACTCGGTTTCCCAAGATGCTGGTAAAACATCAAAATACCTCTGCTAAAATCAGTATTTCAGAGTGCTCACACGAAGGCAACCTGTGGGTAACCAGTTTTAAGTATATAAGGTGCGAGAAATTTCTGAAGGAAGATAAGTTTTTAGTGAAACTAAAATATCATAGTACTCCTTATTCTGAGCTGTTATCAAATTCTTCTCAGTTGTGGTTTCCGTGGAAAGCTGATTTTCTCCATTCCCTGCTCCAAGAAGTTTCTATTTTCATTCACCCTAAGAAAATAAACTCACTGGAAGTATATATAAACATTTGCTTCAAGCTACTCCAGTAGAATCCAATCCAACATGTACAGAAGTCTTTCCAGTGACTGCAGTTTGATCATTTCCATTCAGTCCTGTAGTGAATGACAGTTCCGTTTAAAAAGGAAAAAAAGAATAAGAAGAAGGTTTTGGTGAAAAATAACATTTGGAATTTGTAAAATGAACCAAGTGGTGCTGGTTTTCTGCTGTGTTACACCGTTGGGTTGTGCACTGTACTTTCAGCAGTTCACGTGTGTGTGGAAATATTGATCTGCAGTGAATCCAGTGTGATCTTTCACTCCTGATGCCTATCAAATACATACCTATGAAAATTCTTCACAGGAATGATTTAACTTGATTCTCAGCATATGATTGCTTTCTCTGTACCAGGTACTCGCTATTTTGCAAAGGCATCTGGAAAGAAAATGTACTAAAAGCAATCTTGAAGAGTCCTGGTTAGGTCTCCTGGGTTCAGAGGGCACAATTCTTCCCTCACTGGCACTGCGTAATTCAGGTCCACATGGTGTGACACTGATTTTGAATGGGAGTAATAAAAAGCTTCCTCAGCTGTGAAAGGAATGACTTTACGGGTCCTGGTCATATTTTGGTTTGTAATCATGCACCAACATGTACTTCATCAGTACTTCTGGATTTCTAGGATGTAATTCTGCCATGATTTCAACGTGGCACCAAGAGGAGCAGACTGCATGAGGAGCTGGGTTATTAGAAATATCAGCAGAATCACTCACCCTCCATCTCAGGACAGACAGATCCCACGTGTCACCCTGGGAGGAGACACCTCAGCCCTTATTTCACACTTTTCAGCTGGAGCCTGAGCAGGACTGTGGGCTGGGGCTTTTCACCCTCTGTGGGCAGGGCAGCACCCAGATGACCCCTGGGGGGACAAGGTATTTCAGACGGGGTTGGTGTGCAGATTGTCAGTTCAGCAAAGCCCCAAGGAGTGCAAAGTACCCCAGCTGGAGGACTGCATTGCAATAGACATCTGATTTCTCTTCCTGCCTTCACATCAATCTCATAGAGCTGTTTCTCTATGTGTCGTATGTTTTCATTCTGACTTTCTTTACCAGTCAGACCAAGTCCATACAAATTCCTTGTCCGGGGCAGATTTTCGCTTGATGATGTGTTATGCAGAATGTCCCTTTCCTCTAGCCAAGCTCAGATCATATGTCAATCATAGGAAATGAAAAAAAAATGTGGTTCAACCACAAAACCAATTTCCAAGACAGAAAATCAAAAATAGAGATGTTGCAGAGTGGGATGCCAAAGTATCATTGCATCTGGGAAGAGACCACTGGGTAAATTAAATTGAAGTTTTCTGTGGAGATGTTAACAAATGGCAAGGGTCTTGCAAAGCCTGCAAAAGCCTCTCTAGTCCTTGGCTTGGGTGAGTGATAGACTGGACTTTGAGTGGCTGTACAACATCCTAATTATTTATGGGAAAGGTAGCATTATGTTTTCCCAGCGACCTTTGCTCAAGTGTTGATTTTCACTTACTGATTGTCAGCCCTCACACATGAGGTATTTGTGCAGAACGAAAGCACTGCCCCAGAGGAAACTGGAAGTGTCTAGTGGCATTTCCCCTTGCCCTCCTGGCTGCACACGTGGAAGAAGACAGCCTTTAACTCCAGCATTGGCTTCCAGGAATGAGCTATTGTTGCCTGCAGTGCTGATTCCTGGTGCTCGGCCCACTGTCAGGGCGATGTGACATATTAACTGCAATGTCCCATGTCCACAGAGGTATTCAAAAAATAAGCAGTCAACAACTGAAGAAGTTAATTGCTTTTATTTTGTCTGCTGACTACCAGAACTGTAAGATGCTGGTTTTCATTGCCTAGCCTGGAGCATTAGGTGTGACCAAGATGACTGAGGAAGGAAAGAGCGTAGAAATCTTGGACTCCCAGTTTAGAAAAGAAGTACTAGAAGGTTTGGTTCAGCTGTGTGCCTTTGCCGAGGGGAAAATGGGCCTGAATATTACATCGTGTTGAGATTTCCTTACTTTTGTCCTTCCCTCTGGAGCCTCGGAGTGGGTGATTTAAAATGTTGTGCCAGCTCTGCTCTGAACTCCTGTACCAGGTACATGAAGTCTTCTGGCTGAAAAGGACCCAACTGACTTAAGCTCATATATCTAAGGGAGACCTCCCCACTAAACACACAATTCCACAATGCAGATTTTTTTTTTTTTCCTTAGCACTTAGTACATCTGAGCGGGAAGGGGAAGGGTGTTATTTCTCACCAAGAACACAGCTCTCAGCAGTATTGTTTTTTTCGTCCAAAGAAGCCCAGAGTAAGATGAGCACCAAGTTAAAGGAAACAATGGGAGTGTAAATGTCATTTAAACATATACATCTGCAAGCCATTCTCTCCTGAATGCTTGGAAAGTTTACTGTGTAAATATTGCTTTTTCTTCCTCCTTCCCTGCTCTGCCTAGCTCTGATTGCTCTCAGCCTGGGGACAGGAGGAGGGTGCAGCACATGATACCAGGCAGCACCATCACTGCAGAGTCCTTAATGTCCAGATATCACCCCGTGCAGAGCAGTTGAAAAGCTCTGCCATTAAACAAGCAGGTGGAAGCCTCGGCAAGGAGCCCAACACAGGAACTAAACCATTGCAGGCATGGCCCCATTAAAGTACCTTTCAGTCTGGAAATGAGAAAAATGCCTTAGGCAGACCATTCTCAAAATAGCGTTGCAGACACAAAGCCAATATAAACATTAGATGCTCTTAAAGTGCATTTGTTTGAATCGTGCGGTTGAATTGACTCCTTCACCACTGACAGACAGTGCATATATCTCACTAGCAGCTCTCCAGAGGGTTCTCAGCTGTTTGTGTGGGGAGACAGAGACTTCTTCAGGGAGGTTTCTGTAGCATGGCTGTTTCTAGAAGGTAAAAGGTCAACAGCAAAGTTCTGGAAACGTAGTAAATAAATGCTGTGACAGCCCTGCCCATCATCTGTGTTGACAGAATTCTCCTGAAGTTATTAGTGTTATTTATTTGTTTTTGTAACAGCAGCACTAATTTATTTTTATTAGGAGCCCCAGCTGTGGTTGGGGTTCCATTGTTACAATCGGTGGAGGGGCATGTCATAACAGGCAGGTCCTCTTTGAAATATTGGTGCTTTACTCTGAGCAGCAAGGCTGCGTATGGGAGGTAAGGAGGATTCTTCTTCTTCCTACTCTGCAACTGGAAAATGGTGGCATGCAAAATTTCGCAAGTTGGCCAAGGCCACCCACAGTCCAGAAACTGCAAGCTGGGGATTGTAAATCTGTCAGCTTTAATGAGGTGTCTGGCTGGGGAGAGTCTCATATGAGTCCAGTTTAAAAGTTAAACAGAAAAAGCCCTGCAAATGCAGTATAGGCAGCACATGGTGTGCGTGGTCAGTGCTGCTGAAGGCAGTGCAGCGTGTCCCATGCACTCAGAGTGAATGTGTGCATGCACTCCCCTCGGTCTAGGTCGAGGCAGAAAAGTGGAAGATTTCAAAAGAGAACAAAGTTTGCTGACAGTAGAGACCAGACAGTCCTGAAACTAAGGATTACCTCCTTTCTCAAAAATGAAGCAGCCGTAACCACCTTTACCACCACGAGTAGCATTTCTGACACGTCCCTCTATCACTGCGTTAACCATGAACACAGACTGCCTTTTCTGGATGTGACGGGTGTTAATATTGTAAATCAGCAGAGAGTTCCTTGACCCACTCAATGAGGTGTTTCCCCTCACACCTGCAGCTGTGCAGGTGCTCACAATTAGGTGGATGATGTTTCCTGACTTTCACCAAGAGGTCAAATACAAAGCGTAGTGAGATGGAAAATACTGTAGCATGTGGTGGTAGAGGGGGCAAAAAGGAGTGGGAAGGAAAATTATTTCCATTCTGACGCAAAGAACTTTCAAAAATTCATTCGTGAACTCTTAATATTTCCTGTCCTCCCTCATTCCGTATTTTCTGAAATATGAAGACAGGATGTTCCAGATGGAATGAAGTTGCCAAGATGACGGAAGGTTGTTTGTGCGAACTGAAAACCTTAAATGTTTTCCGTTCTTGCGTTTAGGACGATGGTATTCCCAGGTAGCATTTGCATTGCCATGACCCCTGAAAGCCTGGCTTTTAAAAGTCATGCAGATATTCACAGATTTTGTCCTGCTTTAGGCACTGATCTGCCAGTTTGAGCTACTTTTTGGGAAAAAGCAGCCGTAGGAGAAAGCCCGTTCTCACCCAGAAAGAGGACAGAACGGTACAGAGAGGATTTGTGTTACGGAACATGCAGAAAGTCTTAATTTCTTCTGTCACCTTTCATAATTTACATTTCTTTAATGGCAGCATGAATGGATCATGTACAGGTAAAGGTATTACCACACACGTGGTTCTAATGCTGTAAGGCTGCTAAGGGATCTGAAGGGAAAACAAGGAATGCTTCTAAGGATGAGCCTGATTCTTTGCCAAGTGAAGTCAATGAAAAGACTTCTATCAGCTCCTGTTAAGCTTGGTTTTGAGTGCCATAATTAAACATATATTACAATTCTGCCTCCCTGTTTTACCTTCCAGCAGAAATGAATCCTTTAAAATCACAAGCATCCCCTTTATTGCTCGTGCTGTTGTTGAATGGGATAGGAGGTGCAGGCTTGGAGTTTGACTGCATCTGACAGCTGGGAAGACTTCAGGGAAGCCTGCAATGACTGTGCCACCCCTCTCAACTGGGCAAGGACCCTATGAGTGACGAAGCCTTTTCCACACATTTTTGGTGTGACCAAACCTCCTAGAAAGAGGCAGAATGGCTTCAACAATTCCTTACTGTCTGTCTTGGGGTGACCTTATGATGTGTATCCCCTATCACTGCTCCATGCCCAGACATGATTCCTGTGCCTTTCTGTGGCTTTAAACTGGGTGTGAGAGAAAGAAAAAAAACCCCAGACGAACTTTTCAAAAACAGTTTTTGTGTTCAAGGACACGGGGGGAGAGAGCTGCTGCTGCTGCTGCTGCAGAGCAGAGGCACCTTCCTGCTTTCCCCGGCTCTTGGCTCCTTTTCTCGGAAGAGAGAGACGGAGAGTTCAACTCCTTTGTTTCCCTGGGACTTTGGTTTTTCCTTCTTCTCTTCTGGACTGTTCAGAACACCAGAACATCAGAACCTCACTGGGAGGCCTCACACCTCGGCCCGGAGGGGCCCGAGCCGACCCAGCTCCGAAGAGAAGAGAGAGGGAGAGACCCCACACCCATGGAAAGGACTCTAAAATCTTCCCAGGTTTTCTCTCCAGAGTGAGAGGTTTTATTATTTAGCATTATTCTTTTCCCTGTGTTTGTTAAATAAATAGGATTTTTTCCCCTTCTTTCACTTTCCTTCGAGGAATTTTTTCCCAAACCTGGTAGGCGAGGGGTGGCTGTAACCTGCCTTCTGTAGAGGAGACGTTCCTCCCAGAGTGTTCCTCCGAATTTTGTCTCAAAGCAGGACACTGTCACTGTCTGGAGGCCCTGAGGATACAGCCCTGCCCATGAGAAGGCTGCTGTGCAGCACTGGCAGCCCAGGCCTGGGGCACATGGATTAGCCCACTCCAGTGCCACCCATCAAAACTCTTGGTACAGTAAATAGGGAACACATGAGTTCTCCATCTCGTCTGCAAATGCCATATTAACAGTTCACATTGCAAGGGGAGGAAGATACTCCTTTAGGTAACTGCTAAAACAGGCTACTTCAGCCCAGTCCCATGTAATTAAAAACACCTTGTTCATCACTACCTAATTTTCCCTCAGCTGTTTATGTTTGTTCTTGATTCTTTGCTGCTCTTAAATAAAGGAGCTTTTCGATTTCAAATAAAGAACATTCTAAAAATAATTTTGATTCTTGTGAATCAGAAGGCTGCCTAAAACATACCCAAATACGCTTTTTTTTTCCTTCTCCTTATTGCAGCTGTATTAGAGCAATCTGAAAGCAAATCCCCCGTAGTCACTGGTAGGATGTGGGAGGTGTTTGCACCTTTTAAGGGTGGCCGGCCCTGCTCAGTTGGCCACACCTGCACTAGGTTTTGTAGCAAGGAAGGAGCTGGGCTTGTGGGGAAAGGCTGGTGTGTAAGTAGTGTGCTGATGCTGCTTTTATGGGGAGCTGTAAGCTGAGGAAAGGCTGAATTGGGAATATACTGCTCTATGAGAGTGAGGTGGAGCACTTCTGAGCTTGAGGTAGAGACCTTTTTATAGGGTGATGATGTTAAACTGAGGAATAGTGCCTGGATGAAAGCTGCTGCTGTGAAGGTGCCTCCTGAGGAAGAGGGAGTAGCGTGGGGAAGCAGTGAGGAATGGAGTTCAGCTGCTCTGCACAAGGTTTCCTGATATCTCAAAACTTTTTCCCCTTGGAAAAGGGGAGACTACTGAGAGCAAGGAGTAAGAATGAAAGACTTGGCAATGTGATTACCGCCCTGGTTGTCCAGTGAGTCTTCAGAGGCAGAGGAATGAGGCCTGGCAAGCTCTGCCTGGTGCAGCTGGAAGGCAGCAAGGAGAGAAACCAAACACCGCTGACTTGGGCTGGGTGAGAGATCAGAGGTTGCTTTTTCCTCAAGAAAATGCCCCTTTGAAAGTCTGGGGTCTTGATTAGCCCATTTTCTGTTACCTGTCTACAAATGGCTCCCAGATGAGAACCACTTCAGCTCCTGGAAGCGATGCAGCATTAATAGGTAATTCAGAATGGAGAGTGAGTCTTAGGGGGCCTGTAGTGGCTCTTAGAGCCCCAAAAACTTGTTTGGGATGATATCACAGTCTGCAATACCCTTGGCAGGGATGATGGGCACTGGATGGCTTTATTTTATGTCCGTGTATACGAGCAGGTGCATAAATAATCATACATAACCCCTGCAGAGCTGTGGTGAACCTGCCAGCCTGCTCGGAGTAGCTCCGTGTGCCCTCTGCCTGTGGCTCACCAGTGAGTGCTCCCTGCAGCTGAGCAGGAAGGAAACATGAGGCTGAGTCTTGTGATGCAGTCTGATATTTGAGCCTTTTGTTAAACTGATGGCATGTTGTTGGGGTAATGTCTGTGAAGTTAAAGCTTTTATCAGAACAAGCAGTGATGCTTTGATTCCAGTACAAGGAGGATGTTGTAAATCCCGGGATATTGCAGGTTCAGGGAAAGGGTGACATCACTTAGACATGCTTTTTAAGCAGGTTCACCAAAATCTGCAGACATTTATTGGTCCAGATGAGCTTGCAAGTGTTGAATGCCTGGCCTTCATTTCTGTTGCACTTTGAAGAATTAAGACAGATGTTGAGACATGCTGTTGTTAGTGACCAGAAGGAATGGCTTGAAATCCTTTGTTCTAGGATGTAAAACTCCATTTTTCTTCAGTTACCGAGGTTAATTAAGATACACTTAATTCCTGGAGCATTAACTGTGGCATGTCATCATCATGTGCAAAGTGGTGGCCAATGGGTTATTCCACAAAAAATCTTTTTTTGCCTTGCAAAAGTCCCTTCTCTCTGATCATTGAGGGTTCAATCTCTGTTTGATCCCTGCACAAGCCATTCACTTAAGAGCTGGACTCAGTGATCCTTGGGAGCCCCTTCAGGATATTCTGTGAAATCTCTGACCTGCGCAAGGCGTTGGGCCACGTGTTAGAAAACCTGACTGGAAAAATTTGTGTGATCAAAGCAGTGATGGTGGTGGCTGTAGCCCTGATGAACTGAGTAGCCTTCCCCATCTCTGTGCTTGGGGAGGCACCAGAATCCTTCCCTGCCTTTCTCATACTGAGGATGAGGATGTGTTTCCTCCACCTGATTTTTGTTGCAACTCTGCAATACATTGCTAAGTTAATTTTTGGCTTCTGCTTCGTAGATACCCTTCCCTTCATTATAAGAGTGAGGGGTGGGAGTTTGAGGAAAACGAGAGAGGCATTTTAAAGTTATAGGATCTTCCTTCTCTTTGTTCCATTTAATTGCTGTTATCCACTGGTATTTAGTCATCCCTCCCAACCAATGGAGCTTGCAGAGTGATGAGAAACACAGTCCAAGGAGTGTTAGGAATTACGTTGTGCGGTCAAATGTCTAGGACAATGGAAATTCTAGGGGTGTTTTGCCTGCTCTGAGCGATGCCTGATGCAATTAATCCCTCCTTTTGAAAGAGTTTATGGTTTGGGCGGGACAGGGGGATAGAAATTGTTCATCCAACCCAGAACTTTTTGAAGTTGTTCTGTTCCTTTGTGGATCAGCAGGGACACTGATCAGTGTGTACGTGGCTCCAGGGGCTGGTTTACTATCCAAAGTGTATCAGTTTGTGACTTTTTGTGGCCACTCCTGAACTCTTCTTGATGGACTTTGTTTGGGTTTTTTTGGATTTGCTTTTACACAATAATAAAGTGGTCTGTTAAGATGGAGTCCTACAAACCTCTGATTGAAGCAGGAGATCATTTCTGCCTGCAGATCCCTGAATCTACTTGAAGAAAAAGGAGGATTTGTCCAATAACAACATCTCAGTAGAGGTCTGAGGAACTTCTCGTTTGGGGTGTGAGCCGGGCTGTGCATGGGCTGGAGTGCAGTTTCAGGCTGTCTTGTAGCTGTTGCCTGCCTCTTCCTGTGCCCCTCCAGAGTGATGATGCTGTATCCCAAAACCTGCAATCCATTAGGAAGTTCTGAATCCTTCACTAGAAATGTACATACCCATACTGTCTCATTTTATGCTTTTTCTAACAAGTGTTTTGGCTCAAGTGACAAATGCTGAGGTAGGAACCTGTCCTTTTCCCCTTCATATCAACTCCAGAAGCTGAGGGAGGCCCCTGCAAAGAATTTCTTCATCAAATAATTTTCTGGAGTCTCAGCAGAACAGCAATAAGAAACAGAAATGGTGGGAAGTAGTAAATGTAACATGCACGCTGTAATGGAGGAATAATGGTGTTTGACAGTTGCAACTTAAATGGAATGATTTTTCTAACATCATGACTTAAATTTTGTGGAATTTCTGGCCTTGGAAATGTTCAAGACTCAACTAGACAAGTCTCTGAGCAGCCTGGTCTAATTACACCTGCTTTGAACTGGAGGTTGAAGTAGATGAATTCCAGAGGTCCCTTCTTACTTAAAATATTCTGTGATTTTAATAAGAGTATCCCATACCTTGGTCCCTTTCTCTCTGTGTGGTGTGTGATATATGTTACACTACTTTGGCAGGGATTTTCTGAGTCATTGAGGTCATTTATACTGAAATAATTCTTGCAAAGATTAATAAATATTAGACCACACCATATCATTTTACTGTGTGTGCTACTCTTCCTATCAGTGCTTGGCTGTATTCGTGGCTGCTCTAAATCACTTTAGCCATGTGGATAGTTAGTTGCAACACTTTAATTTAATTTCTTTTATATATTCACATCTGAACCTTGGTTTTCTTAGTACTGTGTCCAATGTTTGGTGCTTAAAAGGAGATTAATGTTTGGGGGTTATCTGTTAGCTTTTAAATTCATAAGGAAACCTCTCTTGAACTTGGGCTAAGGCTCCTCAGGGGCAGCCAAATAAAATTCTGGATTGCTTCTAATCTTTTCCTTACTGCTATTATGATTTAAAGGTCCTCCATCTACATGAGAACTGGGCCCTAGGATCCTTTCATTCTCAGATAGGACTCCAAAGAACTCATATAATGTTAATATCTTTCATGCTGGTGAAATGTCGCTGATTTTTTTTACTGGCAGAGAATTTGGCCTATTCTGCAGTGTTTCAGGGTTGACAGATTGAAGATCCGACCTCTGCCAGTTGGCTGGGAGGGAACACCAAGCCTTGGATGCACATAATCTTGTGGGAACGGTCTACTTCTGGAAATCAGGAAATATTTCCTTAAACTGCTGATTACTTGGAGACTATACCGCAAGGAGGATAATTCACTTGCCTTGGTTCTGTTCCTAAACAGCTGTTTCCTGGCCGTGGCTGGACACAGGGTACTGGGCTGGAAGGACCTTGGGTTTAGCTCAGTCTGGTTACTGGTATTGCTCTGGCTGGAGCTGTGCCTAATCACGGCCGGCAAAGGAGGACCCAGACAAATGATACAGCTGGGGACCGAGGGAGGGTGGTTGAGGAAGAGTGATGGAGGTGGTCATCCTTGACTGTTGAAATGAGGCTTAATTGCTGCTGTTCGACAAATACTGCTGCTGTTCAACACATGTCACAGGCTAAAACCTCCCTTGATTTTAAGGTCTTAATCATATTGGCCTGACAATCAGCAAAATGGACATATTGTGCGGACCGCAAGATGTCAACAAGGCACACCCGCTGTCCACATTTGGCAGCTTTTTTTTGAAAAGTGAAATAACAAGCGCCAGGAGAGCCAAACCAAACCTAAAATGAAGACAAAACCAGAAGGACCATCCCAGATGGGTGTGTGTCTATTTGAAACAGACCTTTTTTCAACAGGTCTCATGACACACTTGTCCCAAACTGGAGTCCAAGTCATCAGGTTTATGGTAATGAATGATTCAAAGTGAGCAACTCCCTCCCCTTCTCTCTGCTCAGGTTTTTTGAGATTTCTATGGTGAGATGAAGGAAGGAAGAAATCTAAGGCTGTCTCGCCTCAAACCTCTATGCACAATTCCATTGCTGGTGATGGACAGTGTGCTGTGGAAAAGATATTGATTAGGTTGGTACGTGCCTTAATTCAGGGTTGTCTCAGACTTATTTGGGGAGCCCAGGTCACTCTTCTAAAGGATTTAATGGAGGCTTTCAAAGCCTGAAGACCTCATTGTGTCTCAAAATAGAAGGACTAAGATGATCAGGGACCTGTCTGTATATGTCACTGAACACTATTTACTTTTTCACCTACTGCATGACTGTGAATATGTATTGGCAGTTAGTTCTTTATAACCTTCCGTTTTGTGCTCCGTTACTTATGTAAAACTGATCACTTGAAATTAAACCTTACTGTTTATTGAATATTTTAAGACATTATTATGAAGTATCCCAGAGTAGAAATCAATAGTTTAGTCATCCGTAACCAAAACTTGTTAGATGTTGTAAGTGGAGGAGCCCTCAAGTTTTTTCCTCTGCATTGCAATATTAGCTAGAACAAAAAGGACTGCTGAACTTTTTTAGTTCAGTCTGACTGTTGTAGAGCTTTCTCCGGCTTTCCAAATCTGCCGTGGTCAATTAAGGATCACAGCACTTGCCATTTCGAGTGAAGTTTTGTAGCTGTGGGTTATTAAAACATGTAGGGGTTTCCTTTCTAATATATTGATGTCTTGGAAGCTACTGCTGTGTGCTCTGCACCCTCAGCCATAGAGAAGAGAGTGGGAAAGCAAAACTTTCCATCAGTTCATGACATGCGGTCAAAGTCGCATTTCAGCATGCACTAAACAGATCTTATTCTGTTTGAGTTGGTTGACATTCAGGGATGGAAATGAAATTATAAAAATCATCTCTTATTCATAAAGTCACAGAATGGTTTGGACTGGAAGAGGCCTTAAAGAGCATCCAGTTCCAACCCTCCTGCCTTGGGCAGGGACATCTCCCACCGGACCAGGTTGCTCCAAGCCTTGTCCAGCCTGGCCTTGAACACTTCCAGGGATGGGGCAGCCACAGCTTCTCTGGGCAAGCTGTGCCAGGGCCTCACCACCCTAATGATGAAGCATTTCTTCCTAATATGTAATCTAAACCTACCCTTTCTCAGTTTGAAGCAGATCCCCCTTGTCCTGTCGCTCCAGGCCCTTGTCAAAAGTCCCTCTCCAGCTGTCTTGTAGCCCCTTTAAGCACCGGAGGGTTTCTAAGGTCTCTCCAGAGCCTTTTCTTCTCCAGACTGAACAACTCCAACTCTCTCAGCCTGTCTTCACAGGAAAGGCTTTTCTTTTGCCCTCTTTAACTTCAGTGGATGAGGATGTATTTCCTTAGGAAGATGCTCTGTATTTGCAGACTAGCATGTTTGCCAAGTACTGCTGTAATTAGAATAGTAAATATTTGTTTTTGATTGAAAACCCAGTAAATATTTGTGTATAACCCATATAAATGGCTAGAGGCATTTTACAGCCGAGCAGACGCAGCCTTGCACTGACCTTTCCCAAAAGTTTTCCTCTTTTTCTGAGAACTAAGTCATATAGTTAGAACCAGAAATAGCTGCTGCTCTCTTCACCTTCCAGGGAACTGAAGGTCAGGGCAATGAAAAAACACACAACTAAAAATGATCCCCAAATGTTCAAGCTTGCCTGAACTTCTGTATTGAGAGAAGTCCTGATCCAAGTCTTTGCACCCCAGGCCCCTCTTTAATTGCAGGGTTGGTTTGTGCTTTGCGACTTTAAAATGTTTGGTTCTTTTAAATGAGGAAGGACAGCAGCAGAGCAGAGGGGTGGTTATTTATGCTGCCCTGAGAAGGGGGTGCTTGCTCCTTTTTCCTTAGTTTACTTTGGGAATTATGCTTCTTTCATTGTGTTTCTGATTTTCTGCTTGCTTCCCAGATATGCACTTTATCCTCTACTGGGATCTAAAAGGGCTGTTTCTTTTCTACCTCTAGGAGTCCTCTTGCTGGTGCTTTACAAATGTGACTGCTCTCACTTAATACAGCTGCAGCTGTTGAGATGCATCGGTGTGTGGTTCAGTTTTGTTCTGGATTCCTTGTGGAGTCTTCACAGTGGCACTAATGAACTAGTCCAAGTGTCTTCTTGGTTCTCCTGTTTCAGTAGAAACACTGTGGTCTCCCAAAAGTCACTGAACTCGTGTGGAAATGAATGAAGATGCTGAGGCAGAGCTTGTGCAATGAGGTGACTGCTGCAGACTGGGTTTAACAGCAACAGTGCAGGAAATGCTTTCCCTGCTGCTGCTGCTGGGCCTTGCATGGGTTGTGAAGGGAGGGTTTCTCCTCCTCTTTTGGGAGTCTAGAAACTATGGATGAGGCTAGAGCAGAGGAGGAAGCTGGGAGCGTTACACTGAGAGAGCAGTGATTGTTCAGCAATGAGATAGTGCCTGTTAACAGTGAGAGCTTATTTCTCAGTACCTGTGTGCAAGACTCTTGGTGGAAGAGGGAACATTCCACACACACACTCTTTCGTGCTGGTTTGTCACAGGGTTTGCTCTGTTGCTCCAAGCACCTTGTGCGGACAGGTGTGTTCCCAGCACTTGCTGTTCTGGCTCAACCTAGTAATTTCTCCAACAGATTCCTGAAACGTGTGAGAGTGTCTAAATGGAAGAGTGGGTAGAGTAGTAACCAGGTCATTGATAGGAAGAATTTCAATTCCATCTGAGCAATAACCAGATTTGCAGCCCCTTGACTCAACTTTTCTCCAGGCTGTAGAGTGATTGTCTGCAGTTACGTTAACCCAGGCACAGAGATGTGGAACCAGTGGTTTGTCTCTTTATAAATACATTTGCCTCAAGTGTTTGCAGAAGCAACCATCTCTTCTCATCCTCCCATGACATATCTACCTTGAAAGGTTTTATTCCATGGCACTGGACTTGCAGCTTAGCAGTGCACAGTTAATGACATTTGTCCCTATTTTCCCCCAGTTGCTGAATGAGAGCAGTTATTGGGTTTGGTGCTTGAAACTATGGAGATCTCTCTTTCACTAATTTAGTAACTGGGCTATGGTTATTTATGTATTTATCTTTCAAAATTCACACCTAGGGGACTTCTTAGGTATTAATGCCTGGAATTTTTGTCTATTCAGATAAATGACTATCCTTGTAAAAAATTTCAAGCTCTTTGTTCAGGTTTACCTCCTTGGATCCAGCTATGTGGAGTCTTTTGTTTTTTGAGTTGGAGTCTTTCAATATTGCTAACATGATGAAATTGTCCAGCCTGTGAGTTGGGACTTAGATTTTCCTGAAAAAAAACCCCAAAACTTTGATTTTCTGGAAAGCTTCTGTTAAAGGTGTTACAAAATCACTAACCAGTGTCTCCTTCTATGGATTCATCAGCCAGTTCTGAATGAAACTCGATTTGTGCAGTGTTTTTTACCACGAGGTCACTAAGGCAAAACATTTAATGTGACCTTAAAAAATAAAGGTGCTGAGCACACCTGTGGACATGATGGATACCTCAAATCATCTTAGATTACATACACATCTTGCTGACCAAGCGTGCTTGAAAGGCAAAATCTATTTTTTCAAATATTTAAAAATGACTGGCTGGAAGGTATAACGTAACAATAAAACACCCATATTGAACGTGCTTGTGGTGAAACTCTTCCTCAAAACTGAGGGTCTGGAACCAGACTTGAGGAAAGCCCAAACCCTGAGAAGTTTCAGGTACATCCATTTTATGAATGTGTCCATGTTGTGGACTCCGTAGGTGACCAATCTCTTCAGAAATGAAAGAATAATTAAAAAATGCAGCTGAGAGGGATGCAGTTCTTCTAGGGCATCCTCTGACTGTGAGCAGGATCAAACTGAACTATGTCATTCCTTACTGATTTTCTTTTAACCTGTCCTTAATTCTCCTAATGGTGGATGTTCAGTCCAAGAAAAACATTCTTGTGCTTCACTACTCCTTTACTTCCAATGTTTTCCTGAATATGTGTAACTTAATCATATTTCTATTTGTTCTGACCACCATGGATTAATTCTTTCCCCTTTTTTCAGCAGCCCATTTCTCTTCTCTTTAAGCAACTCCAGTTTCTCAGTCTTTTTTGGCAGCTCATGATTTCTGAACTTCAGACCATTCCCATGACTCTTCTCTGGAATTTCTCTAAATGGTCCAAATCAGGGCGTAATTATTCAGCTGAGGTCTTGCAAAAGCTGAATGAAGTGGGCACTTCATATGCCTCACATAACCTTACTCCTGGTTATGTGTTCCAGGATGATGGTTATGGCTTTATTTATTCAAAAGTCTGGTTCTCTTCACGCAGCCAGCACTTCTGCACAGTCCTTACCTCTTCTTCTAGCTATAAATGAGTATTCCCACTTCAGTGCAAAGATATTGCACTTACTGAATTTTCTCGGATATTGTTTTTTGCCACATAATTCATTAATTTAATTTGGAACTCTAGGCCTGTCCTCCAAGGCAGATTCGCTTCTAGCAGCAACATCATCCATCTAAGTTATAATGTCTAGGCCAGAGGATCTACATGAGTTCGTGCCAGCTTAACAGTTGGGAACTGTGGTTAAAATGCAATTTAAAAGTGCCATTTTGACTTAAATTCCTGGTCAGTACCTACAGGAAAAGTGCACCAAGAGATCTGCATCGCGTTTTGAAGAGGAGAAAGCTGAGGCCCAGAGGAACCAGCAACTTGTCCAAGGTCATGGAGGAAGATGGCAGGGGAGCAGGGTCCAGTCCCAGCTGTGTCAACTCCCAGACCAGGGCCTCAACCACAAGCCCATCTCTCTGCCCAGCTGAGTCTTTCTGTCTGCCTCCTGGGCAGAGCCCAAGCCCTTGGTGAAAGATCAGGATACAGTGTAAGCAAAGTTGTGTTTATTTTAAAATGCGGTCCTCTGCAGGCTCTGGGATGTCGGCATGGCTGCGGAGCCACCGGAGATGTCGGAATGCGTCATGGGGTTTGTGCTGCCTCGCTATGTGGATAAACCCTGGGACAAACACCAGGGTAGCCAAGGCGGGCTTTAGGAAGCAGGAGGCACCTCAGCTGCAGTTGATTACCACTTCTGTATATCCTGTCGGCTTGGGGGAAATCTGGCAAATACATGTTGGGAAGAGTGGATAGTAAGAATAGGAAGGAATTAGTGGTCATAGAGAGGTCAGAGTGAGTGGCACGGCTTGTTAATATTAGTCCTGAAGCCAGATGGGCTCATGAGGTGTATTGACTTTGGGAAAGGTGATGCGCTGCTCCATTTGGATACCTGTCCTGTGAATTCTGTGAGAATTGACTGGACCAGCTTCATAGGGATGCCAGCTGTAACGTGTGCCTTTGGAGCAGAGAGGTGATTATGCCCTGCTTTGTTTTTTGGCTACTTATCACGGGAAGTGTATGCCTACTTCTCTGGTGGCCTGTCTTGCAAACGTTGTTGGAGTACTGGGCCCTTGATCCATGAAGCAGATGTGGGTGAAGGGTGGAGTTCCTGGCTAAGATAGGCTAGTTCTGTTGTTGGGGATGTATCTTAGAGAAAAAAAGAGACATCTAAGTCAGAAAACATAAATCCAGAAAAAGGCCATCTTTAAGAAGAAATGTCTAGTAGTGAAGTGATTCGCAGGGAAGATTCTTTTCTAGTCCACTTCATCTTGGATCAGACACCTCTAGTACCCCAACTCTGTACAGTGCCAGGGTTAAACCTGTGCTGCACGAGCCATGAGTGATACTGGAATGTTCAAAACGGTAGGAACGAGAGGTAATGTTGTTTGTGAGATTCTTGGGAGAACTGTCTATGTTCTAAGATCCTCTGAGTAGGAGAAAGCAAGGAAGAAGGGGTTAATGCAGCTTGTGGGGAGACAGGAAATGTCCCAGCTGGAACTGATTAAATCTGCTGTGTAGCCTAAGCTGCCCAGATGGGAGACACATGGCAGAGTGGGATGTGTTGCTTAGCTCCAAAGGATGTCTTATCGCTAAGTGGGCCTTGAGCATTGGTTGGAAGTCTCCCTCCATACTTAGGGATGGATCTCCTGGGCTATCGGCAGAATGTCAAACCACATTTAACCTTTTCCACACACGAGTTTCACATGCCCAAGAAGAGGCATGTGAAATAAAAGCTGCATGTTTTTCTGCATCTGGCCTCCAAGCCATTAGAGAGGCTTTAGAGCTGTCTGATGCCTCACTGTCCCTGCCCATTGGCCTCTGTCCCTAGGTAGAACAGTGCCATAAAGTGTGAGGCAGCATGGGCTGTTCAGAGATGGGAGAAGGACTGGGGCAGCCCTGCTGTCAGACTGAGTCTTAGAACTTGAGGGCTGTCAGGACAGTGTTAATTGTGGCTGTATCTAATTAGCAGGGCCTATGGCCTCTGCACGAAGTCCTAGTTCACGAGCAGTTTCAATTTGTACGAGTTTCCTCTGAGTCATTACAGCAGAGCCGTGTTTCTTCCAAACCAGCTACAGCCGTGGGCATAGTTCTGTGTCCAGCAGGAATTAGTGCCAGGGTCTGTGTGGAGCGCTTCCTTACAAACAGCTGTGGGACAAACCATCTCCAGAATCTTTGTTTGTGGCTATTTTAGTTTTAAGAAAAGTATTTTTTACAGAATGCATCCTTAATTAAAAAAAAAAAAATCTTATTTTTACTGTTCTTACATATCTTAGTTCTGAGGCAGGGGTTTCTCGAAACATTCCACACCAGGCACCTGCTTGCCTAATTTTCTCCATCTTTACAAGGTGTCTCACAACCTCTGTCAGATCCTGGAGTTTTTCCTTGGGCTCTGTCTGGAGCAGCTGGGGTGCATCAAGGCTCATGCACTAAGGCAAGGCTTTGATGTTGCTCCAGTGATACTGTTGATAACACCTGATTGTTTTCCATCTAGATCTTCTCAGAAATTGATCTTGATCGAACACATGTTAGGCCCTGTAAAACTAGACATAAGCTCCTCCAGTGGGGCTAAAACAGCAGTTGCACAGCTTTGGGTTTGTTTTCTTTAATAAACTATTTTTCCTTTTTTCTCTCTTTCACTGGGGGCTGGGAGAAGCAGCAGATGTGGGGAGAGACAGCTCATGCTGGGCAGGGAAGCGATCACGTTCCTGCTGATTAGAACTGCAGTAAAGAGAGGAGGTTTTGCCTTTGAGTAGGAGCTCTCAAAAACCTGCAGCTGAGTGGTGTTCAGTGGCCTGGCCAGGTTCAGCTCCAGTGTCTTTTGCAGTAAAAGGGCTCTTTTACCAGCCTGTTTCTTTGTTCCTTAAAGAGCTGTCTCCCTAATGATTCAGGTTTTGTACCAGATCCTGGCAATTTGGGAAGAGAACAAAGATTTCCATTTTGAGCACATGCCCTGAAGTTCTGACACTGCATGGATTTGAGCAGGTACAGTTTTTCCTCAATTCTGGGACACAAACACCTTGTCTTGCCAAAGGAACGTGGGCATTTGTCCCTCAGCTTCAATAACTGCAACACCCAGAGGTTGATGTTCCAGCTTCTATCAGTGCTGAATCTGACCTTGGAGTAAAATGTGCCTGTTTAACCCCAGCTGGAGTCAAATTGCTGGATCTTTCTTTTTTTTTTTTTTTTTTTATTTTGCTTCTTACCTTGAGAGCATTTTTGAGGTGACAACATTTACACAACGATAACCATGGAATTTCAGAGTCATTTCTCCAGAATGAAACCCACATACCTTTGGTTTGAGGGCCTATTCTTATATATGTGCTAGTCTCTGTTTCCTCTATCCTTCATGTTGAAAGAGTGGGAAAGGTCACTTGCAGGGGGATTTGATGGGGAGAAGGACGCCAAGCCTGCCCCAGACAAGGGAAACGATTTAGTGGTTCCCGTAAGGTCTGTGAGAGAGTGGATGTCTTGCTACCAAACCCAAAGGGAGGATGGAATTCTCTCCTGAGCAGAGGGTGAGCACAGAGACCATTCGCCAGTAAAAGGGGCTGGCTTGAGACAGAAGTGATCCGTAGGCCCTGCTGCCAAAGGGTGGATGATTCCTATGGAATGGTACTGCTCAGGATAATTAGAGGTGGCAGTGCTGGTCCTGGCTGGCTTTCATCTCCCCAGGCAGTTCAGGGCATGCACAGCCTCAAACCCCGCAGAAGTTCAATTGACTTGATCCGGTGCTGCCGAAACCAACGGCAAAGCTCCCATCTTGACTTTCGTTACAACAGGATCAACATCTGCAGGAGCCCCCTGGGATATGAATTGCAGTGAAGGCTGCATTAGTGGGAATTTCTCCTGCATTTGTGAAATGCAAATACCCACACCACAGTGCGAGGCTAATGCTGAAGTTTCCCATTTGTTGTTCTGACCAGAAATTCACGTTAGTTTTGAAACGCATGGGAAGATTGCTGGCAGCACAGGGAAAGAGTGTCCTGCTCTGTTAATTTTTTAGCATGCAGTAAAGCCTGAAGACATGACTCCAGCTTATTTCCCCTGGTGGAGTTTGCCTTGGCTTGGTGACTGGACCACTTATTCTTCTCTTCCCTGCGAGTTTTATCCGGGTTCCAACACACTGGCAAATGCATTTTAAATATTTGAGGCCCTTGAAGTTTTTCTTAGATTTAAGTGTGGTGACACAAATTATGTAAAAGCTTTTGCTAGATAATTATTCGAGCCTTAACATCTCTTAAGTGTTTTCTGATGTTCCGCAGCTCCGTATGAGACTTGCTTTTTTTCCATGATCTGCGTTTGCGGAGATCTTGACATCCTCTGCTTGCTTGATGAAACAAATCTGGAGGCAAAAATGAATCTTTACAGAAAACATCTTTGGTTCCCTTAATGACGATGATTTAAATACCACTGATAATTAGATGCTAAGTGACTCAGAGCAGATTTTCAAAAGCCCAGCGGTCTAATGACTGAATGGCTGTTCCTATTGAAATAATTTTCAAAAATGTGCTGGTTAGTAAGAGATGGTGAGAACCTGAAACTTTTAAAATAGATTTTGGGACTTGGTCCAGGATGAGCATGTCCCGAAGTACAGCTGATGTAGCAATGCCTTTGCAGCAGTGCTCTGATAGATGAGTAACACGAGCTGGGACTGCAACCTGGCTGTGAGCAGGTGAAAGCAAAGGTGGTGTGACCCCCCTGGTCAACCAGATCAGGGGGGGAAGATGGTGATCTGACCTACTGGGTGATTTTCATTCCCTGCCCCAGTTCTCTCTCTTCTGCTGCAGCAGCATTTTATTAAGAAATACTTGCTGCTGAAACCAGATGAGACTGTAAAGCCCCATGGGAGGAAAAGAAGGAAAATAGTTCCATTTTGAGCTCTCGCATGCTATTAGTGCCACACAATGGGAGGGAGCGGGTGAGACTCAGTATAGCTTTACCTAATGCTGTGGGTCATGTAACTGAGGTACTCGATGGCCTGTCCAACTGTAATGGGAAGCAAAATATTATGAGATTCTTAGCTCATCTTACCCCCCAGTTGAGAATAAAGTCCCTTTCTTTACAGATGAGCAAACCCCAGTCCAAAACAGGGAATGCATTTCTGCATAAATGTGGCTTAATGGATAAGAGAATGTAACATTTTATGTGTGAATCAGCATTCTGGCTCCCAAAAGGTTATTCAGCTAGTCTAAAATATAATATGCTTGGAACAATGACAGCACCCCTTCTGTTATATTGTAGATACTTTTGCTGTATTTTGTTAAGGATCAGTGAAAAATGAAACATTACTCCTTAATCCCCGAAGAGCTGTCTAACAGAGCAGTTGAAATGCACAAGGAATAGCTATGAAGAAGAAAATAATGGACTGGCTGTTTAGTCCGACAGAAAGTCTTAGGTGGCAACTCCTGTTTTGCTATGAATAGCAATTTCTCTGTAGATGTTTTATTTTGTGTTGATCGAGGGCAGTAAAGCAGCAAAATTTTGTTCATGGCCAGAAGTCAAACTGATGGTTAGTTGTGTACATAAACAGAAAAGGTTTGCTTTCTGCCTCTGCCCTCGTAAATCATGAAGTGTTTGCACTGAGAAGATGAGCCCTAGTGCATGGAAGCAGAAGACCTGTCTTTCTGGAGGCCATCCCATCAGAAGGGAAAGGCATCATCAGTGCAGTGATCACAGACATCTCTTGTACTTCTCCTTTGGCTTTGTGGGCAGGGAGCTAAGCAGATACCACTGGGCTGTTGGCCCTTACGGTGTACCCATGTAGCACCTGGGGAGAAGGGTTCAGATCTGCATAAAGCAAGAGGGTAGACAGTTCCTGCTAGGGTTACCTTGGGAATTGGCATGTCTGGTGCTCCATGGGGCTCTGAAAATTGTACCCTTACCAGCAAAGAAGGCAAAAAGGCTTCTTTCAAAAACTGCTGAGATCTGCAATGCACCCTGAGGTATTAACAGAGGCAGCACTCGAGGATGGGTTGCATTTCAGGAATACATTAGAAATATAAGATCTAGTGATTTATTTCTCCCCAGTCCCCCAGCAGTAGCATTCCTAAATTCTGTGCTTCAAATGCTTATCATTAGCCTATATGTGGGATTGTTTTAAGGCACTGCTGTGCCTCTTGCTGCTTCCACGGTTATCAGACCTTGGAACAGAGGAGGATGTAGACATTAAATGCTGGCTCGTTGTTCCTCCTGGGAGAAGCTAAGGGCTACTCAGAGCCACTGCTAGTGCAGATCAGTGTGCAGAGGAGCTGTCACCAGCTTAATAAATTGACTAATGCTGCCTCCCTTTTGGCTTGGGAGGACTGGGATCTGGAGAATCATGCATCCAGACTGTGCCTAAAAGTTAATTTTGAGCCTGGGCCAGATAGTTAGCATTCAAGAAGCAATACTTCACTCACAAACTAAGAGTCTCACATGTTGTTCTGCCACTTTTTTACTAATATTGTGGATCTCATTAAAAGGTAAACCAATATCAACCCATGCTATTGACTTGACTGTGGCGTACCCTAAATTTAGAGCAGATGCCACAGTACGGTATTTGTACTGTATCCTGGCCAATGTTTACTTTTAATGATGCCATCTGTGCTTCGGTGTTGCTCTCTTCCAAGTGCTTTTAAAATGGGTAAAAGAAATTCAAAGTAGGGAACCGATAGTTAAAAATTATTTGTAAAGCATTCGACATCCTGGCTATGACCAAGGTGTGTGCAGAGTTGTTTAACTCAAGACAAGAAAAGAAACTGTAGAGAATTAACTCTGGCAAGAAGATAACAAAAATAAGTAGTCAACAGTAGGTTTTTGCTTTTAAACAGAAAAGGAAAACCACAAAACCTTCCTGTCCCAAATGGAATAAAAAAATCACTGCAAAACAATCAATCACGAAAAGGGAATGCTTGGAAAGGACTCTAGACAGCTCAGAGGGGAGAGAGATGCACATTTTGGACCCCGGTATGTAAAGACACGATCCTCTAGCTGAATGCATCCTTTAAGGAATCATCCTCTCAGTCAAGCAGCATCTGTCAGTCTGGGGATGGTGCTGCTGTTTCAGCAAAGCATTGCTTGAACACTGGAGGGCAGATGGACCTTGCAGCTGTAAGATTTGGGGCAAGCAGCTCTAAAGACACTGAAGGATTGCTTCCATGTAATACCTCTGGGGAAAATAATGCATTTGTACTCCCCCATGTCACCCTGAATGTTATTCCAAATCCATTCTCTCCTTTGGCTGAGTTGAAAGAGTGGCCAGCAGGTAAAATGCTGCTGGTGCCTTTTCTAGTTCCAACAGCACAAAGTTTGGCTGTCCAGGGCACTGATTGTTGTTGTGATAATTACTCAATGAATCCCTTGCTGAACTTTATGTACGATGTTGGTTTATATCCTGCAGTTTTTTAATACTTTGATCCAAAGCTATAGACAGACTTGGAAATGTGAGTTTGTGTATAGTATCGTGCAAGTGTGAGCTCTTTTGGTTTTGAAATTACCCAGCATTGATTAAAATATCGTGACTTTTCAGATGGATAATAAGTAAGCAAACTGACCATTTTAGAAAAAGAAAGAACTCTAGAGAGGAAACATCTCCAGAGGCTTCTCCAGCTGCCTGTTCAAACTTTCAATGGTCCATAGAAACTGCAAATAGTACTTAAAACTGATACTTTTTGCAGGCACTGAAGGCATCCCATGAGCAGTGTTCCAGAAAGAAGAATATTACACTGACAGGATCCTGATACAAATACAGAGTTACAGTGGGCCAGCACTGGACAATTCTTCAGCTTTTTGTGCTTTTTCCTGGCTTTATAGGTGGTCTAGATGTACACTTGCTGCGAGCAGTTACGATATTTTGTCTTGTACATCTTGACATAGGTGGGAAGACCAAAGCAAAAGGATTCTAATGCTTGCCAGCAAATTAGAAGTGCCTGTTTTCAAATGATAAGTTGTTTATACATGTACTAAAGACAAAGGGGTGTAAAATGCTAATCAAAGGTCTGGTCAAGAATGGTCTCAGCTGGCTAACTAGAAATATGCTTTTAAGTTGTTTTTATTAGTTTGCTAGATGGAGTGCATAACTGCAGGCTTTGAAACTGGGAAAAGAAAGAAAATTATTCTTTCTGCAGATAATACTTCTCTGATCTGCCGTGCTCTGCTAGACCTGGTTTTAAATGGAATAGAAGGACTGTGCACCTTACACAAGCAAACCCTTTAGTGGTACAAGTTACACAGGAAAAAAAAGTGTGATCTGCAAGGGTATTGGGATCACTGCCACAAAGTCTCACTGCTGAGACGATGTTCGTGTAACAGCGAATTTCCTTGCTGTATTTCCAGGATGAATTGCTTTGGCATGGCTGGTGTGCTCCTATGCAAAGAATTGTTGAAGTGTCACTATTCTACTCTTAGCAGTTTTTTCTTAAGAGGTTTTCATCTCCTGTAGTTATTTATAAGGAGAATCTCTCAAAACCCAGACTTAAACATCCTTTTACTTCTTGCTACTGTCTTCTAACGTTGACCTCTTTGTTGTGCCAACGGTTTTGTTGATCCTGCACACAGGGAGGTTGATTGACCCGCTGGTCCCTTCCAACTTTACCCATTCTGTGATTCCGTGAAATGCTTGAATCTCCATGCGGAACCATATGTAATCCTCAGCACCTGGCTAAAGCTCACTTCAAATGTTCTTGAGATGGAGTTAGGCTGACAAGCTTTGACCCTGTGACATGTTAAATTGTACTCTGCTAAGAAATTGAAATTATTGGAATTGATAACCTTTAGAGAGGATATGGGATACCGCCACTGAGTGAGCATTTCTATTGCCTGATCTCTAGTTAGTGGTGAAATAAAAGCTGCTGCTTGAACAAGAATGTACAGGAGGTCAGCAGATCCCGTGTGGCTGCTGTTGATGGGCTCAGTGCTGGTAAACAGTTGGTGATGGGGAAAAGTGAATTTGAGAAAACCCCTGGCTGCTTTCCCAAGAATTTGGACAACCAAGTTGCTGCACCCTTGCTCGAGGCTGGCTGTGCGTCAGGTGGAATGGGTGAAAAATTATTTCTTCAAGTTACTGCCAAGAAACTACACTTTGCAAGGCTCCCTGCTTTTTTCTGGATCAGGAAAATGTGAACTAGATTTGATTAAACTCTGCTGGTGATATTTAAATCATGAAGTGTCTTGTTAGATTCAGTGGGCAATGAGACTGATGGGAATTTTCCTCTGAGAGGGGCCTGAGGCTCTCAAAACCAAGGGACTCTTGGCAGGACATCCAGTGCATGGCTTCACAGGCTTTTGTATTTCTTAAAAGCTAATGAAAGAAATGAGCCTAGAAACAGCCTCAAGGACCCTGTCACTTGACTGGATTTGATTTGCCACACAATAAAGTGAGAGGTGTGGATCCTGGGTCCTTATGTGAGGAAGGACATTTCGTGGGGTGAGGGGACAGCGAGGGCTCAGCCCAGGTGAGTTGGCTCTGGGCAGGAGCGGGGATGCTGGAGGTTGTATGCAAATGCACTGCTGGTGGCCAGCGGGGATGGAGCAATGAGTGTGCTTCCCATTAGCGTCTGTTGTTACACAAGAACACAAATTACTCCTTTGACAAATGACATGGGTCCTCTGCCAACGACAAGTTTTGTTCTATGTCAAAACTGAGACATTATGCATTTTTTTTTCTCATATGTAGAAAATTATAATTCCTGATTTTTCTTCGCTACATGGTCATTTCTAGCCCGGACTTTTGACGTGGAAGACGCTGTAGGACTGGCCAGCTAAAAGAAGACCTTATTTACATAGGGCTCTTGTTTATCTTTGACTCTTTTGGGGAGATCATGATGGCCCAGGGAAGGTTTTTTCCCAAGACTTGTGCAGTCCAGTCTATCATCCAGGATCTAAAAAAAATGAATAGCAAGGTGAGGTAAATCACCTCTGATACCAAGTTCTACAGGCAGTCACAGGTAAAGCTGTCAGCTTATAAAGGTGCAGAAAGATCTCGTGACAGTGACTGATAAAGTGAAGTCAAATATAAATAAGTTCTCTGCCACTGACTGCTATCCTCCAGCCTATCCCAAACAGGTCTTTTTCCTTCCCTCAGGAGCTGGTTCTGAAGAAAAGACACTTATAAAGTCTTTTAGCATATGTAGCATCCAATTCACTTTGGTCATGCAGCAAAGTTTCCTAGATCCTGGTCTTTTACTGGAGAGCAAGAAGGCCTCTCCAGGCCGGAATCTGGCAGCAAAACATCCACCAGCAGGCTAACATCAAGTGTTATCAGCTGCCCTGTCAGGCAGGTCATGTGCCTTCCCACAGGCTTTAAGGGCTGATATTTGCTGTGGCTTGAAATGCAACTTGTGGGGAGCTGTGGTTGATATCTCAGTACCATCATTTTGTGGGTGTTGCTGAGGCCAATGTCGGAATGGAAAAGGTGGGGTCAGCCATAATTAGCTCTTTTTCAGAGGTAATGCATTTAATGCTAGCCTTGGAAAGGGGAGGAGATGGGAGCATTTGGCAGCACTGCTGGTTTTGATGATTGTGCTGCCTGTCCTGCCACCGCCGGCTCATGTAGTTTGGGCAAATGCACGTTTCTGTTTGCAGTTCAGGGGCTGCTGTGTCACAGAAGAGAGCTCCCAAGGCCTGCAACACGAGCCATGGTGTTCGTGTGCTCCTTTGTGTGCAGCCTAACCTTGGTGTGAATTGTGCGTGCAGTGTTGTGTCTTGTTTTGGTTTTCTGCCTTCCTCAGTTGGTACCAGGATGTTCAGGATGTTTAAGTAGCATCGAACGTATTTTTCGGTGCTAGAGCCTTGTCTCGCTGCAGATTCTGCTAATGTCACTTTCTCTTGCTGATTGCTGTTGAGACTTCTGACCAGCTGCTGATAGACACAAATCTCTGTGTGATTTGTTACAATGGCTGGACTTAATTCAGAGCAGAAATAGATCTCAAAGAATTGTTGTTTCCCCTTGTTCCTAGTAAAGTGTGCATAGAGCTTCAAATGCCCACGAGCACGTATGGCTGCTCGGCGAACAACATCCTGTTCGGATCCATCCTCCTCGCTATTGATCCCAAATTCTGTGGCTGCTTGCTACTGTGGTATGTTTCCTCCCCACTCCACCCACTCCAGGCTGCTGCTGGTGGTCTCCAGCTCCATCCTTCCTTCATCAAAGACCAAAATGTCCATGTTGCAGATGGTGTTAATAATAACAATTGTGTCTCCAACAGTGCTAATGGCCATGGGCTTCCTTTCATCCATCTCAAATGTTTGAAATCCTCTTCTAGCACCGACCACCCCTTTTTCAGGCAGCTCAGTGGGGTGGTTTTGGCTTCTGGCAGGAATACCAGCAGGCTTAGTGATGATGAAACGGAATCTTGATTGCAGTACCCGGCGGGTTCCCTCTTCTCCCTCCCTCCTTGCTGCAAGCTGTGGAGCGAGATAGCAGCTGAGGCAAGGCCTTGAACTGTGGGTTCAGGAACAGCCTATGGACCACGTTTACTCATCCAATGAAAAAGTGTTGGAAAACTTTCAGAAAAGTTTTCTTTGAAGAATGAATGTATTTCGAGGCTTTTTACGTGCTACAGGAAAACCCCTGAAAATGAACGGAAACTTGAAAAATGCAGCCTTTTTCAAGTGAAGGTCACATCTTGATTCAGGAACAAACTTCCATTTTCATCCTTTTGTACTGCTCTTGTGTTTCTCTGACCTTTTCAGTCTCTGTAAAACACATCCTTTCTTTTTCCAGCGTGTGAGAGTAAGACTGGAAGGACGGGAAAAGTTGCTGGCTCTTTCAGGAACAGCAGCAGGTTTTGAAAGGATAAAACTGCTGCCATAAAAAAGGTCAATACAGCCTTCAAATCTCTGAATATTCCAGCTAAATCAATAAATGTGACATTCCTCTGGTTTGTGTCTGACTCAGTGTGCAGCACTGTGAGACCTTCCTTTGGGCAACATTTTCAGCCTCCTGAGCCATTATGGGAAAACATGACATAGTTCTTGGAGATGTCTCATAGAAAACTGGGCCAGGAATCAGCTGATCAAGATCTTAATTTAGGCTTTTCCTCTGCTCTGCTTTGTGTTCATATGGATCATTTTCTTTCTATTCTTTTCCTCACCTCCTGAATCATGTCTGGTTTCATAGTCTCTGATCTACTCTGATTTACTTTCTTGGGCTGCTGTGGTGGATGCAGCCAGCTGGCCAGGATATGCAGGTTTTGAGGTGGTACCAAGGTGATATCACTGGCCAAACAAGAATAACTGAAGACTACAATGCCCAAACCGTACTGAAAAAAAAATCCCCCAAAACCCAGCCAAACAAACCCTGTCACATTCTGATTTTCACAATATCATGTCCCTGGTGAAGATTTTATGGGACTTATTTATGTCTTTTTGGAGAGGGGAGATTTATGATAATTAGGTAAGAGAAATACTATTTCACTCTTTCTGCAGACTTGGAAACTGCTGAAAGTTAAGCATGGCAGGTCCCAGCCCTAAGGAGGACTTGGATTTAAAAAATGTATTCAGAAAGGTGCCCCCTTTATTTTGTTTAATCTGGGCACTGCATTCCATTAAATGTGTGTTTTCTTAGTGACTTTTTTTTTAATTGGCAAATTGGTTTCAAATGAGGAGATGGCTTCTGAATGTTGATGGTGGATACCAACCTCAGTTTGAAATAATTGCAAATTGAGAAAGAACGGGTTGTCTGTTTTGAACCACAAACTATTTAGAGGAAAAGTAGTAATAATGTATTGAGTATTCATTGCTGACCCCAAAACTTCATACAATCAGTAAATATTCTGGTCAAGGTCTTTTTTACAGTGAGTTGAGTCAGGCAAAGTCTCCTTGGAGAGGAGTGGGAGGGGAGGTGGCACAAGGCAGAACACACAGCTCATGATGGGTTAAAACAAAATGTTCAGGAGCATTCAAAGCAATCCTTTTCTTATTTGATGTGTGCAGTGATGCTCCTTGCAATCCACAATGGCATTTCCCAGTAAGCTGGGAGGTGAGGGAGAGGTTGGATAGAGTCACAGAGAGCATGGAGAGATGCCCATTTAAGCATTCATGCATACAAAGCTCTTGCTGCAGTCCTTGTGCTTACCTGGCCTGCAAAGCCCTTGCAATCTTTCTCCACGAGCTTCTAGTTTTGTTCTTTTGCCTTAAATCTTCCCATCCAGCTCACAAGGCTTGAGCCCACGGGCCAAAATACCAGGCAGTGTGAGGAATGGAGTTCCTTGACCGAGGATTCGAACCGTGTCTCTTTAGGGAAGAAGATTGAGTGCTAAACTGCTGTCCCTCCACGGGGGCTTTGCTGGAGCTGTGAATTTCCATGCTCCAGAGTACCAGGCTTCATGGGATTCCAGACTCATCTGTTACAAAAAGCAAATGACCCTGATTTGAACTTCCTCCAAGCCTTCCCCTTGTTGCTCGAAAGCCTTTATTCCAGCCAACTGAGCAACAGTTCAATCCCACCCCTTCTCCCTCAACCACCGCTTCAGTCTCTGGAAACTCCTGTGTATCATATTAGATATAAGCGTACATTCCATATCTTGAACCAAGCCTTGCTACTCCTGGCGTTTCTGGCAGAAGGAATTCTGGATCGGTGTGTGAGGGGTTGCCCAAGTTTTGCTGCTACTGAAGAAGGGATGCCCCAAGAGCTGCATTGCGAGCAAAGATTTCGCAGCAAGGATGTGGAGTTTCCAGAGCCAGATGGCAAAGATTGCTCATCTCTGCAGGGTTTGCCTGGGACACAAAATGATGGAGGGATTCCTGTTAACTCCCTTGGATATAAAGATTTAATAGAAGAAATACTGCTGTTTCTCAGACTGCTCCCCCATCTTTTTGTGGTCATTGCCTTTGCTCCTGTTCTCATTTTGGGGGTTTTTTTAATGGTTTTTGTGGTCTCCAAAAGTCGTTCATTCTGGCCCTTCCCATTACCCGCTACTGTTGGTTTAGTCTTCCTTTATGTGAGTCAAGGAAGGGGCTACACTTTAACTGGGCAATATTCCCATTTCCTTCACAGCTTCCCTCAAAGTACACTGGGACATGAACATCTCCTCTCCCAAATGAGTATCTGGGTCTTTCCTCCCCTTTCTTTCTTTGGGAATCCTAGCACTGGGCACCTCAATCAATCCCTTTTTAATCAATATCAAACCCCATTGGTTCTATTGGGAATGGCTTTTGCATGAAGACATCACAGTGACAGGGTGGGAGTCTGCTTAGACCTTTATTTAATTATGTCTTGCAAAATCTCTGATAACTGGAAAATGGAGAATCTCTGACTCCATTGTGAAACTGCATAAATTCAGAACTTAATGAATTGTAATTAGTGGCATCATAATGGGCTCCATATGTTAGTAAGTCATTTAGGAAGAAATACAGTTGTTTGCCATTCTGCACAGCACTGACAAATTAGGATTCAAACCATACAAGCCTCTGTCTTTCACAGATCCCTTATACAATGTGTTTGTCAAGAATGTACTCATATGAAACGATGTACAGAGCAGGATGCGTGGAACTCTCCTCTCTTGTTTCCATGTTGCCTCTTTGTATGTGAGGGAATCGAGGATGTGCATTCCTGGCTCTGTGTTGCAGGAGGTTCCAACCATCCTGAGGCTTGGATAAAGGAGTGCTCAGGCTATAGGTTACCTTCTATATTTCAGTACATCCTGCGCTTGGAAAATAACTACTTCCCAGGGAGAGGAGTATTGTCTAATAGATCTGGTTGTCATGCCTGAAGGTGCTGTATAAATGACAAAAAGACATATGTTTGTATAATCTTCATTACTTTTAACACGGCTCAATATAATTTCACAAAATGTTTCATTTATTTTTATTTCAAAGATTGTGACAGTTAGGATTTTGAAGTACAAGTTGCCATCTGCAATCAATTTATGATCTCTCCCCTGTGCAATTGTGGAAAAAAAAAAAAAAGAAGAGGGGAAAAAAAGAGAATTATTTGGAGTAAAAAGCATTGAAAAACAAGTAGAGTGGAGTAATAGCACATCTGTTTTCATAAGAAATCATGGAACCTGGACTTTTTTCAGTGTGGTATTTTACTACCACATGGCTTTAATCCTACATCTGGGCCTGTTGTTTTATGAAATATTTCCCACAGATGATGTCAATTATAATTTTTGTCCCGCTCGTCAATTTACGGACTTTTGGAATAAGACAAAATGAAACAACCAGAAAAAGAACAACTTATGTGGTCTACTCTCTGACAAAATTATAGCTGTGTGATACACTTCTAAAATCAATAACTCTGTTAATGATTAGCAGAAAACATTGCTTAGTTTATGAGCAGAGATGTGGCCCACACTCGCCAGATGTTTGGCTCGAAGTTGCATTCTTGTTTGCTGTGTATTTACCAGCAGATGTTCAGCAGTTTATTTAATACCTCTTGTATGAGCCAGTAGTAGGTCTAAGTCTGTGTGACATTTATAAGCCATCTGCCAGCAATACAGGTGGAATGCTTTTATGATTTCTCTCTTTTTTCCAGTGGTGATCTATCAGTGAAATCGTAGATAAGTCTTTATGGATTTATATAGCTATTAGGGAATAGAATGCTTATCTTTGTAGGAAGACCCTAAACTGCATTCCTCAGCAGATGCCTTTTCAGCTAGTCTTTAATTATTATTCTTATTCTTAACTTGCAGTGCTATATGAAAGATCTGATGAAACTTTCCTCCTCAGAGATGTTTGAGCTCTTTTTAAGTTAAGCCCCTCATTCAGGTATGAATGTTCTGAAGGCTTGTGCTTGTTGGAGTCAGAATCTTTTTTGAATTGGCCTTTGAAAGCAAAGTAAAGATCCAGCTTGTGTTCCCATCTTTCCCAGAGGTGAGGAGTATTTGAGTTTAGGGTTTACAATGAACTAGATTCAAATTGTTTCAATGCAAGGGCATGCAGAAATTCCAGTGCTGGTTTTAGCTGGAAATGCTCACGGTGTCTGATCCAAATCCTACTGAAGTGAAAGACTCTTGCTGACCTCAGTGGGCTTTGGATCAGGTCCATGGAAAAATGTTTCTATGAAAAGAATGCATTTACTGTGGCCCTGATTCAGCAAGGTATTTGAGCGTGCAAACAGTGCTTCAGCATGTGCATGGTCCTGCTGGCACACACGTGGTTATTGTTATCAAAGTCTCCCGTTGCTCCTTGAATGGCCATCAAGAACCTCCATTGTGTCCAGCTTGGGTTAAGATTCTTTTCCCTGGTAGGAGCAGGGGTCAAGAGGTTTAGTCCCCAAGCTCTGCAGAGCTTTGGAAATCTGCTCTCTGTAAGGGAAATCCATGCAAAATCTTGTGTTCCTGGCTCGAGGCTACCCCGACTGGCTTTCCAGAAGCCTAGCTGGAGTGGTTAATAGGATATTTTCTTGCTTTTAAGGGCGTATTGGACCAGATTGTACTTCAAGAAATCTCCTGGGAGAGATGGTCAAAGAAGTACAGCTGGGCAACTGCAGATACAAAAGATAACCAAGGCTAAAGCCACCAATAAACTGCAGAATCCTACTTCGAATTATTATCAGCACCTGAATTTAATTTCTAGATTGTTCATTAATATCATTTGGACGCGTACATGCTCCTCCTGAGCGTTTGCCACAGTATCTAAACTGGCACATAAGGAACTACTTTGGTAGTGAGTTAAAAAATGTTTATTGCTCTATTAGAGGAAGAAATATCAGAAGTAGAGGAGTAATATGGGCAACAGGCAGAAATGGAGTAGCTGTTCCAAAGTCTGTGGTGATTAGAACAGTCAGTGAAGTTATCAGTGGCTGATGCACATTCTGGCTGCGGGAGGTGTTGCAGTGTTGTCTGGACTCGGTTCCTTTCCTTGTCTTTACCCCGTTTGTGCCAGCCCCGCTCAACCCTAAATCAGTCTGGTTGGAAATTCAAGTATTCCTTTTCAATAAACAGTCTAAGGTTAGTAGAAACCATCTGCTGGAGGTGGGAAGAGTGTGATCTGTGAAAATAATGCTGAGATATTTCTTTACTTGTTCTAGTTGGATGTGTCGGCTATGTCAGTTATTAGTTTCCACTATAGTGAACACACAAACTTTATGAAGCTTCCAGCCTCTGGTCTCAGTGCAGTTCTGTGGCAAGCGTGACCTCTGGGTGTACGTAAGGGTTTATAGCAGCAGTGCTTTTGTCCCGCTGTGCTGCACCAAGGCTTGCAAGAGAGCCTGGCTGTGTTCCTTCAAGGGAAAGGATTCACTGTGCTAATTCTCAGGGAGACTCTCAAAAATGAGCCTAAGCCTAAGCATGGGGCTTCTAGATCTCAGTTCATTGAGCTGTCACAGCTGGATCCGAGGTGCCTTGAGCATTCTGTAGATGCTTACGAGTGAAAGGATGCTGGGATGGTTCTGGTTTGTTGATAGGCAGAATGAGATCTAATGGCTGGTCAAAGTCAGACAGCTTCAGCCTGGGGTGAAGGTGAAGTTTCATAGCAGTGATGTAACTCGGCCCTGGAACAAATTAAGAAAAAAAAAATTAAATTTGTTTTATCAGCACTTAAGGTCCTCAGAGTGAGACTGAGGACTTGATTCAGTTTCTTGCAGACAGAAAATCTCCAAGGTGCTTAAAAGCCAAGGTCTCAGAGAGATGTGACTGAGGCCGTTCTGAAATAGTAGTGCAGGTACTCGTGTCCTTCTGGAGGAGCCAGCAGATGAGATCCCACCCATCTCCCTCTCCCAGCACCCAAAATATCATGCAACGGGAGCAAACTCAACATGTCCATCTGAAGGATACTGGTGCTGTAATCTGGCTACAGAGAAAAACTATTTGGGATGTGGTGTTATCCATTCCCTTCTTGGGGAGAACAGGAAGAGCCGTACTGGTTTCAGTGCGTTCCTAACCCTTTTTAAATGGAACGCTGTAACCAAATCTCATGTTTCAGGGTTTCAGCCTGCAGGACTTGGGAAGGATTTATTGTTTGCTTTCCTCTGAGGCACCAGATTTTTCCCAGCTGGAGACATGACACTGGAGGTAGGCCAGTGCTTGGACGTGGTACTTAAAATCCTCTTTTTGCAGAGGACTGGCTGGTCAAACTGATTTGATTAGCAGATTCGGGAAGAAATTTTGTTGTGCATCACTTGGTAAGGCCCAGAACCATAACAAGGCCTTTTGGTTGGAAAGGCAAAGCAGAGAAAGCCCCGTGATGTGGCAACTTGAAGGAAAAGCAGCTGAGCCCACGGACAAAAGGTCTCAGTGGTAGATGGGACTTCAAAGAGAGATGCTCGAATCCATCCAAACTGGAAGTTCAGTAAAGTGTCTGCCAGCCTTCTCCCCTCTCTGCCCCTGGCAAGGGAACAAGGTCGGGCTTCACTTGGAGTCCAAGGAATGGTTTTGTCGCACTGAAATTAACAACTCGCAGAGGACATTTCCCTCGGAGAGCCTCGCAGCCCTTGGATGCCCCAGGTTTTACTGCCCGGTTTTCCTGCTGCTCCATAAATGCTTGTTCCCCTTCCTGCTCTGGGGATCACACCTCTCAGAGCTTGCCAGGCAGTGGCGTGAAGAAGCAAGAGTCTCCTCAAAGGTGTGAATTCATCCTTTACATCCAAAAGCAGCCCTGGGGTGCTCTGAGTTCTGCTGGCAACTTTGGGGGCCCCAAAGTAAAGCCAGGCTGGTGTTTCCTTGACTCAAACAGCCATTCAGTCACTAATTCTCAATGGTACTGGCTCAGTGCCTTGTGAGATGCCTCTTACCAGCCCAGCTTACTGCCAAAGCCTGCAGGATTGGGGTGTTCATTTCGAAACCCCACAGAAATGGAGTGCCCAAGTCTTCCTTCTAGAAAGCTTTGGAAGTCTGGCTGCTGTAGCTAACTGCGCTCAAGCTGTATGGGAATCTGGAATAATGCTCAACAGCAGGATCTGTTCAACCAGCTGAAACAAAATAGCTGTCCTGAAACTGCCTGTTGACAGAAATCACAGGTTTTCAATTAAGCTTACCTTGAAAAAGGGCTTGCTTTCCAGGGAAACCTTTTTCTTGAGACCTTTCTTGAAAACCAAAATGTTTCCATCTGTATAATCTGAAAGGGTAGTGTGGGAATTTGCTGGTATTCTTCAGCCTCAGCTCCCCATTCATTTCTCTAGTGTGTGTCCCACCAGGAATTAGGAAATACAACTTCAGTGATGCAGCAGCTTTCATCTGGAAAAAGAGAAATCAGCTGTATCATGGGGTATAAAGGGAAATGAGAGCATGAGATCTAGAATTCCATCTCCCAGGACACCATGCAGTAGCATTTCCTAATGGAAATATTTTGGGTTTTGGTTGAAATATTTTGGTATTTGAGTTTCAGCTAAAAAATTGAAATTTTTCCTTTGAAAAATTGACATGAAAACTATTATGTATTTCCATTGAAGTTTTGCCCAGGAAAAATCAAGCACTTTCCAACCAGCTCTACAGAAGATCACATTTTTTTGACCATTTAAGCAGCTGTTAGAGTATTAAGATGGATGCTAAAGGCAAGAAAAATAATTGAAAAGGCAGTCCATCAAAAAACAATGAGGGCCAAATTTTTTTAGAGCAGCGCTTCAGCTGTGGCAGTGAATTGTGTGAATAAATGTGCCTCTTAAGGATGAAATTGTGCAGGAGAGGTTATAAGACTTGTCTGCTTTTTCCATTTTCTATATGCTACTGTTTGTCCTTGGTCTGTGTCAAGGTCCATGAACACTTCAGTAAACCTGGGTTTGGAAAATGCTTATGGAGACCTGGGCTGTCTTCTGGAGTACTTCCTCCATCCCTCCTTCCTCTTACCTTTGCCAGCTACAGAAAAGAGGGGATCAGGGGATTAAACTCTGACAGCACAATTGCAGTTTTTACTTTATCAGGAGATGTATCTGGCTGTTTAGAATATCAACAGATTGGCATGGCTGTTGTTTTTCTCTGTGGGTGCTTTGTAGCTTGGAGTGCCAGTCAAATACATGTTGGAGTAGGTAAGTGGAATAAAGCCTAAATATGAACATCCCTCCCTGCTTTGCTGTTTGAGTCAATTGATTACTGACAGGAGGGCTCTCAGTGATGAGAGTGAGTGACCCACCCAGGACTAACACGGGGTACAGAAGTTATGCAGGGATCCCTCCGATGTGATTTGAGTTGCTCAGTGATTCCCCCTGCTCTCTGCTCAGTGTGAGCCAAGCCAGCAGTGGCTGTGTGGCACTGCCCTGATGGACCACTCGGGTGTGCTTCACACACCAACAGCTCACACTGCCCAAGAGCAGAGCTGCTGCCGTGGCAGGGCAAGAAGGTGCAGGAAAAGGTGACCGAAAAAGGATTCCTTGAGGGGAAAGGTTTAAAACCAGCTCAGCTTTGGGGGATATTTGAGTGGAATTCTAGTCATGTAACTTGTGCAGATGCAAGTCCTTGTGCGTATGTCAGTTTGAATCCATGCCCCCTTGTCCTGTCATTCCATGCCCTTGTGAAAAGTCCCTCTCCCGCTCTCTTGTAGCCCACTTTGGGTACTGGCAGGTGCTGGAAGGTCTCCCCAGAGCCTTTTCTTCTCTGGGCTGAACAACCCCAACTCTCTCAGCCTGTCCTTACAGGAGAAGGACGCTAGTTTTTTTGATTATTTTGTGCTTTTTTTTCCTAAGAAAAGTGACTTAACTGGGCACAGCGAATTGCAGTTGGTGGTAGAGTGCTTGCAAAGGAGAAAGGTCCTGGAAATAATCTGAGTAACAGCATCAGACTTATCCTCTGATCATTTAGGAATGGCACTGAACATGTGAGTGTTTGTAACCCCAGCATTTGAGCACCATTTCAAACGCAGCTTCTCCATCAGTGCCGTGCCTTCAAAGCCTGGAACACATGAGAGTCACTGATGGTGATATGTGATATTGCAAGTGAACTTCTGCTACTATGAGTGACTCAGTGCCACAGAGCAGAGAGTTTTTATTGAAAAAGCTTTACTACTAAGTGCAGGCACTGCTCCAGATGCCTCTGAGACATTATTTAGACAGAACTCATCATTCACCTCTTGGAATTAATTTGTGGATGAAAATTTAATTATAGCAATGCATTTGTAACTTTTTGTTCTTTTCCCATTAGGACGGGAGGAAAATGTAGAGTCGGTAATAACTGGATGCCACAGCTTTACCCGGATCATAGCTCCTCTGGGACACTGCTTTGTGCTTCCAAAACAGAGTGCAGCACTGCTGTGTTCCTATCTGCATATAGATACACAACAGTGTCGGTGTGAGCTGTGGCAGCCTGAGCGCGTTTTGGTGGCTTTAATGCTGTCTGTGACCTTCCTTCTGCTCTGACTGCCTTGTTACTGCTTAGTATCGCTAAAAGTGCCTTTTGCTTTTAGTGTCTTTTGGCTCCTCCTCACTAATCATGATCAAGCTGCTTCTCTTTGCCCTTGTTGCCTTCTCTGGACACTGTGCTCTTGGGAAAGGTACAGCAGATGGTACAAAAGATATCAGGATGCCTTAAATCCCCCTTTGGGTAATCCCACAGTAGAATTTTGGGGGGATAAGAAGCCTCTTCATCATCACCTTCCAAGTTTAGGATTTAGCAAACTGCATCTGTGGTTCTTACCATTTTCCTTGCTGCTTCATCCAGTCTTCCAGCAATTTAACCTGTTTACTCTGTTTCTGAACAGACTTTCTTTTCCCCTGCTTGCTATTCCTGAATACGTTCAACGTTAATTTTCCAGCCATATGAGTTTTTCCATTATATGTTATACCAACTAACCTATAATTTTGATTATGTATTGATGCTTTCAGTTCCTCCTTTTCATTTCCCATACTACTTGCCTGAACATGCACACATCAGCAAATCGACCCTCCATTTCCCTTCTGTCCCTTGTCTAACCCTGTTATCACTACCCACATTCCCTTCCCGAGGGTTAGGCTTTTTTCCAGGTCACCATGTTCTCCCCGGTTGCCCTGACATTACTTCAGCACTCAGGCATACAGGCACAACCCCAGTCCAGGCAACCTCTTCTCAGAAATACTCAGTGAACTGGTTTCGTCTGATAGTTCTTTCCACCCACCGAAGAGTCTGAGAAAGAAAATGGAATTGAGGAAAGAGCCAGAGAGTTTAAGAAAAATCATTGGGGTGGGTGGGAAACTCTAGTTCTGTATTAACCACTGTTTGTGATTTGTTGGGGAGCTGCTGTGTTTAGGCTGAGTTATTGGAGTGCCATAGTGAGAGTCCCATTGCCTCTGTCAAGCAGGTCTAGGAGGTTTTATGGTCTGTCTTGCTCCGAAATTATTGCAAGTGACATAGAACCCCTTGAAATGGAGCATTTGCTGGAGGAGCAGCGCTAATGACATGGGTGGTCTGGGGATTACTAAAGTGACTTTGAGTCATTTTAATTTTCCCTTTTATATCTACCTGTGTGGCCTTACAGGAAGGAGAATAATGAGGGAAGCACTCATTAAATGTGGAAAAGGGATCTAGTTACCCATTTTCAGGTGTGTCGACATGCGTAGATCCTGTATGGAAAAGTCAATGTATAAATGAAGGGAAAAATACGTTAAATGTGAAAGTTTGAAATTCTGCAAGCTTTGCACCTGCCTTGAGATGTGACACGTGACAGGCAAAGAGGGGAAAATTGGCTGAATTATGCCAGTAAAACACTTAAAACCTAAAATAGTAGCGAGAATTTTCATACAGCGACAATCCTTGCACTTGTAGCAAGCCTGAGGGGTTTTCTAACTGCTGGGGGAATGGGGCCTTTCAAAGCGAGGGGTTTCCATGCATCAAATATGTGCCTGACCTCTGTTACTGTGGTGGAGAAAGTTGGGATAGCATTGCTGACATTCCTGCACGGGCCTCTTGGGGTGGGAGTGCCAGTGCCTTGCTCTCCCTGCTGCCCTGTGCTCTGGGAGCAGTGATGTGACTTGTCCAAGCTGAGCCATGCAGGTGTTTGCAGGTGTCGGGAGCTCCTCGCTCAGCTGAGGCACCACCCTGCCCCTTCCCCACCCTCCTGCTCCCTGTGTGCCCGGGGTGGATGTGGGGCTGGATTGCTCACTGTGGCCTGTGTGCTGCCTGGTTCAAAGCTGTTGCTGTCACCCACATGCACTTCGTTCATGCTGGGACCTAAAAGTGAAGATATAAGATATTTTTCAACTCATGGCTGGTAACAAATGTGTGGCATCTCCCATGTGATACCTATTCCAGTCCATATACAATTTTTTCCACGTTGTTCACATAGTTTTCACTGCAAGAATATTAATGTAGCTATGTTTTATGAGTCCACCTGCACCATCTGTCCCTTTTGAAGCTCCTATTTACCTCAGTGGTGCAGGATCAGGCACCCTCTGTGAAGACTAGGCTGGCTCCAGTTTCTATTACATGGCTCTCTCTCTGCATGGAAATGCAGCAGCAGGTAACACAATAAGCAAACACATGGTAGGAAAATTGTCCGGTGCACAAAAGAGATCCTGGATGACATTAAACAAATGGCCCAAAGTAGCTTTAGAAATGGTTTCATGCATCTCAGGCTGTTAGCTGGTTTATGTTTCCTGTCTGGAATGAAGAGAGAGACAGGGCAAAAGAGTCAGGCCTTGTTTATGCTCATGTGTTTATTGTATCAGAGACATTTAAGTAGGAGGATATGACAGGTTTTCAAGGGGACAAGGTATGACTCAAATCCAGGTGCAGCTTATTTTCCATGAAATGCATCACTTGCCTATTAGACATAGATTTACCGGCGGCCAAAACAAATCTTGGCAAACTTGGCATTCTTCTTACCATAAATGAATGGCATCCCAGCTTGTTATTGTTATTGTACAAATATAGCAGGTGTTGCTGATTTCTGCTTGATAACCTGCTGTTTAAAGGGATTTATTTCACTTTAACGTACAGATAAGTGGGCTGCTAAACCAAATTCATCCCAGGTGTAACTGCAACTTTATTTTTTTTTTTTGGTTCCTAAACTAGATTCTTATCCTAAATCTTATTTATTAGAACTGGACAGATGTTACTGTGTTCTTCCTAAAATAATGGGTTCTGAGGTGTGTTTGCTTCAAGGAGTTAAGGCTTTTTTCTTTTTTCTTTTTTTTTTCCTTCTCCAGTCCTTGTGATGCCTCCTCTTCATGCATCTGTCAGAACTTCACATTCTTTGAAAAATAGACATTGTGCTGTGGACATGTCAGGAATCTAGGACACGAATGGGATTTCAGCCTGGAAATGCTCCTGTACTGTCTAAGGTAAAAGAAAGCTTATTGGACGATCTTGAAGAAATTCATTTGGATCGTAAATATGTTTTAGAAATCAGTGTCCATTGAGAGATTAGATTAGCCTGGATTGTTTTAAGAAGCACCCAAGGTAAGGTAATGTTGTCAAACCTGAGCCAATGAAGAGCTGTGTATAGACCTTGACTTAAAATTTTTTTGGTGGGTGGTGGGGAAATGAAACAAACATAGATACTGGTAATTAAATCCAAGGGAATGGTATTTCCAGGTAGCCTGCCAGCATCGGGTGCTGCATGCAACACAGCAGATAAGATCTTCTCCACTGTTTAAAGATATTTGAACACTCCCAACATTTTTGCATGTTTCCAAAGAGAGAAATACCACAGACCTGAGGTTTCGGGTGTCTGTGCTGGGTTTGATGGGAGGGAACAGATTCATGCAGCCACCCCATGGCACTGAATCATTATTTCCAGAAATGTTGCCTCCTGAGTCAGTCAGTAATTTGGGGGTATCCACAAGTCCGTGCCTGTAGGTGGGTATATAAGTACCCACTCACGTCCAGTGTAAATAGAACTGCCTGAGCTACTGTGCAGTGGCCCTTTAGGAGCTTAAGAGTTAATGTTGCCTCAGTGGGCCTTTGGTTATGCTAAAAACTGCTCCCCAATTACTCTGTGGATGGGGACAGCTTGCCTAACTTACCCTTTTATAATCTGGATTCTGGTAATGGTTTTACAATTATTTCAAGCTCCATCTCTGACATGATTCATCGAAGCAGCGTGCAGTAGAGCCCCACTTGGTGTTCCTGGCTTTTGTATCTCTTGGTTTGGTTCTGACTGATCACTGGTCTTTCCCATAAAAGAGTTTTGGGAGGTTTTTTTTTTCCCCAGAAAACGATGAAAGTGGAAGGGACTTGTCTCTCAGTGCAGCTTTGTGAATGAAGATTTGCCAGTTCCGCTGGCTGCTAAATCAGTTTTATTGTTGTATGGGCTTTAAAATATATACAGCATAAGGGAGACTTGAATTGTTTGTTTTTAAGGGTTATTTGTTGCTGTAGACTTCAGCTGGTATGGTGGCCTCTCATGCTTGATGCTACCTTGTTATGAAATTGAGACTGGTTCCTGGACTCCAGAGCTTCACAAACAGCAGCCAAGAGAAACTCTGTTGAAAAGCACTGTAAGCCTCAGTTTAGAAATACACAGAAGTCTTAGAACGCAAAGCAAGTGGCCAATAGGTGACACAGAGAAACTGGCAGAAGCAGGAACTATCTGATTTTAGAAATGAGAGAAAAGTCAGCCACTTACTTTAAGCATGAAACCTCTGACAATTTGTGCTCTGCGTCAGCAGTTTGGCACTTATCGATAAAACATTATTTCTCTGGTGAACTTCTAATAGGCTAACAAAAAGAGCCTTGAGGCAAATATATCCAGCGATGCTTGATATGCAAACATAAAGCTAGTCAATGAAGCAGAAAACTTTCCTTTATTTATTTAAATGTATTGGTTTGGTGGTGTTTTTGGGGGGTTTTGCATGTGTTTCTTCTTTATTTTCATTTATCCCCAAGCAGCTCACAGTATACCTGGTCCTAAGACCTTGGTTTCATTCAGGGTTTGTTGCACTGTGCTGTGTTTACTGGTGCAGCATTTGAGTGCCTCCTGTACTATCAGTGATATCCTGTGGGATCTCTTCAGGGGAATGATGTGTGGCTTTGAATCCCACTGTGTGCCAAGTGACTAACCAGGACTTTAAAACTTGTCTCTAGTCTCTAACTTATCCCACTGCATTCCTCATATCATTTTGATGCCATGATGATTTTTGCCTTTTTTATATACCCCTTTATATACCCCTATGTAAAGCCTTTTCTATATCCTCAGTGCTTTTAGCCCACACCCTTGTAACTCCCTGAGTCTGACACCCCATGTCCCGTTCAGCCGGGAGACCAAACATCCTGGGAGCCGCTCCTAAGGGTCAGACAGCCCCAGACACCAAGGGCCTCTCCGGAACACATCCTGGAAACTGAGACAGGCCCATCCAGGGGGAGATTCCTCAGCATGGGGGATTCATTCAAGTCTCTCCCTGGGGAATCTTTGATAGATGTGCTGATATGCAAGGCCTGTGAGTTGTACACACGATCTGTCGGGTGGGGGCATTCCGGTGGCATTTCAGCGCACTCCACTTGGGCGATGTGGTGCACCAAGGATCCTAAATAAATCCCGAGGTAAAAACCCCTTTCCCTTTAACCCTGTCTGGCTCTCAATTTTAAGACCAGGAAAAGGCAACAATTTAATCCCCTTAGGACAGTGAAGAGTGAAGGAAAAGGTATTTGGATGGTGGCTCTGTTCCCTTAGCTCGTTCTTGGTGTGCCCTTTCAGAAAAGAAATTCAAACTCTGTAATTGGACTGGAAGATGTTTGCATTCCTGTAGGGATCTTAAGCTGCTCCCAGATGGGAGCTTCCCACCCAGAGGCAGCTCGGGGGGTGACATTTGTAGCTTTCCAGAAGATCTGAAAAGGCCCATACACCCAACAAACTCAGCTTGAATTGAAGCATAACCAAATGGGTTGGGTGTCACTATGAAGCAGCCTGACAGTTCAGTTCTGTCTAAGCTCTTTTCTTCTCCTGTGTGACTGATTTGTCTGTTTTCCCCTACTTTCCTTGCCAATTTATAATGGCTTCACAAATATCTTTCCTTTTGTTGCTCCCTACTGTGAAGTCAATTAGATTTGTCCTAGCTCTTCTTTCTCCTGGCCAGCTTTTTTCCCTGCATTTCCTTTCATTGGTGATATCCCCACCCCCTTATTTGAAGACTGAGCTATCGAGGCTGCTCTCAGATGCTCTGCTGACTTGGTAAATGCAGGTGTAGAAACTGAAGCCATCCCTCTCTTTGCTGGGTCATTCTTTGAGGTCTACAATTCCCTTGGAGACAGCTGTTGTCCTCTTCTGTGCCTTTAATCCAGTTGCTTCTTGCTCTGGGAGCTGCCTTTGTCAGACAGGACTCTTGGGGTTTTTTTTTTGCATGAACTCAGTGTTCATGTTGCAAAATATGTTTCCATGAGACAGACTGTGCAGCTGGCAAATAATAGCTGAGTCCAGCCGGGAGGAAACCCATTTGTCACCGTTTCATCATCAGTCCCCATTGTGTTGCCATCAGACAACCCCATTCATCAAGACAAGTTCCAAAGTGCTGGTGTTTACCAGGGACACTGCACAAATCCCATCTCTAGATGCTAAGTCCTCCCTCTGCGGTTTCTAGCATTGTTCTTTATTTCTGTTTACAAGGATGTCTAGAAAGACTACCTGAGGTCAGCAGCCTGTTTGCAGGTGATGTTTGATCCCTGAATGGATTGCTGCCAACAGGGGAAGAACCTGGGACCTTTTCCTGACAGCCTGTTCAGCCTAAGTGGGAATAGGTGGCCTTTATTTACTGACATGAAATGGAATGTGAGCTTGCAAGTGCCATCCTCCACATGTTGCCCACCACACCTGCCAAACACCCTGTGCTGAGAGGAGCTGGTCTTCGTAGCTCCCGTAACCTTTGTGGAAACACGTGGAGAAAAGTGCGAAAAGAGGAAAAGATGTCTTTGTGCTGATGAGGATGACAGCAGGGCTGGGACTGAACCTTAAGTCCTTCTCTTCAGTGTCCTGTCAGCTCCCGAAAGCTTTCTTCTGAGGCTGAGTTCTTACTTGCCGATGGCCTGATATCTCCAGAAGGTGGATTCTCTGAAGGCCAGGAGGAACTTCTGTGGTCATGCAGACAAGCTGCAAAGCCCAGAGCATAGGAGTGGGATCCTGCAGACGAGGAGAGAGCACTCGGGATCAGGTGGCTGTGTGGAGACCCAGTGATTAATGCCGAGTGTGAGCTCAGGAGGGCTGGTGGGTACTGCAGTGTCTGTCCCACCCCCCTGAGGAGTTGGCCCTGCAGCCAGGGCAGGGCTCGGCACTGGGTTGTGAACAGAAGTGGTTTTGTTGACACCAGGTGAGGTTTTGCTCTTGCAAGCTTTGCTTGTTTGGATTTGAGGCTTTTTCAGCCAGCTTCCCACCATTTCTGGGGTAGCAATCAGAAGTTGCCTGCCATGGAGGGGCTCAAAAATGCTGAGAACTGGTTGAAAAAAAATTTTACTAAGATGGCAACAGTGGGCATAGAAGAAAGATAGGGCATTAAAAAATTAGGTAAGAAATTTTCAATTTTGGGTGACCTGAAGAATGCAGGGAGAAGAGAGAGGCTGGAGAGTCCAAGTACAAAGGCAGAATGTGCCGAGGTGGGAGGGTTTGTCTGGATATTGAAGCAAGGATTGGTGAAAGATGGAGGGTTATTTGGGACCACTGCTGTGGGGACTGTGTCTCGGAGGCACTGAGTTAAGGGGCTTCTGGCCAGGGTGTTTAGTGGGGTTGTGTTCCTAACAGTAAGCAAGCGGATGCTGTTAATCAGAACAATATGGAGCAGGCAAGTGCCCTCCATACTGGGGGGGACATTTTTCCTTCCCTTCCCTTCCCCCTTCCCCTCTCCCTCCCCAGCATGGATATCATGTGCTGTAGGGGGGCTCGGTGGTTTGCAATCAGTGAGGATAGGTTGCATTAATTAGGAAACCTGCACAGAAGTGTTCTGCATCCCCCAGAAATCACGGAAAGGGTTAGTGCTCCACCAGGAAGCTGACAGCACCGCAGCGGACCACAATTAAGACTTTAAAATATGTAACAGCATTTTTATGACATCAAAGTACTGTTGCTGCACAAGGCAATGTTTACGAAAAGCTCTCCGCTCTTCACCCTACAATCATGATGTACATATTGGCAATAAGGAAGTCAGCAATAGCTATTTACTGCTCTCCTGCAGCTGTGGACTTATAACTTAGGTCCCTAATTAAGTAGAAGCAGGGCTAACCACGAAGCACACCACAGTGCCTTAAAATGGCTTTCATACTGCGGAAATCTGGTGTTTGGTTACTCCAGAGAGTGGGTTTTTTTCCCCTTGAAAACTATATTTGCACATTCAGAAATAATTATCTGGAGATTAAAAAAAGAAAAGCTGTCTTGATGCACCAGGAGATCTAAAGAGCTTTTCATGGAAAGCATTTAAAATAAAAAAAATAAAAAATAATCCGGCTCTATATGGGAGATATTGACACCAGCCCCATCTTTGTCATCGAATGTGAGTGATTGTTAGCAAAGAAACCGGTCATGCTGCACAAAGGAGATCACAGTGTGTGTGTAAATCTGCATAACCTAATTGACTATCTTGGGAACGTGATCTTCAGCTGTAAAACCCCGCTTTTGACAAAACAATAAAGTTAAAAAGGAATGTCCCATCATTATGTTCCTTAAATGTCACAGGAACTGCAGTAAGTGCATCTTGGCAGAGGCGAGCCTACATCATTAGTTCCTCTCCTGGTTGCTTTTAGGTTTTTTGTTCCACATGGCCTGACTTGACAGGACAACAAATAGGCCTTTGCATCTGTACACATTTATTAGTGGATTTTATCGTTGGACATCAAGGAAATTGAGTCTCATCTAAAGGTTTATGACTGTACACATCTGTGGATTTTACTACCCTGCCTTTCAAACAAACAAACAACGGCAGCAGAAAATTATTTTTGGAAAGTACAGTTTAAGATTTAATAATCATTTGATGTTCTGAGAAGTCCTTGGCTGTTTGTCCAAATATTTGCTGAACGTTTGTTGAGAACTTTAGTTATTGGGAGGTGGG
>VZTA01020630.1:266712-311798 GCA_013398855.1 Mohoua ochrocephala
TGTTTGTGGGGGGGGGGGGTTGGGGGGGGGGTGGGGGGGGGGGGGGGGTGGCAGGCGTGCTTCTGCCTTGCATGAAAAGGTGATTTTGTGTAATCACAGCCTCCTCCTGCTCCCAGCATAGCTGGGTTTTGTTGGATCCTGTCTCGAGATGACTTATCATTGGGAAGAAGCCCTTTGTACACACAGCAATCCTGTCTCGAGCTGATAACGTGCAGAGGAATCCCGGGGGTCAGACCAGGGCACGGTCCTGCTCCGTGCTGCTTTTGCTCTGCTTGTTAATAAACGAGATTTCAATTCAGCTGATTGGTAAAAGAGAGCCTGAAATCTAAGCTAAAGCAAGGCCTGCACGGTCTGCAAGCCTCGCTCATTTAAATTCCCCATGAAATTAGTGGGATAAAGGATTTGTTCAAGATTTCCTCCAAGTGTTGCACAGTTCCTTCACACCTGACCGTAGTCTGAGCTGTCACATTTAAAGAGAATAATATAAGAAATCAGAACCCTGAAGAAGATTTTGGAAGCAGCAGCTGGGTGTAAAATGAACCAGTGCATGCCTAAGATTAGAAAGGGGCTTAGACAATAACTTTGAGAGAACTGTTTTTTCTTAATGCTGTGTTTATGCACAAACTAAAAATGACAGCTTATGTGCCAACACTCTGAAATATTTCACTGAAAATAATTTGAGGTTCGTACCTCCTAGTGTGCTTCATTGGAAGAGGACTGTCCAAGGTAAAACTGAGGTCTTAAGTTAATGGAGCTTGTTTTGATAGATTACACTTTGTTCATGAATATTTTAATAACTCACATAAGGGAGAATTGGAAGCTGATTTTTAAATTAGCTTTTTCAGCCTGGGGAACTGGATGGAGGAGGATTTTCCCCTAACAGGAGGTTCTTACTATCAGTCTTATACCAAGCATGTTGTTTCACAAAAACATCTTCAACCTACTTTATTTCAACCTGAAGTGTTTCAGGTGAGATTAAGTTTTTAGATGGAGAGTCTGACTGGTACTAAGAGCCTGAAAAGATGGTACTTGTTATTCATGGTTTCATAGTGAGGAAATAGGGCTCTCAGCTGACCTTACAGGTTGATTTCACTCTGCTCACTGCTCCGTTCACTTTAAGGGACACTTACACACACCAGCTCTTGGAGTAGGTGGAGAAAGAGATGGAACACTGGGATACTTGGTTCTTCCCTGAAGAGAGAACTCTCCTGCCTCGCTGTGTGCTCATAGTGGCTCTGTTTGGAGCTCACTTGAGGACAAAAGTCATGCTGAACTGCCCAAAGGTGGTGACAGAGCCTGGGGCGGGACCAGGGCCTCCATACAGATCTCCCAGCTCCCCACGCTCCGGTCTGACCTCAGGACCAGATTGCATTGTCAGTGTCCTGTTCAAATGGTGGTGTCTGGAGAAAGAGAGAGCTGCACGTAGGACTAAAATAATGCAATCATCCGAGAGGAACTGAGAGCTAAACTCTTTATCTTTATTGGGCCCAGCAAGGAGTGACACCAAAAGCAAGTCTTCAGGACAGGGCATGGAGCACCACTTGTGCCTTTTGTTGAGCTACCACAGCCAGCCCATTTAGCAGTTATGCAAAGGCAAAGTTTAAGAAACGTTGCTTGCTGGGAAGCATAAATAAAAGTGTGTTTTCCCTATACCACATAGTGCAAGTGAAACTGCCACTGGGGTGAAGAAAGCCTGTGGCAGTCCCTCTTCTCAGTCGTTTGTAAACCTTGGAATGAGTTCCCAATGAAATTGTTACTCCCCTCTGCAGTGGGCTACTTCTTGGCCAGCTCTAAGAAGCCCCAGAAATATTGCACCCATATGCGCCTTTTTTTTTTTACATTCTCATTAAGTTTATAAAACCCACAAATTTAGACCATCTGTCCTATAAATGTTTCTAAACTGCAGCAAGATGAAAAAGCTGTTCTAGCTTTTTGATATAAGCGGTCAGCAAACCAAACACAAAACCAGAGCAAAGCAAATATTTTCTTGTCATACATGCTTCCCAACCGTGACGGATGAACTGTTATTTTTGATGTGTGTTTGGATCCAAATTTTGGAGAGAAATGCCTCCTAGATATGTGCACTTAGCACCAAACCAGCTTGATATGAAGAATTCTTGTTGGGGAGGGGGAAACAGAGAGAAAGTTGCACCACATGCTGCCCATGGATCATATTAAAGAAGCTGTTTCTTCAATTATTCATCTTCCGACTACCCTGCTGACTGCTTTAACAAAGCCATCCCGAGCATGGACTATGTCAGCCCATTCTCAGGGTAAGGTGTGCATGCTTCTATTCTACCCACCTGTATCTTGGATGCTAATCCAGGAATATTTATTGCCTCCATGTGAGACTCCAAAGTGGGGTTGGAGCAGGATAATGAAGAGAAGCTGTTTGCTGCACTTACCTGACAGGTGGGATTAAGCCCGGGTCCTTGTTTGCAAGCAAACCCAACAGCAACTCATGCATTGTGAAAAGACTCAATAAAGCAAGTGGTAGAAAGTGGAAATCTCAGTTGAAATCCTTTTTCCTGGTGTTTCCATGGACACAGCAAATTCGCAGCCTAAACCCTTTTCAGAATGAGAAGGCACTGTTTGAATTGCACACCCTGCTTTGGTATTTACAGCCAAGTGGGAAAAACTAAATCTGTTCAATGTCCAATGGCATTTTTAACTTCCTTTGCTGTTGGCACATTACTGCTTTGATGGCCAAATCCTCACGCAGATCCTGGGTCGAGGAGATCATGCCCGAGGCACAGACCCGCCTTAGTGGTGTGCTGAGGAGCTGTGTGTGGAGCAGTCTGAAGGGGAGCAGGGAATGCTCCAGTACACCTGGAAAGACACATTGAATCTTCCTGTCTTTTTTGTGGAGGAGGAGGAGAACACTGGTGCTTGAGCTGTGCAAACTGTGAGCTGGTGCCTGTGCGAGCAGCGCTGACTTTTTGGTGTCCCTGAATTCCACTTGCCTACCTTCGGGTATTTCCACAGCTGATCCAGTCTTCTGGGCCCCCTTTATCATCATTAGGAGCTATAGGCAATACCTGAACACATCTGGCTTGTTTTAATTCTCTGTCTTGGAGGTAAAAGTGAGTTAGAAGTTTTTGTCCTCTGTTGGAATTGTGGGTAAATGGCTTGTAGATGTCTGTATTTGGGCTGAGGAATGCACCTTTAGTGTGATTTGTGTGTGAAACTTACCTCCAGCAAAATGAAATATGTCTTTTTTTAAAAAAATATATTTAATTTCTTAGATTAGAGGGATGGAGCACCTCTCCTACAAAGAAAGGGAGCCGGAATTGGATTTGCTTAGCCTGGAAAAGTCATCTTAGGGGTGACCTGATTACAGCCTTCCAGTACCTGAAGGGAGCCTACAGGAAAGATGGAGAGGGACCTTTTTAGAAGAGCCTGGAGTGACAGGAAAAGGGAGAATGTATTCAAACTGAAAGAGAGAAGGTTTAGGTTGGATATTAGGGGAAAGTCCTTTACTGTGAGGGTGGTGGCACTGGGACAGGTTGCCCAGAGAAGCTGTCTGCACCATCCCTGGAAGTGTTTGAGGCCAGGCTGGATGGGGTTCTGAGCAACCTGGGATAGTGGGAGGTGCCCCTGCCCATGGCAGGGGGACTGGATCAAGGTGATCTTTAAGGTCCCTTCCAACCCAAACCATTCCAGCATTCTGTTCTGTTATCCTCCTCGTCACTTCCCCGCTGTACAGGCAGCTGGTTTTGTCCATAAAACTGTGGCACAAAACCCCCAGGTCGTAGTTAAAACAAGCCCCAAGCTGAGCTGTGCTCAGCACTGCCATTGCTGCCTGACTCTCTCGTGGTATTCAAAGTTTCTCCATCTTTGCTTGCCCAGCCCAAGCCTGACTCCAAGATGCACTTCCTCCAAACCTTTCTTGACAGATAGCTGTGTGTTTAACATCCTGACTTCATGGCAGCTTTGCTCCAGGAGGGCAGGGACACTCTAACCAATTCCCGTGCAGCAGAAGGTCCAGTGCCTGCTGCCAGCATTGCCTCCAGAGGAGCTGCCTGTTAAACCCCTAGGGTTGGTCTCCCCCACTCCCTGCTGGGTAAGGCTCTTGCAAAAACCAAACAAATGGAAAAAAACCCACTGTTCTCCCAGTGCTTGGAATCAGCACAGACAGGTGAATAACGTTGCTGACCAAGGGTTTAACTTCAGTTCACATTTGCAAACACGGCACCAGTCGTTTGCTTCCATCCTCCCGCTGCTGTGATAACTTAGCCTGGTCTTTCAGTCCAGGGCAGTGTTGTACCTGACTGTGTCTGGATAAAATACCATGTTTCATAGGCAAGCAGCACTATTCCTCTTTATAGAATTCCATTTCTACTTTTAGGAAAGCAAAATATAATTTTTCCATTCTGCGTTCAAGCCTTAGCGTGTTTTTGAGTCTGCAGCTGAAGTGCTCGTTGAACGAAATCGAGTTACTGCAATGAATCACAGATTTGCCGGAATTCACGCACTCTCTGTAAAGTTGGGACAAACTGGTAAATAGTCTTGGCTAAAGGTACTGGGTGGATGGGAAGAGATACTTGGGAAGAGATGTCGAAACTGTTTTAGTGCTTTATCCCGATATTTTTGGAAATCTGAAGTGTCTAACCTAGGTTTTACCTGCTTAGAATTTCTGGCTTTTTAATTTGTACAAAGCATTTTGAACACATGAAGAGAAGTGAAAGTACAGACGAATTCCTTTGGAAAACTTAGTTTTATCAAATGCAAAATTTAAGATTTCTGGTTTAAAGCAAAAATGATTTGAAATCCAACACTTTAGGCTGATGAAGAATGACTTTTTATTTTACTTTGTCTGTAAACCCCAAAAGTTTGCATTTGATGCAACCAAGCTGGGCTTCCTTTTCCCCTGGCCACCCAATGGAAGAGGTCACTCCTTCTCCACAGCCTGAGTTGTAACTGCTGAGGAAGAAATGCTGCATTCTGTAGTCTGTCAGAAAGGCTGGGCAGGGCAGTGAGGAATGAGATGTCCTGGACAATGTGCCCGGTTTCCTGCAGGGTCTCCGAGATCGGAGTCTCCGTAGTGACAGCACAGGATTTTAGATTCTCAACTCGGAGGGAGTTAATAGCACTTCTGATTTCTGCAGCCTTCTGTGCATGCCTTCTAGTCTTTTATAAGAACTGGAGTTGCATCATCAGGTTAAGATTGGGGCTTTAAAAGTTATACATGCAAGTCATTAAATAAACTGTAAATTAATATGCCTATATGTGAGAGTTTACACGTGTAAATATGCTCTCACACTGGACAAAGATCAGAATTCATTAGTGAATTGCCTTACTAATCTGCATGGCTCAGCAGATCAGCAGATCTCGATGAATCAGGTTAAAAAGGAAATAAATAAAAGTTTTGGAATACCTCTTAAGTGTAAGAGGAGGATTGAAAAGAAAAATTTTGTAAATAATAATTTAACAAATTAAAACCCACCAAAAAATCCCACCACAAAGCAACCATTTTGCAAAAGATTTGGAGAAATCATTAACTCTGCCCCTTTTCTCCTGCCTCCCCTCAAAAGCTGAAATACAAATCGTCAGTGTTCTCTTCAAAGGTTTGCAGAAATTCAGCCTGCATCAGGCTTGCTGCTGAAACTTCTTCTGTTCATTCATTTACAAAAAAATTAAAAGAAAAATTTGCATTTCAGTTCCATCCAGCAAACCCCCATTTCACAGCTTTATTGCTTTCCTGTGATTTCACCACAGAGCAAAATCAGTGCATGCAGCCCTCGACCAGCTGACATGAATGTCTGAACTTGACCTATAAACAACGTGGGTTTACACGAGTGAGGGTACTGCCGTGTTTATTTTATCCAGATTTCTCTGGAACAGCATATCTGGAGTCAAGTCCTGGGTTCACATCCAGGTGGGAAGTCATCCTAGTGCTCTGTGGACCATCCTTGGGACTTTGGTGACTTGTGGGGGTTTCCCAGAGGAGGCCTGGAAGGGAGCAGAAGCAGATTCTGGATTCTGCAGATTCGTATCGTTACTCCTCTGCCCGACTGTTTGCTCCAGTGGGAAGGGTGTTGGCTGCTCCATATCTGCTTCACTCCTCTCTCGAACCCTGGATGTCCTTAATCACAGTGTGCTCAGGAACTCTTGGCTGCTGAGTTTGGATTTTTCTCCCCCATTGTGCTGCAGGAGAGCAACAAGATGTGTCTGCATCTGTGCAAATAAAGCAGAGGCTTTCTTGCACTTGTTTCCCACCTCTGTTGTGAGCAGAGTTAGGCTAAGAACATTTCTGCTTGAATCTTCCTTTCTCTTCTTCTTTCTCCTGTGGTGAAATGCAGTTAGAGATCCAGGTGCTTGAGGTACCATCTGAAAATAAAATTGAACTTATATGAAAGGTTGTACTGCAGTATTGAAATGTATCTGAGTTAATCCATGTGGTTGAATTTTACAAGCAGAGATGTCATTTTTTCAGCTTTATTTGCTGTGTGTCAGAGCAGCCTTTGACTGCTTTGCACGCAAGGCAGTAGCTCTGGCAAAGCCTTAGGGTACTTGGTGGTGTCTGATGCCAGCTTATTTCCTCATCATGGGCAAAACTCAGCTTGAGCTGTGTGTTGTCTCCAGCTGTTACAGTTTTGCCCTCGTGTATGTTGGAGACTTGGGGATAGGGAGATAGAACCCTGCAGCTCGTTCCTTGTGATTTTTGGACCTTCTGAGCCATCAGGTACCAAAATCAAACTTCTGCAGTACCATTTTGGCTCAGGTACCAGAGGAACTTGCACTAATTAATAGTTTGGTTGCTTGGATTTGTCTGTTGTGCCCTCTACCTGTAGTTTTAGTCGAGCAAACCTAAAAAGAGCTCTGTTTTTAAAGGTATACTCAAGAGCACATTATTAAAAATATTGCTGTTACTGAGGAAAAATAATGCAAACCTTTGTTTTATGTTTCTTCCTGAAGATATTCTCTCTTCTGGCTTCTGCCAGGAGCCTCCACACAAGCAGAGAACCTCAGTTCTGTTACTGGATTTATTTTTAGGTACTCCTATCTCCAGTGCACGAGCACCCCTTCAGTTGCCACATACGGGAATTGATCCAAAGCTCACAGAAATTAACAGGAAGCATTTCTGTGAACTTCAAGGAAATTCATGTTGGACTTGTTCTTCAGAAAGGCTGTTTTGTTTTTCTTGCCTCCCAAAACTGAAACGGGTGATTGTTGCAGGCAGCAGTGATAGTTCTCCTGGAGACCTGAGTCTTCTCCTGGAGGCACATATTCTCTGCTGGCTGATCCACCTGCCAGGTAAGAGGTGGTTCTGCCAAATTTGTTATACCTGCAGCGTTTGCTTTTTGACATCTTTGTGTGTATATCCAAAGTAGGGATTGCCCTGTCACAGCTCAGAAGAGGATCACAAACTGACCCTATTTTACGTGGTTTTAGAGGGACAAAATTACTGGTGTGCAAGTTTTCCTACTGACAGAGCAACATCACTTATTTCATCTTATTTACTGTGAGCAGGATAAGCAGGGCTGTAAATAAATGTAGTTTTAAAACTGTTCAGTAGACCACAAACCAGCAAGTCTTTGACTTCAATGGGATTTTTCAGCTGTAGAGAAAATGTGGATAGTGGTTTTGGACAAGGTATCCCAGTAATAGCATTCCCTAAGATGAATATTCCACCTCTCAAATTGAGTACTCCTCATGCCTTTGCATGTCAGCAGGGAAAGGAACCAGGTTACGAAGTGATTGAAGTTCACAGAGAGGTTAATAACTTTATAATTAGCACTGGCTGGGAGATAAGCAAATCAGCACTCAAATATGCAAAGTAGAGTGGAAAAATGCCCGTTAGATTTTCGGGTTGCTGTTAGGAGGGTTTATTCCTTTAGTTTTTTTGATGAGGAACAGCTGTGGGTTGGCCTGGGTAATCGAGACAGTAGACAAGCTGGTAGGGTCATTGCTCCTTTGAAATGCTCAAGTTTATGGGGTGTCAGAGCAAGGCGGGTCATGAACCGACTGGGCTGACTTGGAACAATGGTGGGGTCTCAAAGGGCCGGACCATCAGCTGCTGGAGATCAGCACAGCCCGGCACTGCACAGGAATCCATTTATTGCAGGCGGGGATTCGCCCCCCACCACTTTATCCTTCTCTCTGCCAAATTTCTGTCAGCACAGAAATTTGATGTGATCTTCTTTGGGTAACTTGTGGGGCTGTTGGTCCTACAATCAACCCAAAGGAGTGTTTCTGTAATGGAGAGATTTTAAAAGATGGCCACATTGAGCCACACCTCTTTGTTAGGAATAAGCAAAGATTGCTGGTTTTGTGCAGGCTGTGTTTTGAAAAATATCTTTTTTCTTTTTCTGAAATTGGAGATGGCTTTTTGAAAAAGATAATTTCAATTTTAATTGATGTATGAAAGCCAAGTGCTTTTGTCTTTGATTTTTTCACTTCTCCAGTTGTGTGGTGTGAATTCATTAAAGTTTCTTTGGGACGACTCCAGACAAAGGTCTTGTCCGTGGACACCTTTAGGGCACATCTGGACAGAGCAGTCCTTTCTTTCACACGAAACTGGGCATTTGGGAAGAGACACTTGAGCAGCTGAGTAAAGATTTGGCCAGGTGTTCTCCAGCATCATCTGTTGTAGCCTTTAGTACCCCATCAAAAGCTGAATTTCATGTGCGTTACTTCAGAGTCCCGTTCTGATAACAAAAATCTGAATTAGAGCCTGTTTACCTTAAAAGCAGATTTAATTTTCTCTCGTGTGCGTATTATGTGGAGCTACTTTTCAAGTCAGCTGTGGGAAATTGTGTTCTTGAAAGAGAAATATAGAAAGAACTGAAATCATCCCAACTATTGTTACCAATGATTGAGGATAATATGGTAATTGAAACATCAATTTTGTCTCCTCTAACTAGTAGGGAAGTTTCCTTATTATTTCTTTTCTCTTGCCGAGCTTCTAGTTTGTGCAACCTCTGTCAATGGAGCTGTGCTAATTTATGTCAGCTGGTCCAGTATTTTTGCTTATGATTTCTGCCTTGGCAAAACACATATATAATATTGTTTTTCCCAGAGAGGTTGGCTGAATACTCTAAAAGTCATTATTGACTAATACTGGGGTTAGCCAAGTAGGACTAGGATTTCCTTCAGTAGTGGAAACATCGATCATTAGGGTGAAACATTGTATTTGCTGAAAGAAAAGCTACTTCTGTTTATTTGTAGGGCATAAACATCCCGTGGGTCTGTTCAGAGTTATAACACTGTAAATCCATTAGAGTTGAGTGGAGACTCAAGCCCATTATTTTTCAACAAGTGATATTCACCTGTTTGCTTAAATGATGCCAGGTGGACAGAACCAACTTTTATAACAAATTTAAACTCCTCATAAACAGAGCTTTAAGTTCCCCTCTTCTTTGACTTTGTCCCACAGGCTTTGAGACTGACAGGGACACCTGTACCTTTGTGGTGAGGCAAAAGAGCAGGTGAGGGAAAACTCATTTGTCTTTATTCTCACTGTGTTGAACAGACCGCAGAGCATCTAAGGAAGGAATTAAGTTACACTCACTTTGGAGAAGTTAACACTTTCTAAAACGTGAAACTCAAAGCCTGGCCCTGTTTTGCCAACAAGTGGCCTCAGCTTCAACTGGCAAATTGCCCTCTGAGCATCGCTGCTTTGCACCAGTTTGATCACATAATGCACAAGCTGGTGTGGATTTGGCCCCAGTCTGATAAAGCAGGATTTGCAGCAAATAAGAACCCTGGAAGCAACAAGATCTGCTGTGATGTGGATGGTGATGATGGAAGAGAAATGGATATAGAGTGGAGAAAAATCCCAGAAGCAGCTGTGCCAGGTAGAGGAAATCTCAGTCCTGAATTCATCTGAAGGTACAGAATAGCAAGGGAAAGTGATTGTGAGAGATCCTTACCCTGTTGATTAAATATTTCAGAACAGCATCTGGCCGCAGTCTGGTTTTGCAGTGGGTAAATCTGCCTTATTCTTTAAAGTGCCAGATATTCAACTCACAGGAAGGTCCTCAACTTTAGTTTGGGTGAACTGAAGTTTCTGTAAAAATAATTCAGGAGAAAGAATGCAGTAATCCTTCCTGGCTGTGACAGAAACAGGTCCAACCATTTCCAGGTCTGCAGAAGTCTGACAGGATTAAATGTTAGAGTCCTAAAAAGACAGCAAGCTGTTTCAGTACATCTTAGTTCCAGCTTTGTGAACAGGGGGTTGTGGTTCCAAGGTAAACTCACACATTTCTTACAGATGTGCAGACAGGTAGTTAAAATCTCCAGAAACTGCACACAGCAAGGTTTGGGTTAAGCCACGTTTTACCAGCATTTTAAGTTAATATTTGAGCATTTCACCTTTGCTGTCTGTTTGAAAATCAAATGGCAAATCCAAATGCAAGCATCCAGTTGATGCTATTATGTGAAGGTCACCCACTCATGCTCAGGAAAGCTCTCCAGTTATGATCTCCTTCCTGTAGAATCCTGGGTTTGGCAGATTTCGTGTGGTCGGAGCTCTACTGTTTTTCCATGTGCTCTCATCCTTTTAACGTGCATTTTTTAATGAATTCCTAAATATTAGATACTCTTCCTTTATTCCTTCTGTAACCTGGCCAGTGTCTTCAGATGACAAAGTGTAACTTAATCCAGTGTAAGCAGTGAGCACTCTCAGCTGGATTTTTTGGGGGGTTACCTGTGCAATGAATGGAAGTGGAACAGAGCTGGACATCTCGGAGATCACTCCTTGTTAGACTGACAGGTTTCAAGCTTCTCCTGACAACCTAGGCTATTCCCCAGAGAACATTTAGTGTTGATGTAAAAGGCAAATCCTTATCCAACATCCTCATCTGAAAATCTGTTGTATTTTGGTACAACTTGACCTTCTTTGAATACTTCAGATCAAACTGCTTGGACATTTTTCATTCTCCTTGCTGCCTTTTGGTGGCAAGATATCAGTGACATACCTTTACATGGCAGATGGGTTTGTCTGGAAGGCTCTGGCTTGCTTCTGTTTAGGTTTCTCGTACCCTAGCTTTCCATAATAAATGTCTTGCTATAAATTCTTGGCTGACCAAAGAAGTTTGGCTAATCCTGACTTCTGGATGCTTATCAAAACCAAAGCTTGAATTTCATCCACCGTGAATCCTAGTCTATTTTTAATGCTGCTGTTTGGAAGCATGGCTCCATGTGCTCTTAATAAAATAGTGGAAACAACATGCAGCGACTTTGTAAACAAACTTAAAAACTATTATTTTATTTTTTTTAGCGAGCCAACTTATTTGTAAATAATCTACACCAGCTGTTGGCCATGACATAAATTCCCTCTATTAATATCTTTTTATATGGCCTTGGACAAATCACTAGTCTGTGCCTTGGTTCCCCAGCCAAGAAAAGGTGTGGTAGCTTCTGAGGACATGAATGCTTCAGGAACAAGGGTTATTTAAATAACTAAGGGACAACGTTTCTTCTTTGACCATAGCAATGAGTACTGGAACTAGAAGGAATTAAAAGCATATTTCTAATACTTACAAAAAGAGCAGTTTGGTGGGACTTGTAGTGAAGGCGCAGCACAACAATCCGGTCTGTGTGCTTATGTATTTAGTTTTTATTTTGGATGATGCTGCTTGTCGCTGTGTTGAAGTCACTGGCCAAATGGTTAGGGCAGAGCTGGCCTATTTATGCTTTCAAGTTGGCTTTTCTAGAAAGAAACTTGAGGTACACCTGCTTGGAATGTAATTTTTACTTAAGGCCAAGATTTTCTAGAGCTGGAGCCTGATGTCACGGTGATGGGTGGGATTTACAAAGAGACTTGGATATCCTCCCCAGGGTACGCTCCTGGTTGGCAGATCCTGCTCCGTGATGTGTGCACCACCAGCACAGATGTGCCCTTACTGCTTTCAGTCTGAATTTAGGCTTTTGGGGCAGACACAAAGCTGGATTTTCTGACTTGTGTGCCTGTTGAAGCAAGTAAAGAAAGTAGCCTGCACTTCCTAAAGTGTTCAGTCCTATTTACCAGTCCAAACACACAGCAGAAATTCACTTGCTGTCTAGGAGAACTTGAGGGGGGTTTTCCCTCCCCCCCAAAACTGAATTCTTAGATTGCAGCCACTTTTTTTGGTGTCTAAGTGGGAAATGTTGGGAGCAAAGTTGTTTCGGGTACCTTTGTGCAGCGGTGACATTGAGAGGCAAGAGTGGAAAGGAAATATATATTATTGCAGTCACAAATTGAATCAGATGGAACCAAGTTTTGTGAGATCTCTGCTGTGCCCCCAGCAATATGGGCAGAGTTGTGCCCTGTTTTCTTGCTGGGCTTCAGGTTTTTGCCTGTCCCAAATAACAAACTGCCCAAATGCTTAATGCAAGTTCTGCTCCACTCCTAAATGGGATCTGTAAGGCCTAAAGTGGGACATCAGCAAAATGTAAGTCCTATGTCAATGTCCTTTTTTTTAGTGAAAATGTCAGTATCTCTTCATTCCTCACAGCACTTGTCCTGTTTTGTTGCTGAGCATAAAGAGCTTCTCTGTTTTCTTGTGCTAGTGAAAATCTCAAACCCTTATTGTAGTCTCTTGTTGGTGCTGACTTGGTTTTGATTTCAGATTAGTTTGCTCTTGTTGGCTTTCCCAACACCATAGGCAAAGAAAACCAAAGGAGAAAAGACCAGATGTGTGGATCAGCTGTAATACAAAGCTGCCCGGCCCAGAAATCAGCAGGAAAAATGTATCTGATGGAGCAGCAGCTGAGCTGCTCCCCTTCCAGCATCCCTGAAGGAGAGATAAAAGAGCCTCTGGCCTGTCAGGCACAGTTTAAACCCTCGCAGGTTTCCCTTGATCTCCACACAAAGCAGCGGTGTAGGCTGTAGCTGCACACCTGCAGCTGTGTTCCAGTTCGACCTTTCTTGTTATTCCTGCCAAAAAATAGATCTTGACAATAAATTCAGGAGAAGCTGGTATGGTTCAGAAAACAAGAGCAGTGTCTCATTTCTCCTTTATTATTTCCACATCTGAAGGGTCAGTGGGAAAGAGGAAGCCAAGCTGAGGTGCGGGTGGAAGTGGAATGGGTAAGATTTAGCAGCAAGCACTGAGGGGCAGGGCAGATGCAACTCAGTTTCTGAGGACTTTTTCTGCCTGAACTAAGCCTTCTTTTTAATAGGGAGGACATTTTCCCTCATAATATGCTCTGTGGCCATTTTCTTCCTTTCAAACAAGTGCAGTTTACTGAAAAGCTTCCACAACCCTCTTTTTTTTCCTTGATTAAAATGAAACAGGGGTGTCAGTGAGCATCAGTGAGGGCGACTCCATCTCCACCATCAGAGCTGTTGGCAGGTGGCTCCAGCAGTGAGCTCAGCTACCAAAGGATGCATCTCCCTTCCCCTCTGGTGTCCCTGTTTGCTGAATCCTCATTGCTGAGTATATCCAGCCAAGCTTCCTGCACTATTTCTTTACCTCCTTGCAAGACCATGCCATTTTTATTCCTGTCACAGCTCCATCCCTCAAACATCTTTCAAGGGCTCTTCCATCTCCGTTTGTTTGCTCCCTGAAAGGATAAGTTCTGCTCTTTTTATTTGTAGTGTTTGCAACATGTGTGTCTAACCTTAAAACAAATTTTATCCAAAGCCTGCTGGATTCAGTGAGTCTTTGGCTCGCATTCTGAATTGCTTGAATTCCCCCTTTTCCATTATCCCAGCTACCTACATCCTACGGATCATTATTTCCTGACCATTTCTGCAGTATCTTCTTCCCAAAACACATTCATTACTTGTGGTTGGACATGCACAATAAGTTCCAGGAGTCATGTAAAAAAAACATGAATAACCCCCCTGCTAATGGGATTCTCTGTTAAACATAACATTCAGTTATTCTGTGCACAGGACTAAGTCCTGGACACCAGACTGGTGCCTGGGAACATCAGGTGGTTGCCACTGGCACAGGTTCCCTTTGGATAGAAACTAACAGGTGAAGATTGTCTCTATTTTGCAAAGCTGCCCTGGTTATTATTATGAAGCAAGTCCACCCCATAAGTAACTTTGTTTTCAGAAACAAGCCCCTTTTGCCCTTGTTGCATGTGTGGTACTTCAGCCTGAAGTGAAAGGTGGATTCAGACTAATTCTGTTGGTTAAGTGGTCTGGAGTGAACCTTTTTTCCCCCCTTTGTCATATATACAGCCAGATGTACATATATCTAGCACTGGGTGGGCTGGGGTTTGCTGTCACTGAACTCCTTTCTCCTGGGTAGAAAACACTTGCTGATTTTGGTTTTAGAGCAGGGGCTCAGCTTTGTGCCTCAGGCTGCTTTCAGGAAGGGTCATAGGGATAAATGTGGAATCAGTGAAGGTCTGCATTAGCAACCATGCAGCAATTCAGCACACAAGTGCTCTTGTTTGAGTCAGCTGGAGAGTTACAGCCTAGTTCAGGGAGGAGAAGAATGAGCTGGCTTATCCCATGGACCGACCCCTTCCTTGGGGAGGGAAGTGTTCACCAAGTATTAACATACATGTGTAATTTAAATTAATTTTTCAGTGTAATTTGCAGACTTTGCCACACTCCGTATCTCAATATTTTCAGGAAATCCAGCCTTTTATTCCAAAATAAAAATGTAGAAAAAACTTCCCCCTTGCCCTCACTTATTTCCACCACCAACCTCCCTCTCCATTTGGGCAAACAAAAACATTCAGGTAAAACTTTCCCAAATGAGCTTTGTGACTTGGGGGAAAAAATGTAATTACTATGTTCAAGGAAAATAGACATTTTCCTCTAATTAAAAATCCAATTTTCCATGGGGTGAGGGGAAAGTGAAGCTCACCGTCTCTAGTTGTGTACTTGAAGTGTGTGGGGAAAATTGCACAGAAGGCAGCTGTGTGACTGAGCAAGCAGAGACAGATAGATTGGATTTTTTAGGCTGCACATGCATGGGCTGCTTTCTGCTTTTTAACATCCCTTAGAGATGGTATTTCACTTTTTCCTGCTTTTATTGTGGACTTTTCTCCCCTTTCCTTTCCTAGCTGTCTTCAGATAATTCAGAAAAAATATGAAAAAGGCAAGGAAGGGGAGTGCAGATAAAACTCAATTATTTTTGATTAATTATTCAGCTTCTTATTTTATCTGGAAACTTTTGGCAAAGCCTTCTCCTCTCGTCCCTGTGACAGAGATCTATATTGGCCACCTGTAGGCGTGCTAACCCAGCACCTTGCTGCCATAACGGTCTGCCTGAAGTTCCAAGTGATTTAAAGGAGTGAGTTTGGCTCTGAAAGGCAGAACACAGCTACAGAGTCAGGTGAACGAGGGAAGTGCCCACAGGATGCGGGGAATAACCACGGCTTCCCTCCATCCTGCTGAGTGCGCTCACGGCGAAGGCCTCGGCCCGGAGGGGAGAGCAGAGACACAAAGAAGGTTCTGTAGCTTTCACAGTGGTTGTCCTCTTTCGGGGTGGGTTTTTTCTTTACTGCTTTGAAGGCCTATTTCATGGGACACTTCACAGAATCAATGCAGCTCATCAGCAAATGGGTGCTATGTGCACCAGGCCTGTGACAGGGCAGGCATTTGTTTTCCCTGCACGTCAGGGCCTTTCAGCCCTGCACCAACACTGGACGGGTTGTCCTGCTGCAGAGCAGGAGAGGCTTTCGCATAACCTGAATTTTGTGCAGCGAATCAGAGTTTATTCTATAGATTCAGCTGGTGCTTATCTCTGATTAGAATCCTGGCAGAATATTTTTTGATTCTGCCAACATTCAGGCCACAACTGATTAATAAGCATCAGGTGCTAAAGTTCAGAGATGAAGCTCCATCCATGCCAAGGCTTAAATTATCTTCTTTTCTATTTATTTTTCCTACACAACTGAATGCATATAAAAGCCCTGGTAAATGCCCCATTTTAGAGTTTGTAGCCAATGTTTGTTCAAAATGCTCAAAGTACGAGCTCCACAGGGTAGGCTTTGCTGTGTAAATTAAACAGCCACCCATTTGATAGCCAGTAGTGCATAGAAACTTAAATAGGAGAAACTTGCAGAGACAGGCTGAGGCGATGCCCAGGTGTCCGTGCCCTGTGTTTGGCAGGAGTTTTGCCTTTTGGAGTCAGCCTTAGGCTTTCCAGTGTGATGGATCAGCCCCCAGCAGCCCCGAGAGATCCCAATGACAAAACAAGAAGATGTTCTAGAAGCAGCAGTTAGGGGAAGCTCACTCTTTTTGTTTCCCCCTGCCTTCTGAGCCTTTCTGTGAGAGCTTGCTTCTGTGTTCTCTGCAGCTCTAAGGGCCAGAGATGCCTTTTTATATTTACTGTGATTGGAAATCCTTAGAGTTGTGAGCAGCATGTATCCAGGACATCCCTGCAGCAAGGGGAACAGTGCAAAGAATTGCACTGCTGTACGATCAGGCTGCACGTGCCTTGGTGACAGTTGTGTTACCCCAGCTTGCCGTCACCCGGATGATCCACACGTGGATCACTTGGTTGTGTTTTGTTACCTAAATTTCAACTAAATTTTAAGTTATTTTTAGTATTTTTTGCCTAGCCCTGTTATCAGTACTTTTTCTCCAGTTTTCACTGACTTGAGCATGGGGTAAGCAAAATGAGTATGACGCAGCTTTTGCTTCCTGTTTTGTCTGTTTTAATTTCTAATTGCTTGGAGATCCTCTCAGTGTGTTTTATTTTGCTGTATTTATTTTTTACGTTGCCTAGTTCAGTAGCAGTGTGATATCACTTAGAACCTCTAGGAACTGCTGTAACATAAATATCAGTAAACAGAAACGTGGAGAAAGAAGAAAACTGGCCTAGAAATGGGCCCAGGCTGGAATTTGAAACTCATGTGGTTCCTGTGGTTTGCTGTCGTCTAGGGAAGTGACCATGATGTTCTGTTGGCCCAGCTCTTGGGTCAGATCTGCTTTAGACTTTTGTGTGTGACAAATGTGATGGTTTCTTTTCTCAAATACTTTTCTGGTGCTCTAGAACAGACAGTGACACCAACTAAACATTTTCTCACTGGCAGAGTTACCTTGCATAGGGAACCGATCTGTTATTTTGCTGTTTAACTTTTCTTCTCTGGGAGGATTTACTTCTGTTGTGTTCTTGGCACGGCTTTTTATTATTGACTTCTCCTAAATGTAGGTAGCGTTGCCTAACTTTATGTTAAGGAAACCAGACCCAGGTAGTACACAGTTAAGGGACTGCGTCCTAATTAATGGACAAATCAGTTCACACTAACCTGGTCTCAGCCAGGTTTAAATATTTGTTTCAAATGGCTTATCAAGGATTAAATAACTGGGTAGTAACAGGCTAAGGAGTGAAGTCTGCATATCCCTGAACTTTAGTCCTCTGTTGCTGTCCCTCAGCAACATTGCTCTGTCTGAAAATGAGGATAACGTTGCTCTGCCTACAGAGCAAAATACTCAAAATGGGGTTTTCAGTCAATATTTTTTAATATGTCTGCGTATAGAAAGCCAGCAGGAAAAATTCTGCCCACGTTTACGCATATGCAACCCAAGTTCGCAGTTAACTGAGCGCAAAATGCTGTCCTGAGTACACAAATGTATTAGAAAACATGTGTGCTTTATAAGGATTGTACTACTGGTTTTCAGCATGGTTTTATTTAATGAAAGTTAACATGATCTATAGTAATTATTTGTGCAGTTATGAGGCTTTGTTGACGTAAGCATGCAGTCATGAACCCGCTTCTAGCACATGGTTTTAATTTTTGCTTTGTTACTTTCACGATTTGACACTCTTAGCCAAATAAAATATTTTTTGAGAATTGATTAATGAACATTCCCTGATTTATAACAAGACTGATTTATAGAGCATTAATAAAGAATAACAAAGTTTACCCTAAGATGACTTAGGCTCTCATTTCTGGTAGCTTACTAATGGGGCAGGTGGTAGGAGATAGCAAAAACATTGTCATGAAAAAGGCACGGCAAAATTCCAGATTTGTTCCACAGGAATCCAGGAATGGCAAAACTCTTACTGTGTTTGCTCGTATTTGTGCAGTCCTGCCTTTCAGGTGGCTGCAGCAGGTCTGGAGCGATCTGCTGTGGAAACAGCAGTTCTCATTCTTCCAATGCTGTTTTCTAGCCTAATAACGTAGGTGGCTTGTGGTGGAAGGGAACTGAACGCGGTGATCTTATGAGCTGCCACCTTTGCAAACTGGCTGGGTTATGTCTGCACGTGTGGCTTCACCCAGACGTGGAGAATTGGGCAAAATGAGACACCTCCTGGTCTTCAGAAAATCAATGCATTCTGCATCTGGCAGCGCAGCGGGACGAGTAAAAGGCTGACAGCTTTCTGGCATGCTCCCTCTGCAGACATTGCGTTTGTGGAAATGTAATTACATTTCATAAAAGAAAAAGGAATTGCAACAGAATGGAAAAGAAACACCAACTTGGTTGACACAAATAAATTATCCTATAAGAATAATAACCGTGTTAGTATCAATTATATGATAATTCACACTGTAGTTCTGCTATTTGAGCGTCTCATCAACTTAACTATGTAAAACTCCATGATTGTGTTCTATTTCTTCCTGCAGCAATCAAAATTTTGGTTGAATTTTTGTATGTGGAGCCTGTGCCAGGGGACCAGCTTTGTTTGTTTGCGTTGCAGGTTTAGTGAACTGCGATAGCGGGACCTTCCTCCACGTGCCTTTTGGTTGATTGATCGAGACTAATACTCGATTTCAGCTGCAAATCAGTTTTCTGTTGGCTCGGGGCTAAAAAATTATCCAAGTATCCTGTGGCTCAGGCTCTTCCCCAGTTTTCTCATGGCCAACAAGGAAGATCCAGCCATGAGCTGTTTCTTCAGGGCAGCAGGGGGTTTCTTCAGGCTAAGCCAGACCATCCACAGCCCATCTGTGGGAACAGGGGTTCATTCTACAGCTCAGTACTTGGGTGCCAGCAGAATAGCCACTTCCATGGTGAAGTGTATTCCTTAACACTGGTTTTCAAGCTTCCCTCTGTTCCTAAGGAGGGATTGTTCCACTAAGGCTGGTGGTGTAGTCTGGTCTCCTGTAGTAGCATAACTCTCAGGTGTTAGCCTGGTTCTGTGCCATCAGAATCTGGGATTGCTGTGATTTCTGGCTTTTCCATATAAACCTTTGGAGGTGGAAAATCAAATGAGAGAAATGGAGAGATGAAAGAGGATACATGTTTGGGTCTTTGCTGGAAGGCTTATATCTGAATACAGGTGTAAATCAAAGCCACAAAGGCCCCGTGTAGGCTCTGACTGCTCAGAAGGGTTAATAGCGATGTGGGGAGAGGCTGCTTTCAGGGACTGGATCTTGAAATGGCTTTGCACTGGTATTCATTAGACAGCAGTGTCTTAGGGGGACTTTGTGATGTGTATCCCCTATCGCTGCTCCATGCCCAGACACGATTCCTGTGCCTTTCTGTGTCTTTAAAACTGGGTGAGAGAGAAGGAAAAAAAGCCCCAGATGAACTTTTCAAAACAGTTTTTGTGTTCAAGGACATGGGGGGAGAGAGCTGCTGCTGCTGCTGCTGCTGCTGCTGCTGCTGCAGAGCAGAGGCACCTTCCTGCTATCCTCGGCTCTTGGCTCCTTTTCTCGGAAGAGAGAGACGGAGAGTTCAACTCCTTTGTTTCCCTGGGACTTTGGTTTTTTCCTCTTCTCTTCTGGACTGTTCAGAACACCAGAACATCAGAACCTCACTGGGAGGCCTCACACCTCGGCCCGGAGGGGCCCGAGCCCACCCAGCTCCGAAGAGGAGAGAGAGAGAGAGCGAGACCCCACACCCATGGAAAGGACTCTAAAATCTTCCCAGGTTTTCTCTCCACAGCGAGAGGCTTTATTATTTAGAATTATTATTTTCCTGTGTGTTTGTTAAGTAAATAGTTTTTTTTCCCCTTCTTTCACTTTCCTTCGAGGAAATTTTTTCCCAAACCTGGTAGGCGAGGGGTGGCTGTAACCTGCCTTCTGTAGAGGAGACGTTCCTCCCAGAGTGTTCCTCCGAATTTTGTCTCAACCAGGACAAGCATCCACGTCTTTCCAGAGCCCTGACAGCTCAGAGAAGTAACTCAGGCTGGTTGCTGACCCTGGAGCCCCAAGAGCTTCTGTTTCCCAGCAGAAGCAGCTGAGCCCCATGGCTGTGTTACCCGGGCCCCGCAGGATCGTACGTGGGTGTAGCTCCAGTGCTGGTATCCAAGGATTTGTAGCACTGCTTGATGTAACAAGGATTACAATTGTCAGCATAGCAAAACACCTACTTCTCATCTTAAATTGCAAAACTTTGCTCTAAGGGGCTATTGTCCCCTTATGCATGTTGCCTTGCTCTCTCTGGCATTAAATTCTCTGAGCAGCAGTGGAATAATAAACTTCTGTGTGTGTATTCTGCATTAGTCCCTATTCAAAGCTTAAGACATAGCCTGGAAGTAAGCCAAAAACAATGTGAATTAGTGGATCTGGGTGATGTTCAGTTTTTTGTGGTTTTGGGTTTTTGCCTTTTTTTTTTAAATAGCTACCCCAAAGAACTACTTGCTCAAATTTGGGGATGGTATCTCCAGTTCGAGTTGGTCTGTTTGGCATAATTGGCACGTGAGGACGTACTTAGAGAGCTTGTAAACACTGTAGTGCTAAGAGAAGAATAGAGACACAAGGTGCTAACAGATTTCAGGAATAATGCTTGGGAAAACTGAGTTCAGCTTGACCTACTTCTCATTAGCTTTAGTTTTCAAAAGCAAAAACAAAAGACTCAATTATTGTTTAATTTTCTGGAGTGCTTAAAAAAGCTCCTGAAGCTTTCCATCTGAAATAGAGACCAGGAAGAAATGCCTGAAAACCTGACAGTGTGGTAAAGAAAACAAGCATGAGATGATCATTAGTCAGGACAAGTTAAATAATTGAAGAAAAACAGCCAGAAAATAAAATTAGGAGATACTGCATCATCAATTTTCCTAATAGTAGTTGCAGTCCACGTTAAGGAGTATCACACCGAAGCCATTTTCCCTTGCTGTTTGATAACAATGGAGCAATAACATGCTAAAAACATGATTCTATTATTAAATAATATGATTGCAGATTAAAAATACTATGTGGTTGTCTTCTCAAGGTGTTACCATAGAATGGTCACTGGAAACATCAGACTTTTTGGATGGGAAACATTTCAAAGTTGCTTGGTATTCCTGCCAGAAGTCCCTGCCCTGAGCACTCTGTCTGCTGCCACTGGGACCTCAGCTTCTTTAGAAATGAAAATAGTGCATCTGCTAGCCAGAGACAGGCTTACCACCTCACTAAAAGTGCAAACATTTATTAGAAAACTGTAGAAAAGTGTCTAGGTTGCTTATTTAATTTGTTGCACCAGGAAAATAATCCTGGTGACTTATATACAATGGTATAGGAAAGATTAGAAATGTGATGGGGCCTTTGCTGATGCACCAGTTTTTGAGTGAATGGAATGGGCCTACCAAGGGAGTCAATAACAGCTGAGAAACCTTGAGTGGGTTGTTCTCAGTGCTGTGTTACATCTCCCCCGAAGGCAGAGTCGATCCAAGGCATAGTGGAATCGCCAAGAAAGTTCTGAGTCAGCAGGGCTCTGAATGGCTGTTGTGTCAGACAGACCCAACCATATGAAAGCACTTAGACAAATATGCAGTTGTTAGCACATGAGGAGTTTTGATAAGAAAGATAAATTTCTTTCTATGCTATGCTGAGGCCTCAGGAGATCCCAAACCCGTGTTTTACTGAAACTGTGTTACTTCAGTGTTGTTTTGGGCTACATCTCTTCATCCTTTCCTACCTGAGCGTGTCCCTGGCAAACCTGACTTGTGCAGGATTGAAAAAGGCATTTCCAGGTGAGCCTAAGCCAAGTGCTGGCAGCAGGAAGGCACTAAAGCTGGGGACTGCAGCCTGGTGTAGCTCCTTCCAGCAAGCTGTTCTGAAGCAGCTCCAGTAAAGACTGGCAAGGTGAGCTGCCGTGGAGGCAGGCATTGATAGGGATGAGCAGGCAGCTGAGAGAGACTTTCTGTCCTCTTTCAGAGAGTTCAGGGTGCACAGAGGAATTTTTAGTGCCCAGCACTGATCCTGGGGAGTAATGGTATAAGTGTGATCCAGAATTACAACCACTAGTAAAATGGAGGAGGAAGAAGAAGGAGGATTGACAAGGAAAAACAGGAAAGGAGGGGTTACTAGGAGAGAAAAGGAAGAAATTGAGAGGAATGAATTAACTGACAGACACACTCCAGGGACCTGCAGGGAGACAGTAGGTGGGTGCTGTCTTTCTGCTCTGCACGTTCAGGGTGGTGGTGTCCAGCTCAGTGCTGGCCTCTGCCTACTCCCATGTTACAAATAGTGCTTACAGCAGCTGTCTCTGAGTGTATGCATTTATATTCATCACTGAAATCCACTTCTCCCTTTTCTTTTACTACTGAAGCTGGAGGCAGATGTGCAGAGCTGGGTGAGAACCAGCTCTGAAGGGTGGACAGTTCTTCCCCCTTTCAGTCACTGTGGTGCCACATGGCACAGGGACAGTGGGAAGCACAGACAGGGCAAGTGCCTGACAGAGATCCCTGCAGTTCTGGAGTAGGGACCTCAGCATTCCAAATGCTCCCTGGACATTGTGCAGTTCTCTTGGCACTTCCACAGGTATGGGATATCAGGCATTCCAGTTTGCTGATGGAGAAACTCAGACAATTTGTCCTGTAAGTGAAGGTCCCAGGGGCAGCCGGCGCTGTGTGGAACAAAAACCTGTTCCTCAATCAATGTCCAACCACTGGCCATTGGTTTCTGCCAAAGCCCAGGTGTGGTGAGTGAGCTGTGATCTTCCAGGTGTCATTTCGTGTATCCCCATCCTTAAGAGACCTGTTTCCCACTCCTGGGTAACGCTGTTCCTTGGCTATTGGCATGGAGCACTGAAGACATCCGGTGGCTGCTTGGGCTAATGGCAGATGAGCGAGGAGGCCTCGCTGAGGTTTTACGTAGCCAAAGGTGCTGCGCCACATGGAGTTAAAGTCTCGTGTTGCAGTCACCCACCAAGGCCGGGAGAACACACCTCCCACGTACAACTCTGTGTCCTACTCCATGGGGAAGGGGTTCCCAAGCTGCCCCTGCCTCCCTCGCTGCTGTATTCCTGAATTTACTCATTTACAAAGAGAGCTGGGGAAGAAATGTCAGGGTTATTATATTTTTAATCCTTTCCCCCGTGGCTCCTAAGAAACAGCCCATGAGGATTTCTTCCTGAAAGCTGGTAACCAGTGGACCAGATGCTCTGGTCTTTCCCTCTGGGACTCACAGCTACGAGTGCTACCAGTGACCTTTGAGGACTCTAAAAAAAACCAAACCGTGCACTGCTTTCCCATAGAGCGTCACTGTGGAAACTACAGTCTTCCTTTGTGCTTCATTCATTTTCAATTTGGCCGGCCCTGCCACTGATATATGGACAAATGAGGAAGCGGCACAAGAGAAAAGAATACTTGACAGAGGAGAGCGGCAAATAAAAACTGTTGTGTTGTGCTGTCAAGCTCAAGTGTGAATAGTGCTGCACCTGGAGAGCGCGGACAAAGGGGCTGCATTCATGGCCGGTCCCTCGTGTGTGGGAAGCCAGCAAGACCTAAAGGAGCTGCTGTGTCAAGAGCGTGATTCGGGAGACCTTCCTTGTTTGAGATTAATCATATAAAAGGGAGGCATGAGTAAAAATATCCTGTTCACAGGAATATCCTGTGGGCTGGGGGTATGTATTGATCTTTGCTGAGCACTGCTGCGGAGGGCTCCGAGACATCTGGGAGATGAATCATCCCCAGCCAGAACTGGAGCAATTAGCTACATTTAGACCAGCAAAAGGCCTTGAAAGGTGTCTAATTGAGTGGCTTGCAACTGTGCCAGGAAACAATGTGGATTTGACAAGAATCCCACAATTAATTTCTGTATTGACCTAGTGGGACACCGTTTGCTCATGTGGACAGATTATCCTAGATAACTAATTCAATTCTTACAGCGTCCACTGCAGACATAAATGTTTTGTTAACTAGGAGCAAAGTAAAGGAGGTGGTTAATGGCAAGTCTTTCTTGCAGCCCATTATTAAATCTGTGACCATTTAAACATAAAACGGGGGGGTTTTGGCAAGGTCAAGGCCACACATTTCTTGAGAGCATGAAGTTCAAAATTCTGCCCTGGCAGCCCCAGTGGTTTTGAACCACTGTGTTAAACTACTTTAAACAAGCACACATTTACTTGAGGACAAATTTAGAGGCTTAATAAAGGAAGACATGCCAAATACAATTTATAGGTATTAAGAAAATAGAAACAAATTAGGATCTAGGTAGGTGTGCAAACTTAATTTCCCAGAAAAATAGCAATCATTTCCTTAATAAATACAAAAAGTAAAAACTTTTGAGCTTACTTTAAATATTTTTTTAAACATCAACCTTTATTATATGGAATTGCAATATAAGTATTAAAAATCTTGCTTTTAGTGTGACCAAAAATGTGATGGCTGGACCTGAGAACTTGTTGGCAGATTATGATTGGCAAGATAAAGCCAGAATTAATTTGTGAAATCCAGAGCTTTGCAATTTATTAGTGATTATCTCTCTGTGTGTGTGCACAGCGTTCCCCAAGAGGAACAGCTTTTATATAACAAGTTGATAAAATAAATAGCAGTGTTCTGGGGAGAGAGGTCTAACTTAATAAGCAGGGAGGCAGAAAGAGGTTCTTTTAATGATGCTGACTTTTGCTTTTCTTTCTTGGTGGTTCTATTAGAGGAACTCTGCGTCTTAACTAATCACATTGGAGCTTTTCTATCAAAACCCTTTTCTGAACAAAAGAAGTTTGTATAAAATCGGCTGTTATGAAGCAGAGAGTCTTAAAGCTGCTCCTTCACCGGGGCCAGATGCAGAGCTGGGCTGCAAGCAGTGCGAGTTCCCTTGGGGTGGGTGATGCAGACAGGCCACAGCTCGAGGTCTGAGCCAAACCGTGAGGAGATAAGCTGGAGAGGACCCCTCTTGTGATAACTTCCAAGGGAGGTGCTCACTCACACAAGGGATGGCTTGTTTCATTATATTCCTGAATGCCAAGAAGCTCTAAGGGGTATCTTCCCTCTCACCCCCATCACCATGAATGGAAACTCTCCTGGACCCCATCGGACTCGTTTCTGAGTCTGGCTCCAATTCTGCCAGCTCAGTAAACTCTGCCTCTTGCTCGAGGTTTGTGGCAGTAGTAATGAGTCAAAATAGCTCCATGTTTTTTACTCCAGGGAGTAGGATTAGGCAGCAAGGTTAGTCTGATGACAGAGGAAGGATTAACAGGATTATTGATTTATGGATTATACCTGAAGCAATTACAGATGAATATGTGGCAGATGCTTCAAGGTTTAAAATCATGCCTGCTTCACACCTTGCAAAAAGCTCTGGCTGAGTGCTCTGCAACACCTAGAGGTTGATGATGTTCCCTGCTCTCTTCGGGGTGGTTTCAGCCCTGAAGAACTGGACATTCTGGAACCAGACTGAGAATTGAAGGGGAGGCAAAGGGGCAAGCTGGAAATCTGACCCCTGCCCACCCCTGGGTCTGCTGAGCGGCTTCACAGTTAGGTCTGCTGCTTTGCTGCAGAAGAGGATAAGGAAGGAAACACAAACGATTTTACTGTTTTTCAAAGAGAAAATCCATGTTTGATTTTGACAGGAGTCAAAATCCTCAAGGAAGAAATCAGATTTGGAGCAGCTTGTAAGCGGCAGATCACAGGAATCCCAATCTGGAGCGTTTTGCAGAAATTTCAGTGCGAAGTGGCAAGGCCAGTGCAGACAGCAGGAAAGGCTGGAATGCTGCTGCTTTCATTCATGTTTGCCAGGAACTCCCTACTGCAGATAAAAACTACTCTGAGCTGAACAAATGCTGAATTTAGCTGCATAAGTAGATAGTCTTTAATTTTTCCTTCCAGAAGTTCTTTTAAGATACTACAGCTTTCTGACAAAGGAGATCTTCCCATAAAAATATGTTCATTCACCCTTTTTCTCTCCCCGCCCACCCAAAGAAAGCCTCCAACACTCGAGAACAAACAAACAAGAGCAGTTCTTGGGTCTTGCATTGCCTTTCATTTATTTGTTTAGCTTTCATTTTAAAATAAATAGTTTCATCTACCAGGGTCAAAACAACAGAGCTGCTCTAGAGGGGAATAATCCCTTTTCCTGACCTGAGTGACTCCATTAAGAGGTTATACAATGGAATAAAACACAACACAAAGCTTGCTTTTATGACATCTCTAATACATAAGCTTGGAAAAGGAAATCAGACTGATTCCTGGGACAACTGGATGAGCCCCAGAGAAGGGGATGGCAACTTTTCCTTCTGAGAAGTGACTGACAGCGAGAGAGTTTTGGGGCCAGTAGCGGTATTTTGGTATCATTTTTGTGTTGGGGATTACGTATGCAGCACATGGTGGAGTTGCTGTTGACTCCAAGCAGTTTGTTTGCAGCCATGAGAGAAGAAATTCAGGGTGAAGCAGCCTGGACTGGTGTGAGCCCACAGAGGAGCTGAGGCCCCAAAGCTGAATTTCAGCCTTAGCACGAGCGTTCTTCTGTAACGCACGGCGCTAACGTGATGTCAGAAAAGCGTTTGCAACTTATTTCCAGTTATTTATTTTAACTAATTAAGTGGGGGCTGGGAGGTTTTGCTTGCTTGTTTTTTAAGCAAGCAGTTGTAAGCTGAAGTTTAGTGGAGCTAAGTGAGGGCAGCCAACAGAGCAGATGTTATTGCCGGACGCAGCAGGAAAGTTTCGTTTCATCGGGCTCTGGTAATGTGGTGGAAAAGAGCTGGCAGAACTAGGAAGAATTTCTCTTCTATCGAGCAGGTTCCGAATTTCTTGCATACCTTGAGCAGACAAAACCAGTGCTGGGAACTCCTGCATCCAGTTGGTGAGTTTCGAGTTATCATAGTGACAGATGTAACACAGAGGGCCTGGCAGGTTTGACTGCTTTAGATTTCAGAAGGATCTTCCCCATGGCTGCTGTGGCCTCTGGATGCGGTCCCCAGCTCTGTGGTTAGCTGTGCTGAGGACACACAATGAGTAAGAGGACAGATTGTGCAAGCTCTTCTCCATGCTTCTTCCCAGGAGGAGAGAAGGGATGTGAGCTTGTTTGACTTGGGCAGACGAGTAACCCACTTATTTTGCTGTGGGGACAAAGGCTGAACTTCTCTTGGGCTCAGAAATGACACAACAGTTCTGGAAATCCTGATGAAAGAATCAATTCATTGGTTCCCAGTTCTTCAAGACAGTTCTGCTGGCCTGGGCTGCTCTACAAATTGTGTTTTAACGGATCCAGGAAAACTTTGTTGTCCTTCTTCCTTCTCAGCAGGAGTTATGGGAAAACACTGGAGAACTAGCAGTTCCCATCTACTCACTATTCCAATGTCTTGTCTGTGGGCCAGCCAGGGAGAGCTAACAAGCCCACCCGTTTAAGTTAAAGATTCCTCTCCTGTGTGAGGAGGTAACTCAAGGTACAGCATGAACTAACTTTGTAGGGAGAAGGTGTTTAATAGGAGTTTTCCCAAGGCCCTTGGAATTTTGGAGGAAACGTTAAAAAATGAGTCAATTCTTCCCTTCACAGTGAGATGATGCCTTTCTATAATATTCCTAACTGTTTAGATGAAATAGGAAACACAAGGTAAAACAATCCCCTTTTGATCACTCATTCCAACAGCTGTGGCAAAGACTGTGAAGCTGCGGGTTTGGTCAATAGTTGTGTGGATGTTTGTGATGATTTCTGTTTATCCTTCATGTACAGGAAGAAATGCCCAGGAGCACGTTTGGTAATATTCCTGAACTCTTGGTAACGTGAGACCTCCTTAAAGCAATCTGTTAAATCTTAGCAGAGAAGGGGAAGAGACCACGGCTCTCTGTGTGTGAATTATGAGGTGTGTGGATTAGCAAAGGGAATATTAACAAGGCTTTACTGTGCTACTTCACACAGTGTATTAGTTATTCTGTCAATCTTACTGCTGCGGGAAGTCACCGAGGCAGATGTGGGAGCGGGCTGGGAAATGGGATGGGTCACTCTTCTGCCACAAGAGTTGAGACTTCCTTAAACCCTGCATCTGGTTGCTTGATCCGGGGCATGAATTCATAGCTTTGATTTAAAAAACTCTCTATATTCCTCGACTAGTGCCTTCATAGTCAGGCATCTGAGTCAAGGTGCTTCACTGTTAACAGTCATTTTATCTGATGGTTATGGCAAACTTGACAAACAGCTTTAAAAAATAGCACTTTTGGTTTGTGAGTCCTATGTGATGCTCTTTGCTGTGTTCCTGAGGGCACATCTCCTGGAAGTTCTCACCGAATTTAAACCTGAGAGAGCTGAGGACTGTCAGTTTGTGGGTTGAGGAGCCCAATTCAAGCTGCACGTCTCTGAGATGCCTTCCTGGAGGTGAATCCCAAGCTGTGCTCCAGAGGCTGAGCCGTTCCCTGTGAGAGCTCACGCCACCTCTAGCACAGGCCTTGCTCAACCCACAGGTCCAACCTCTCTGACCTACTTTGAGGCAGCTTAATGGGAATCTGTATCAAATAACTGGTAATGATGGCTGTGGGGGGAAACAAAATTATTTGCCTGACAATTGAGTCATCTTTGTTTCATCTTCCCACAGCTATTAATTTGCTTAAATTCCCCGCATCCTTTGTATGGCAGTTGTCCTCCCGCCCCTGCTATCGATTCCCATATGTTTCTACCTCTGGACTGGAAGTCCACTTGCCTACAGTTGAATTCTTTTTCTTTTTTTTCCCCTTGCTGCTGGGAAAATGATTTTGTTCGTGTAGTTAATTTATTGTCCCTTTTCACCACATGAGATCATCCACTTCCAGATGTCTTTTTGAGTAGCTGTCAGTGATCCAGTCCTGTCTGAAACTGGCACCCAAGCCTTCCCCACACGGAAAGGAGCATGTGTTGGAAGGTATCGTCATCTGTTCGTAAGACACGAGTAATCTTTCATGTGCTTGGCATTTGTTGTCCTACAATTAGACTCCTCTCTTAAAGATAATGACCTAATTATAGGCTTTGCTTCAGCAGTTTAGTGGAATATGTTGGTGAATCATGGGTGAAAGGGGCAGAGGAACATTCTGCAGCTATACAGGCCAAAAGTTGGGATATGACAATCAAACGCTGCTCTTACCTTTTCTCCTTGCTTGTAGTGCTGTCCCTGGGAAAAACTTCCTCAAAGTGCTTCCTGGAAGACTAAAAATGCATTTAATGAATCATTCCCCTGCACTGTTTATACAAATTGCAGTGTCTAATGGCAGAAATATCTGTAACATGGATCTCCTGAAAGAGAAATGTGCTTCTTCTGTCTCTGTGGAGAACTTTTCAATATAAAAAGAAGGGGTTCCCCAGCAGTGCCAGGAACTCACCTGTCCTGTTTGCAGGGGCTGATTTCTCCTGGAGTTACAGGTACAAACCCTGACCTGTGGGAGGAGGAACAGTGGGGTTGTGCACGTTCCTCTGGCAGGCTTTAGAGATCACGAGAGAAATACTGATGGAAAGCACCCTGCAATGGCCACAAAGTGAGACCTAGGAGGGGATAGCAGGTGTGACTACAGGTGCTAAACTTCACTGACTGATTCAGAAAATGGACATTTTTTAGGGCTGCACACCTTCAGTTTCCTTTGCAGCTGTATTTTGGATCCTATGCTTCCCTAGATACGTATTAGGTTTCCAAAACAGGCAGAGAAATGTTGGGTTCTGACTTTTATGCCCAGGTCTGTCTTTAGCCAGCATTACCTTATCTTTGCTCTGGATTGCTCTGAGGTGCCCAGCTTTCACCTGTGAACACCACCTCCCTTCAGGGCCTTCCTCCCTTGGCTCCAAAAGTAGGCCAGAGACCTGATTTTTGTCTCTTTAAACTGTCCTGATAGATCTGGGCACTTGTTACTTAGGCAGTAACAAACTGCCTAAATTCAGGCTTCAACTGACAGCTCTTGGCAATTTCTAACCACTCCTACTTGAAAATATCTACATTTTTCCAGCTATTGTGCCCAGTACACATTTCAGCCAAGATCACATTTCTGAGAAGGTATATCCTACATGCACTGTGCAATGCAGCATTTATCACTGGAGATAAAACACATTTGGGCTTTGTCTTCTGTTAACACGCTCTTAAGCAGGCCAGATCCTCACCTGATAGAAATTAAAGCTGCTCTGTGCAGATCCGTGGAGAAGTGCCAGTTGACACTGGTTAGGTAATAGCTGTGCATTATTAATCAGGGCTCAGATAATGCTGTACGAACGTTGTTCCTCAGCCAGGAGATAAATAGCTAAATAAGATATAAACCAGTAATGAGTGCAGTAGGCCAGAAATACTGATGTGGAAATGTCTGGGCTGTAATTGTTGGCTGTGAGAGAGTTTGATTTCCTAGAGGCCAGGTGGTACCTCCAGGCACAGGAGGTTAGCACTGGGATTTAGGGTCACCAACCCCTCGCAGGCAACATCAGGAGGTGAAATCTCAAGGCTTGTCTATGCCTGGAAATTAACCAAAACAGCTACTCCAGAGTATCTGGAATTGCTATTTTGGTGTGTTTCCAAGTGCAGACTGCTTTGAAATGCTAATGCTAGCAGCTGTTTAGCTGTTATTTACAGTAAGAAACAAAGATAACAGCCCGCTAGACACTTAAAGGAATGGGGGGATGTTTGGAATTAAAAAAAGATGGCTTTTATTTTATTACAAACAGGGACTGACCATTGCTGGTTTGCACAAAGGACAAGGAGTTTTCTGGTTGTGCTCTGGAAGTTGCTGCAGCTGTGTAATGAGGATCTTCTACTGTGTAACAAAGATTTTCTACTGTGCACAGGCTTCTGCAGAAGAAGGAGGGATGATTCTATTCTTGTAGCAGGTAGGACAATTAGTGATGAGACTAAATTGCATCCCAAAAGTCAGGCTGAAGAGCAGGAGGAAGTTTCTGCATTAAGGACAGGGCACTGCCAGGCTGTCTGCCAGGGAGGCTCCCTATGCAAGAACTGCACATCATTGAAAACAAAACAGAAAATAACTTTTTAGACCAATGCAGGGAGTGCTGAAGTGTGCCACTTCTATCTTCTGGAGAGTCTCTTTGAAATTTGAATTTGAATGGGCATAAGAAACAAGTTTGCAGCAAAATCCTCCCTTCAGCCTGAAGGAGGGCTGTGGAATGCTCGGTCCTTGTTTTTCCCTCGGCGTAGGGGTTTTTATCATGGCATGTTTGACAAACTGTGTGCATTTACAGCTCTCTGAGTGAGCACACTTGGCAGAATGGACACTGCCATTCCTGCAGCTTGGCTGAGAGGTGGCCTGGGCCTGAAACATCTGCTTCACCCAGGAAACTTGTCACAGGGTGCCTGGAGTCACAGTCGGGCTGCCCAGGGGTTGGTTCATAACTCAGTCCCCGCAGGGCGGCCCGTGGCTCTGTCAGTGTCCGTGAGAGCTTTCTTGGTGTCCTGGTGGGACAGCAGAGGAGCTGGCAGGCACAAACCCCCATGGCATCCTTGTGTCCTCTTTGGAATTGCACGGGGAGGCTCGGTCCTGCCTCAGCTGCGGAGACCCAGCCTTGGGAAGGAGGACAGCAAGTGTTAAAAGGAGTGGCGGCTCAAGGAAGTGTTGACTGTAACAGGTACCGTAATGATGAATGGCATGAATGGACAATCACTCCTGCCACAGCAAATAAACCCTGTCACATGGAATCCGGCGTTTTCCAGGGAAATCAGCTTTCACTGCGGGCTGCCAGCACCAAATGAGCTTCATAAAGCACCTGCAGATCTGAGCGTCAAGCAATTATTCCACTATCTTGCCTAAAAACAAAAAGGGCCCTGCCCTTCGGTCACCTCCGACCTTTTCCAGCTAACATAAACTAATTATATTTGCGGCAGGAGGGGGAACGGGGGTAAAACCCACCCCCCCCAAATCTTCCTGCGGGTCTTGCGGGGGCAGTGCCGGGTTTGCGGGGTGTCTTGCGGCCCCTTCATCAGCTCATAGCGGTGGGGAGCACCTTCGCTCAGGCGCTTAAAGAGATCCGGGGGGGGCTGAGCCCCGGGCCGGGGGAGCGGGGCTGGGAGCGGGGCTCAGCCCCGGCCGCCCCGGGACAAGAGCGCCTTTGTTCGGCATCACTTAGCAGCAATTACAGCCCGTCAAAACAGTTTTTGTTTTACGACAACGTGTTAATGGGCCCACGGTTGGGTGTGAGAAGTAACCCAAGCCGCATGCACTGAAGCAAGGTTAGAGGTTAATTGAGACTTTCTAACACAGCGCATGAGATTTTTGCAACCTTTTGCAGCGAGGGAAGTGGGGAACAAAAAGGAGATAATGTGATACAATTAGTTGGAAAGCACGAGGGTCAAAATTCCCAGATGGAAAGGAAAACTGGCCAAGTGAATCAGGCCAGATGGGCCACCTGGACCATAACGAATGCCAAAAATAGCTTCAGTCCTCAGTCTGGTGGATGAGGCGGTAGGTGGTATGTCTGTCCTTCACAGTGGATTTATGAAAAAAAAGCAAGGTCAACATTATAAACAGCAGTAGCCTGTTGCAATTTGTATTCCAGATCTATGGTCATTAGTGCAGCTCATATTTTCGCCTTTATTTTCTTTATTTCAAAGTTATGTGATTTTAACCCAGCAGCCCCCTTCAGACTTCTTCATGGTAGTGGTCTGCTGATAAACTTCGGGCTTCCCACCATTTGTGTTGTTTTTCCCACTGCAGACCTCCAGATCTTTATTAACTAACTTGGTACTAACTCTCGAAGAAGGTTTCGATTGCAGGGCTCCCCACAGTCGGTGTGAAGATGTTTGGTTGTACCCAGAGTAAGCACCTGCTCCCTGCTCACCTCCCTCTGCAGCCAGTGGGTGCTGCACCTGGAGCTGGGAACGATCCAGGTTACGGTGCCCAGAGATGTGGCTCTGGGCGTGCTGTCCTTGCAAGATCCCAAAGGATAACACTCTCATCCCCTCGCTCCGAGCTGCTTCAGCTGCTTCCTTTCTCCTCTGCACTTTGTCATTTCCAAGACCTCTGCGGGGTGACACATGTAGAACAGGAAAACGCTTTCTTGTATTCACCTCCCAGCTTGCACTGGAAATGAACTGCGAGGTGACTGGAAGTGCCAAGTCACTGCTGGCACCTGTTCAGCGCTTATTTGTTTTCCTAGAGCCACTGTGATTAGTTTCCTTCACTACCATATAAGCTTCCTCTATTGAAGCTGAATCATCTGCTGCAGGTGCCTGTAGCTCCTTTTCTGTGTCATGTCCTACTGTTTGGGGGAAGCAGGATAAGGAGTGTGACATGGGGGAAATGCCAGCTGCCTGTGCTGCCTTTTCCTTGCCGCAGCAGCCTGTACGTGCCGGCCCTGCCAGCCCTTGGTGGCTGCCTTCACCCTCCAGTGGGCTGAGCGAGGCTGATGTCTAACGAGGAGCCGCTGCCAGCCCTGGGGTACCTGCTTCAAGGTCAGTGGAGCCCAGCTGGGCTTCATTAATGAGGACTGGCCTGGTGGGGAAAGAGCATTGGCAGGGGGACAATGGCCCTGTGCAGCCTTCCGAGCTCCAGGCACCAGCTCGGCAGCGAGGGAACAGCAACAAGTTCATGCAGCAGCAAATTGCCGAGGCTGACCCCAGCTTTGCTGACCCTGCCCCTCTGGTTTTCCATCTCTCCTTCCTCCTTCACAGGCCTAAAAGCAAATGTGGGGAGAAGGAAGGGGTAGGAAGAGAAAAGGAGTAGAGAAACTCAAGGAAAAGTGAAGGGGGATAACAGGGGTGGGAGAAATCGGCTTGAATTTTGTATCTGTGGATTACCTAATGTGCTCGGTCTGATTTCAAAGGGGCCTGGTGACTGCACAGAGAGAGAGAGAGGAGAAATAGATGAGACTTAAAATAAAAGCAGAGACCAGCCATTCAGAAGGTGTAAATGAGGGGGATGACTGTGACCTGGAGAAGCCTGGCTGTCCTGGAGCAGGATCTCCCTGTGTAACCAGAGCACTGCTAAGTACTAGAAGTTGTATGCAATACCCAGACAGTTCTAGGAATTGGGAATCTTCCACAGGAAATGTAATAAACCCCTAAGCTTTCTTTCATGGAGATCCTCACATAGACTAATCTTATAGATCTGTGTTGATCCACTTCCCTGTGCTGTAAATATTCCCAAAGCAAGTGCTCTTCAGGAGATGCTGCAGTGAACTCACTGCAAGGGTGTCCATGGTCCATTGTGATTCAGAGCCTGAGTTTGTGGGAGTTTGTACCGGAAGCCTTGGAATTTTCCCCGTAATGCCGGGGGGCTTCTATTTTTGGGGGGATGTGGGATAAACTTTTGAGGATTCTCCTCAATTTGAGCCTGCACTTGGCTGTGTGAGGTTCACAGGAGATTGTCTTCTCTAGTCTGTTGTTCCTTTCACTCACTAATTTTACAAATCCAGAAAAAGAAAGTTCAACCCAAACCACTTTTAAGCAAATATTTTGTGGACTCAGATTCTTGCCAACCCTGGCTATTAGCAGAGATCATTTCAAGTTTCTTTTCTCTAAATCTCTTTTTTCCAAGGTCAAGTGCTTTTCCTTTGTGATTTGTTCTTCATTGCTGCATTAAAGACCTTCAGTGTTTCAACTACAAGTGTCAAACAGAACCAGTGGCTCCTGCTCTGCCAATCTCCCCGAGCAGAAAAGAAAAATCATGCCTAGATTGAAGATCAAACGGAATTAACTTTGTGCAGCACGGTGTTGTATCTTCGCCTTGTGTAGCAGCTGGAGGGCTGGCTCCTAGTGAAAACATTGGTTACTTTAAGCTAGTTCCTCCCACGATTTCTGGCTGGTAAAAATTGGCTGAAATATTGCGATGTAGAAAAAGAATATATTTCTGAGACTTCTGTTTCAAGCACAGTTTGGCACCATAAATGGCTTTAGTTCGAGGTACAGCTACTGCAAGATGTGGTGTGGCTTTGACTTTCTGCAGTTCCTTATCTTTTGGGTGCAAGACTGTGTATGTTAGTTTTATTTTGAACAGCTCCTTAGGTATTAGAGCCATATGATTTCCTTCATTTGTCATCAGCAAAGGTTAAGAATGTGGCTTGAATAGTCAGCCAGTTAAGATAAAAACTTGTGAATTTGGAACAGAGCACTGAAGTGAGATTAATGGTCGGCTCATTTCTCTGCTGTGGATATTCAATAGGAGCTGAAGATTTCCAATAATAAATATATTTTTAAGCTTTGGGGAAAGGTCTAAATAGGGAATAAAAATAAGGTTACATGGCCAATAAAACACAGATTAATCAGAACAAAATACTTCTGTTAAGTACAGGAACTACAGGAAGACCTCTGTTGTCCTCGATTTGCCTGCTTCTGGAATGAAGTCTCGACTCCATGAGTTATTGCTGCCGAGTGCTTATATTTTCCCTGAAGATCTTTTTGAAACACTCCTTGATTGCCAGAATCAAAAAATAAGGTGAAATTTCAAAGTTTAGAAAAGTTTGATCAGCTCTAACAGGGTAAAAATAGAAATGGAATGAAATCTCCAGTAAAACAAAGAGTACCACTGACATTGTTTTGTTTGGGATTTTTCTTGGTTGAGGTTGGTGGTTTTTTTTAAATGCTATATTTTTGGTTATTTTGAGAGTCTGACCTTTTTTTTCTCCCCAAGATGATGATCTGGCTGATTTTAAAAGTTATTCCATGCTGATGGTGCTGCAAACGAGGGGAGAGGCAGGTGTATCACTGTAGAAAAATAATAATTGAAAAACCCCAACCAAACAAAAACCTCACAGCAACCAAACTCTGAAGCAACCCTCAAAAAAACCACCAACCCAAAGCAGTTCTTATATCCAGCACTGTACATTGATGATCCTCCAAGGAACAGGTGGGAATATTGCACCTACAGCCTTGCTTATGCATTTGTCATAGGGATCTTCTGTGGAAACTCTTGCTTGAACCCCTGGAAGTCAAGTGTAGGATAAAGAGCAAGGAAATCACATTTTCTGAGGGGTAGGAATTTCAAGTTTGCCCCTTCAGTGAAGTCACTGACAGCTGCACTGTTGAAAAGCCCGGGCAGAGCTGACAGCCCCAGCGCTTTAGTTTGAGGTGTTTCCAAACACACCATTCCCTGCCTTTACCTCCCAGGGAACAGATGGAAAGTGTTACCCGTAAAGCCCATTTTCATAGGCTTTCTGGTTCTCTTTAGCCAAAGCCTTACAAAAGTCTTCAGACAAATTAGTGCCTGAAGGTAGAGGAAGTCTTTAGGAGCGCAGGAGAACTGCTGACTCAGCCTGTTCTCCAAGCCGTGTCCAAGGGGAGCTGCTTTCCGCCTTCAGCGTTTCCACCACGGACGGTGATTCCTTCAGAATCAATTACATTTCTCTCAAATGTCTTCTGAAGTTTAATGAGTCCGGTTAAATCCTGAGAGTCACCAACGAGCAAGGGTTCAATGAGTGGCAGAGGCAGCCAACTCTTATCACCCGAGGAAAGATCGTGTCAGATAAGCGGGATCTCAGCTGGGATACGCTGTCCTGCAGTTTTTCTGCCTTTAGTCCCACACCTCCTGCCCCTCACACTGCTGAGCCAGGCCTCCTCTCGAGTTTGGTGATCCCTGTTTGGAGCAGCTCCAGTGGTGCTCTAGGCTGAGTTTGTCCTGACAAACACGAATATGTGGATAATGAGTCAGGAGCGACGGCATCTCTGACACAATCTGCTCCTTGCTTTGGTTTCAGCAAAAGCCCAGAGATGCTGTAAGGGTGAGCTGTTTGTTTGTTTTTAGAACTTTATTTGAAACTGGGAAAACCCCCAATCTTCAATTAATCACTGAGCAATTTCAGTTTTGGGGAAACAGAGCTGGTTTGAAATCACAGGAGAACCAAAAGTAGGAAAAGTCTGCAATTGCTTAATTAAATCTTTGTATGTTCTATAAAAGTCAAATATAGCTGAACTAAGTTTTTCAAAATATGTTCAAAAATTGGTTTCCAGGTTTATATTGTTGTCTTGGTTTGAAAGACAGGTGTCTGCCAAGGAAAGGTGGGAACCTCCCTTGGAATGGAAAAATATGACCCCCTTCCCTCCAAATTATTATAACTCCGAAATTACAGGGCTCTAAGGCAAAGATATGGGAAATAGGAATAACAGTTCTTTACTAATATANTGCAGGTAGGGGGTGCAGGGTTCAGGGTAGCGAAAAACCCAGAGCAGTTGCAGAGAAGCAGCAGGGCTGGGCAGCAGCAGCTCCTGAACATGGCTGGAAGAGGCTCCCTTGGAGGGGCTCAGGGTCCCGGGTTTTCCCCTGAGGCACCCAAGTAGATGGTGAGGGGCCTTTCCAGTGAGGTCGGGTGTTAATAAAGTCCCAGTGCAGCCCCTGCTCTTACCATCACAGCCTCACTCACAGTAAGGAAGAAGCAGGACAGGGCTGGGCTCTGGCGGTGGCAGTGAATTCTCCCTGCAGTAAGCAACAGCTCCACCGTTCTCCTCCGATGCTGAGAGCGAAAGGAGCTGTGCCCAAAGGAGAAATCCTAACCCTCAGTCTGGCAGTATCTCTGCCCTACCAGGGAGAAAACCCCCCAGGTAAGAAAGTAGCCAGCTGCACCCTTCCCCAGCTTGGTCATTTCTTTTGTCTCTCTTAATACAGGTCGTTATTGTCTCTTAGCAATGGATGGGACTAAATTCCATGAGAGAAAGAAACAAAAGGAGAAATCCTAACCCTCAACAATTGTCTCTTGCCAAATTTCCTCTCAGAATGGATTTTTATCCTGATATTAATTTATAAACACATTTAAGCAGATGTATTGATTTAAGCAGTTGTGTCATGAGGACCGTGCATGGGCTGAAAATCAAGTATGTTCTTAAATCTTCTGCTGTGATAAGGAGGGAAATGCTTCATGCCAAAAGTGAGTTTTTTATTGGTTTTTGATAAATAAATATCCTGAATTTCCTTACTTTCATGTTGGAGGGATCTGTTTGTCTGAGAATATAGATTGTGATGGAGAATATAGATTGTGATGGAATTAAATCTCTGTGCACAGTGGAATAGTGCTACGAATAGTGCAATAACTGAGGAGGATGATCTGGTGCTCTCTGATTAGTAGCCACATGACTGCAGCTAAAGGGAACTGTGGCTGGAGATGTGTCCTACCTCTCAGGCTATGATTCCATGTGGTACTTGGCATGTGCTTAAATTTCTTTCTATAAATGTTGAATATTAAATGAATGACTTCAGAAAGGTGATCTTTGCTTTGAAAGTTCAGCACCTACTTGAGCACCAGGCTGATTTGAGGGCATGGACCCCGGAGATGAGGTAATGCCCAGTTAAAAAGATTGGAGATGGCTGTTCTGTGGAAAACAGTGGCCCGTAGGAACAGGGAGAATGAAACCTTGGGAGAGTGTTTATTCAGTAGCATGTGACTGAGGGCAGATTTTAGAGGTGAATGTTCGAGTTAGTAGTGAGCACATGTCTGAGCTGGGCAGTTTGGGTGCTCAGACTGCAGAATCTGCAGCTTCTCGTCTCAGGATTTGTGGCACAGAGCTGGTGCTTCTGGAGCCGCCTTGGGTCAACCACTGGCGTACCAGAGTTTTCTGGTTCCCTGCCTACAGCCATTACTGTAATAACTGGATCAGAATTCCTTTATTTAGCCAGGCTGGTGGAACACAGCATCCAGGGAAGCAGCCTGTCTGGTTTTCCTGGTCATCTCTGTGACTTCTGAAACCATTTGTGAGTAAGTCAGTACAATATTCCACGGTTTGCAATGGCTTGAGCTGAGTAGGGTGCTTCCAAAAGGAAAAGGAAATAATATCTCCTTCCCCTTTCCTGAGGGGTTTTGCTTCTGTTGAAGGAAAGATACCTCGGTATTGCAAATGCACCGTGCCTGTTTAGGTGATTCTGATATTCTCATTTCCATATGGAGGGTGCTATCACAACCCGTTTTTGCTTTTATCATTCTGTAAATTTTCAAAGCTTACCAAATTTTGCACAAGAGGCAAACACAAGGCACAAAAGAAATTTTGTAGCTTTCAGCACTGTCAGACTGTCCAAAACCTCAGAGCTGTTTGAAATAAAGGAAAAAGTCTGAAGAATAGAGCTGAAAAAGCGGAAAATGATAAGAACGGAATTTGCTTTAGCTGAGAAGAGCAAAAAACATGGGGACATAAAATGGAAGCATACATACTTTAAGAAACTGGGATTTGTTTCTAGTTTTTAGAAACAGCTTCAACATTTTATTTTAATACTTTTCTTTGGTCTCCCTCGTGTGCACTTGAATCTTCGGGAGTCAAGAAGAAAGGGACCGACCCTGACCTGACAGCAGAGCTGGGAAGTAGAATCAGTTTTGTAATATTGATACCAGACAGTGCAAATGTAGTTTACTGGATCTGGTAATCTGCATCTGTCTCGTCCAGCTGCCCCAATGGTCTTTCAGACAAGATTGGATGTGTTTTTCCAAGCTCTTCTGTGGCTCGGCTGTCTGGCACGGGTTTGGTGCAGGAATGGTGGGGTGAGCGCCTCTTGTTCAGGATATCAGATTGACCCCTCCTAACCTCAAAACCTTTGTAGCTCCACCAGCCACTGAAAAGTCTCCAGATAATGCTGACTCTGAGTGGTACCATCTGGACTTGATTTGAATCAAAAGTCGGGATGGAAAATCCTTGGTAACTCTCAGACCCAAAGGCCGAGGCTGGAAAAACAGAACCCACCACACTTGCAAGAGGGCAACTATTCCTGGTCTGTGAGCACTGATGTCTCTCCCTCACTGGTGAGAAACCACCCACAGATTCAGAAGTGTTTTGTGTTGGGTTTTTTTTTTCCAGGGTAACGAGAAAGGCATGTGTGGATTATCCTTATGAGACCAGTTGGCAGAAACAGAATTATATGTTTTTAGCAAACAATGTATTTTGAAATTAAGCTTAATGTATTTTTAAAAACTCTACTTGTTTGGGGTTTTTTTTTGTGCTAAAATTAGCAATAAGAGCTTGTACTTCTTTAACTATTGACTTTCTGAACTCTTCTATTTGAGGGTACAGGTAGCTGGAGCTTATAGTTTAGCTCTGTTAGCTGAGATAAAATGAAAGGGTTTGATTAGAACCTGAACAACAATATTGCAGAACTGCATGAATTAATCATTCCAAAGAGGAGATCTTTTCCTGAATAGCTGGTTTCCTCAATAGCTAAGAAAGGAAGTGTTAACCAATGTTTGCAGCAAGTCAGGTCCTGTGTGCTCACTGCTAATGCTGGCAGGTCTCTGTGCCCTGTGTGCAGATGGGTGAACCTCAACAGGTTTTGGAGGTTCAGGTCTCATTATTATAAGCACCTGAAAGGCTGAATGCTTATCTAAGGCACAGCAAAACCTCAAAGCCAGCTGGGAGGCTCCAGGCAGAGCCTCCTGCGTGCCCTCAGGCTTGTACCAATGTGCCGTGCTCTCCAAACCTCCCGGGAGTGTTGAAATATCTCTGATAAGGCTCTGCGGAGCACGGGAGGAGCAGGAATCTTTGATGTGGCTCTTCATGGGGTGGTTGGTCGACAGAGGCCGTTCAAGGAGGCCTCACAGCTGCAGTGTGAGCTGGAGCAGGTGATGGGGCCGAAGGGATAGAAATGGATCTCCGTAACTATTTGTTAGAGGAACTGTTTCAGCTAAGGGTGGTTATTAGGGAAAGGAAAGGCCTTCCTAGACTTTCCTCTCCACCCCTAGGGATTGCCTGAATTTGGACTTTGCTGGGCTATGCTGTCATAATGTTGTGCTGCCCTAACACCAATGGCTCTGTTCAGTCTGCCCGAGCCTCTGTCTTCAGCCAGGCAGAGAAACAACACAATTCATGTCGTGGTCAGTGTGGGTAATAGAGGTGCTGGAGAATCAGGCATGGCTGGTCTCTGCAGAGCTGTCTCTGCTGAGCAGTTGGTTGTGTTCCTCCCCCTTAGCATCAGCAGATCATTTTGAAAGATACTTAATTCTGTGGCTTCTCTTCGTGATACCAACCTGACCACAGAGCACCTTGTTGCAGCTTCCAAAACAGAACATACATTCCTGGTTTTGAGAAATGAAGCTGGACTTGTGTTGCCAAATTTGGGATGCCGCTAATGTTTTACTTTGATGCTTGTTGTTTGTGATCATTGTGACCCATTTTCCAGCAGGAGTCAGCAGCTTTGTCTGAAAATGAGGTTCCCATAGTGTACTCAGTGACATCCAGCCCCACTTCCCAAGTGTGCAGCCAAAATGGATCATATAGAGAGAACAGGAGCATTAAATCAGAGCCTTGGGATGGAAGCAGAACTGGGAGGACAATCCATGTCTGACACAGGGATGCCGCTGCCAAGCTGGAAAATAAAGTTATATTTCACAAGACTGTCCTTCTTGTTGACATTCCAAGTACTATGGAAAAGTATCAATGTAGTAAGCATCAGTGCTGGCATCCCTTTGCCCAGCACACAAATAATCTTGGCTGATCCCTAAGGAAAAAGCAGAAAGAGCCAAAGTAAAGTATTTTATCTTGCTTGCTTTTATCTCATAGTAGAAAAAACCTTCAGCATCTTTTGTCTGTGTGATGCAGAACACCACCAGAGCCAGGAGGTTTTCTGTTAATGTGAGAGTTATTTCATATGTTATCTAAACATAATCAAAGTGTGCCTGATTATTTTTATCTGAGCCCATTGTTTCTGTGCACTGCTCTGCAGAATAAATACTATCCAAGAATTTAAATAATAGTTCTTTTCCAAGAGGAAGATTTCAGAAAACTTTCCTGGTCATTTTGTTCACTTTTTAAATCTAATTCTTCCCAACTTTTTCTTAATCTGCCATAATTTTAGCTGTATCTGACATCCTAATGTAGTTCTATGGTATCTAGCTGGCATTTGATCTCTCGTGTGGCAAAGACTGTTTCTGCTTCACTTCTAGTTGAGTTGGGGAGGTCAAGGGAGAGTCTCATCCCAACCATGCCCACAAAATCTGCTAACCCCGTGGACTTAATTGTTTTAGGCCAGATGCACATTGAGCTGAGCAGATTCTGGGATTCTCCAAGAGCAGAGTTTTTGGAAAGTCCTCTGTAATGTCTGTGGATGTGTTGGCAGGATTTAATGAATTCTGTCTCAAACAGTGGTTGTTTGTTTCTTGAAGCAGCTTTGGTGTGGAGCAGGTTTTTCTGTGCTTTAAGATGCTGGGAAGATAAAACAGCCAGGGACTTCTGCACATCCTTGGTTTCTGCACGTCTGGAGTCCTGTGAGACACGTGCCAGCAGAGGCTGCTCAGAAAGGGAGACGCTCAGGCAGCTGCGTGCCCCAGGGCGGTGCCATGCAGGGTGACAGTGGCACAGGAGGTGAGTCAGCATCCCGGGGATCCGTGGCCCAGACCGCGGTTCGGCGCCATGGGAACGGCGTGCTTCGGGATGCCATCGGCAGCAGCACCTCATTAAGCACAACACCAGAGAACGATGACAGCAGAGGCAATATTTGCAATTCCCAGGAGGAAACACAGCTTCCACACGAAACCTCCTGGCACTCGTTTATGGAAAAGTAATATCTTGATCAAGATTTTTCCATAGTACAGCTTTTCTGGGCAGTTTTCTTGTCTTCCAAGCCTAAAATGTCCTCTTGAGTGGCATCCCAGTGACTCTTTGCCCCTGGAATAAGAGCCATCTAGGAAGATTGTGCTTCCTGCTCCGGATTTGCGGTAGCAGCGCTGTGAATGAGGATCACAAATCCAAGAGCAGCTGTTGCTTAACGCCGCAGAACAAGACAAGGCGTTGGGTTTGCTCCAGGCCTGATGTAAGCGAGGCTTGCAGGGCTTTCGGTATTGTTGAATTTGGCCTATTCTTCTCACTCAGGAACGGATTGTGCTGCCTACTTGGCTGTCCCAGTCCTTCATCCTGAGCCAAAGGAGTCTAAGACTATTTGTGGAATCTGAAAAAGAAATCCTGGCCCTTTTTGACTCAATGGGCATTTTGGTGTTGACTTCCACAGGGCGGGAATTTCACCCTGAGTATCCCAGATGTCAGGAATATTTTCTGGTTTTGTGATTCTCCGTTAGATGTTAGATGCTGTTTTCCTTAGCTCTGCTTGGGCATAAGGGACCTGCCTGGATTATTTTAGTTGGCAAATACATTTTTCCAGCGTCTGTGGCAGAAATAGCTCTGTGCATGAAGTGCCAGGCTAAGTAGCTCCTGTTAAGTAGCCCCTCTGCAATTCTGCAGTTAACACCAGCTGCTACTGCCAGACCCCTTCTGTGGGCTGTGAAATGTCCAACTTTGTGGTGGCTGCTGCTGTTCTACTGTGTGTTTTAAAAAAAATTTTAAAAAATCTTGGAGATATAGCCTTTGTTCGGGGGGTAAAACAGGAATTGTGAAATCCTGGCACCAGCACAGGTCAAGGCAAAGCTTCAATGGGTTGAAGCAGGATAATAAGAATTTCATCTGAGAAGTTTAATGGGACTAAAAAGTCCATGTCCCAGTCCTGATGTGGGCTAACACTTGACATTCCCTTTGCTGGTGTTGAACCAGGAAGCCTCAGGAGTGTGGGGGTTTCCAGCAGGAAGCTGCAAAGGGCTCCAGAGCTTTGAAATGTTTCCGTGCTGAATTCAGGGAAGGAAAGAGGCATGTAGTCTTTGCAGTAGATGAGCTGGTTTTAGGTATCATGCTGGGCTTTGGGAGAGCTAGATTCATTCCTGGTATGACTTAGGGCAATCACTGCAGACCAGAGCTTTCGTGAAGCACCTGTGACTGTGTGGGCATCTCAGAAGTGATTTAGAGTCCCAGCTCTCAGGCAAATCTGAAGGATTTAGAAACCTAAACACTCCTGGAAACTCTTGAAGAAGTCTTATCTCCTTACAGCACTTAAATAACTTTATGTGCCTAATTTATCTGCAGACCTGCCTTCTTATCCCTTTATTCCACACCTCTGAACAGGATACAATCTTTGCTTCTCTCATCTCACGCTTGCCGGGCCCACACTAGAAAATAAAGCTGGCCAAGGACTCTCATCTGAAGGCAAGTGGTCCATGAACAGCTTGTGTCTGTGTAACTTCCCTCCTCCAAACCCCAAACCAGCTCTGGTTTTCCATAATGCTTGTTGAAATGGGGTCAGTGGCCCAGGGGGGTGTCCTGATTTATCAGCCTTTTGGTACTTCTTCTTGGGCATCAGGGTGGTCTCTTGAATCAAGAGTTCTGAGAGGCTCTGTGCTGCAGTTCTTGCATCCTATTCTACAAACGTTCACCTGGAATCAAAGAATAATTGTTATTGTTATTGTTTGGGTTTCTTAATTTTTAGGTCACGGTGCTCATTCCCCAAGGTTTTGTGTGCCCAGTTCCCAGATGAATGAAAGGTTTCTTTCCATTTGGTAGTGTTTTGTAGCAATTAATCTTATTTTTTAAACATCAGCACCTGTTCCATGACAGCTTCCTTGCTCCCTTCCCCATTTCTGACACAAGTAATTAATTTATTGAGGTATTATTGTATTTCATAGCTGAACTTACTTTTGAAAATCTGTTGGAGAGGACCTAAATAAATCAGTAGTTCACTCAGCAACACCATTAATGTGGGTAATAAAACAACTTTTATAAATTTGTCACAGACCTTGAAAGTGGTGCCAAAACCTTTTGAATCCACACACCACATCCACTTTTCTTCCACACACCTTTCTTGCCACGCTGGTCACATTTTTGGTGTCTGTGGCAGGGTGGCTCCAACACTGAGGCAGATTTTAATTCTTCATAATCCAATAAATATCCAAAGCCCTGGATCTGTTGCCCAGATGACAACATCCTGTAAAACCTACCAAGTTCAGTTTTTTAAAACTATTTATAGTCTTTAATTGAAAGGACTGAAAGGAATTAAGTATACATAGAGAAATCTTCCCACAAAGCAACACAAGCAACCCATTTTCTTGTTTTTAACAAAAAGAGTGTAAAATGTTAGGTCTCGTTCATGCACAAATACTGTACTCTTCTTTTGCTACAGATAACAGACACTGCCTCAATCCAGGCTCATTTATTCCACCTGAAAGTGTTTTTTTCAGAAATAGCTGTTTCCTGTGAGGAGGGAGGATCCCTTTGCCAAGAGAGTTGTCCACACTGCAGAATACCAACATAGTGGTGCAGTTTAAAATTAGGAGGCCATAGCCCTAAATAAACCAGGTGTAGTATTATGGAAAGTGTTTGTTCTGTGGAGGGCCCTTGTGGAAAAGAATTGATCAGGAAGTACCTTTGCAATCAAAATTAAGACTGTAAATTGAGGATCAGGATAGAGCACGTTCAAGAAAGACAAGGAGCT
>VZTA01020631.1:300-11045 GCA_013398855.1 Mohoua ochrocephala
AAAAATGTCTAAGAGGTTGTGCTGAACTTTTAAGTGAGTTTGGGGGGTTGAAATGGGATGGCCACATGCTTTTTACCGCCTCCTTCCTTTCACTAAAGATCAGGAGCTAGTGTTAAAAAAAGTGTTTGCGGATGGAGGGAGGGAGAGTGAAGGTGGAGTGGGGTTGAGTCGGACATACGGTGGCCTGATCTATTTTGGCCACCACCTTCTGCTCGGAAATGAGTACGGTTTGCACACAATGTAAAGGTAACCTTTGAGAGCGGGAAGGAGCTGTGCGTTTGCGTGTGAAACATCGCCTGCGGCAGGGAGACAGGAGTGTAAATCCACCTTCCCTCCGAAACTCTTTTTTTTTTGTTGTGCGTGTGCTTGCAGTTTGCACCTCTCCAGTCAGCGATTGCTAACAGAACTTGCAGAGTTATGCTGATGCCCTAACTGTAAAGGGGAAGGTGGAGCCCCTCAAGAACCACCTTTGAACAAGTTTTTGCTGCTTATTTCATGCTGTATAAATGCACGTCTCCTTTATAAGTAGGAGTTTTGCAAAGCAGGGTTTGGGCTTTTAATTTAAAAATTAAAAGTCGAAATGGCCAAGGACCTCATTTGCCTGAAGTCCGTTTGTCTGGTTTGTGATGCGAGGATAGGTTAAACAGCTGCGACAGACAAGCTCATTTAAGCGGTGACTGCAGTTCACATGCAGAATGATAGCTGTTCGCATTAACACATGGATCGACCTCAGCTAGTGATGAACGGTGATCATCCCATATTCAACGGAGTAGTATGTTTCCAGTCGCTGTTTGACTCCTGCTCGGCTTTCAGTCAGCTTTTGTCACCCTCACCCAGGGATGATACAGAGCTGTCTTGTGTGCCTTGAATATACACGTACATGTGTACATGCACACACGCAAACGTGTGTGTGTGTATATTTCTATCTCTATCTACTTATATGTGTGTATGTGTATGCATGCATACATGTATGTATGTATATACAGTACTCAAACTATAGATAGAGAACGTCTGTGTGAATGGAGTTTACGATGGAGGGTTTGTGTTTTTCCCTTCTCTCCTTAACATGACATGTCTTGTTTCAGTGATCAAAGCCACAATTGGAGTGTAGGAGATGCAACTGTCAAATGTAGACAACAAGGAAGAGAGGAAAAAAAAAAAAANCAGCATGCGATTTATGATGGTTCCCATTTACCCTAGAGTCAAGCTGTTGTAAAATTGATGCACAAAAGACATCATGTAGTAATCTGGTGTACCTAGGATTCAAGTGGCAATGAGCGTCTTTTTTTGTGTGTCTGACGGTTAAAATGGTTTGAAGCTATTTTTTAAGTATGAAATCAAAGCAGGATATTACTTATTTCTTTCCTTAATCTATATGCTAGCTGTATATAGTAGTTGTTGAAATATTTTTTAGTGGAAGTGGGCTTATATTTCTCATTGTCTTCCATTTTCCCCTCTGTATTATAACCCATCTCCATAGATGAATTATAAAATGGGTAGCATTTTTGTCATAGTTTCAGAGTACAAATGTTCACCGTTTAATTACTGAGTTCATTTCAGACAGTAATATTTAATAAGCCTGATCAGCAGATCTGCACAAGAATACCAAGTTCCTGCAAAAGTATGTGGAACTTTCCTTGCCCTTAAAAATGGCAGAATTTTTTAATCTGAAATTTAATGGGGCATATGTCCTCTCTGATACACTGTAGTTTCATTTTAAACTGTCCAGTATTAATGAGCCAACTAGCTCTATGTATGTTCTGCTTTAAAATCCTAAATCACATGGATTTTAAAACTTTGCTAAATATTTCAAATGACTCATCTTTACCTGATCCACGTGTAGAGAAGTCTAAGGGTGAATTATAAACTATTTGTTATGAGCAAATTTTGAAACTGCTTTTAAGACTTGGGATTGTGAAAGTTGTTTCTTAAGCACACATCCTTGCACACGTAATAGAAAAACCCTGCCTTGGTACATTCTTTTGTGAAAAATACAACCGTGTGGCATTTTAGGGGAAAAAACTTCTAGGAGCAGATCTGTGCCTTTCATCGCATTACATTTTTAGTATTGAGGCATTTGAGACAGACGAGTATGCGATTGCAGTAAGCAAAGTAAAGAAACAGACAAAAGCAGAGATGGCTATTGCTATATTAAAATGTAAATGTTACAGTTTGAATTTTCTAGTGAGTTTTTGAGTTCAGTGCTTTACATAACATTTTGTCCTAATCTTGCTTGCTGTCAGAGATGTTTCATGGTTGTGCAATTGCTGCAGTCAAGAATGCCAATTTGCATTCCAGGAGTGTCATTTGATTACTTTTATCTACACAGCTCGAAGACCAGCCCAGACCTCTCATTTCATCTTGCCATGTCACGAGTCAGTGCTGTGTCCTCTTTTCAAAAATCTGCCTGATTTAGACAAGAAAGAAAAGTACTTTCATGTTGCAGCCGCAGTCCCCTGCTAACTTGTCAGCAGCAGGATATGATTCACTTGGGCCCAGAAGAATGGTACAGAGATGAGGGTTAGGCGGTTCAATAAGCCTATGGACAGGTAGTGTGTGACATCCCAAGGGAGCTTAAGTTAATGAAGAACAGGTCTGCTTAGTTCTTCATACTATGACCTGGTGCTGTCCCCACAGTTTTCTCATTTGATCTTTCCCAGCAAATTGATCTTTTCTAGTACTTTTTTGCCTTCCAAGTTAGTCCTTGTGGGACTGAAATTAGCAGAGCAACTTAAGTTGGATAATACAGCTGTTCAGAAAAGAAGAAATTGGACACTAGCTCATAGAGGGAGGAGGGGAAAGTAAGCTATTCTTTCTGTTGTTACTGAGAATTCCTTTTATTTTTAATATTACAGTTTTATTTTCAAAAACTTCACAGTAAGTGTATTGCTTTGGAACTTCGCTTTCGTATTTAATAAAGTTTGTACTGATGGTCCATTGCACACTGCATTAAATGTGTATCATTTAAATAAAACAAACATGCTTGCAGCATAGACTGCAGGTTTGCTTTGGTGTTTGTCAGTTGAACTTGCTTGTTAGAAATGATTTGCTAGTCTGTAATGAGGCTTTTACAGTTGTTGTAAGACATTTTAAATATCAATTGCACATGCCAACTACATTATTTATAGCCTGCTAAATAACTGTAATTCCATAGTATCCAATACTGAAATGCAGTGGAGATTAAACAATAAAAGCCATTACAAATGGTATGTGTAAATATTATGGTAGGTGAAAATACAGTCAGCAAATTACCACTGGCATTACTGGTTTTCTGGAAAACCAGCATATGCCAACAAATTGATTTTAACTAACGTTCTGTGCTTAAAATCTGGGTTCTAAATGGAGCTGTAGTATTATCTGTCAGGTTTTTTTACATGCTTTTGCACTTGGTAATTGGAAAGTGGAATGGAGGTCTGTTGGTGTGTCTGTGTGTGTGTGTCTCTCTCTCTGTCTCTGTGTGTGTGTGTGTGTGTGTGTGTGTGTGTGTATTTAAATACATACATGGCTAGGTTGTCAAACAATGTAAGATTTCAAGCCAGAATTTGGTAAATAAAGTGTAAGTTGGAAATGATTAAGAGGGTCTTTAATATGCTGCACAAGAGTAAGCAGTATTTAACTTTCTGTATTTCATAGCAGATGTTCTCACATATAATCCACATCCTTTCAAGTTGTAGAATTGAAAACACTGCTGAATGGAAACAAGAACATGTATTATGTAAGGGAAATACTGCTCTCACTCTCTCTCAGTATAGCTTTTGAAAATGGAAAGGAACTGTAAAGGATCATTGGTCAGTTAAGCTCCTCTGGAGAGCTAGAGGGAGCTTCCGGATTTTATTAGATATGCCATAGGTAGGAAAAAGGGGAAAAATATTCTGAATAAGGGAGGGCTGAACTGCTAACTTTTTTTCAAAGCCAAAGATCTAGAAATTAGACTTTGAGGTGGCTTTATTCTGTGTTATGTATCTGTGTATGTCAGTAGGATTTGTGGCTGACTACAGATCTTGTGAATTTCAAACAAAGCAGAAATGACCAACAGCAAAGCAATTACATTAAAACAAGTCCAAGTAAAACATTGGATTTTGTACAAAAACCAAATTTATTTTTCTTTCGTCTCAAAGATGGGTGTTTCTGGCAGTGTCCCTTTCCCTTTTGCACTTTGGACACTGTCACTAGAATGTGAAGTCTTTTCATCGTTGAATATTGTTTAATGAGAGTCCTGACTTTCAGTCTGCAGGTTTGCACAGAACTTTCTATTTAATGATTTAATTTGATTTAATGTCTACTATTAGTATGTGTTAGGAAAAAAAGTACATGTCTGGAAATACAAAAAGTTCCTCATAAAATACAAAACAAATAGAGTGTATCTGTCATTTTGGAAATGTGTATAACTTCCTAATCTAGCCAGGAATTTGTACTTAATTTAGAAGAATAGCATTTAACGTGGCTTAATAAAAAGCATCTGTCTAAACCTTGTATTCTGTGTCAGTTTCATCCCACCTAAATTCTGACATATTTTTTCCTAAAAATGCATTGATCATAATTGCTGCTTAATATTTATATGGCAGCTTTTATAAGTATTACTTTGGACAAACTTATTTACCGTTTCAGTAAATTATATAATCCAGTGAGATAAAGTACCAGATTTGTCTCCTTTATCTCTCACACAGTAGCTCTCATTATGTGCTGTGCTAGTAAAACCCTTTATTTGTTGATTATTAGAATCTTAGTACACTCAGGAGTTCTGCTGTAATTTAATGTGGTTGTTCAAAGAGGTTCTCTCATTTAGAATCTTCCCATAATACTCTCACCACATATTATAAATATGTATATTTTATACTCCAGATAGATATGTAAATACTTTTTTTTTTTATTCCAGGTAAATCAAGGATTTTGAGAGAGAATTATTTTCATCTTCAGCATCTATTTCAGTACTTTTCTCTTGAAATTACTTATGTAAAAAGAACTCACACAAATTCAGGTAACGATCAGATTTGCTTCTGATTTGTTACTTTAGAGAGTTCTTTCTGTTTCTTTAAATTTTTTTTAATGTCCTACTATGTACTTAAATCACATTTTTGTAAAAAACTATAAAAAAGCTAGAGAAGTTTTAAAACCACCCTGGGCATTGCAATTATTTTTTCATTATGAAAACTAGAACGTTCATAATGCTGATTTGTTAAGTCACAAGCCAAGTGAAATCAAAATGCCATAAGCTAACCACTAAAAAGTTTTTAAGTCACCATGGTCTGGTGCACTGTCTGGAAGTTCAGCTATGTTTTTGCAGAGTATTGCAATTGCTTAGGTCTACCGTTCTGCTGCATACAAAACTGTAGAAGCGAGGCCTGTTAGAAAATCTTCAGCTGTGGGAAGTTTTAAAGGGTATGCAAAGCATATTATTAACTGTTATCAGCTGTAAATGAAGCTGGGTGTATGTACAACACCCGTCATGCTGTCAGCTGGAATCACACTGAATTAGTGTTGCAACTTTATTATATTTGTCAAATATGTATTATTTTGAAACTTTTGATTTGTGCTCTTAGTCAATGCTCTTTACTGTTGAATACAAAGATGTAACAGCAAACAAAAAACATTTTTCCCTTTTTGTGACCTGACATTTGCCAAAGTGCCCCATGCTGAAATCTCTTTTCAGTATCTTTTTTTTTCTTCCAAAGCCAGACATGTACCCAGACACAAAAGCCTCTGTGTATAGCAAGCTGTTTTAAATATTGTGACTCGACGATGTGCTGTCCTTTCTCGGCTTGAGCCAAGGATCTCTGCTCAGTGTCTGTGGATTACCAAGTCCCTTCTTTATTGTACCTCTTGTCAGCTATTCCTATTCATTTAACCTTTCATTAGTGTCTGTGCAGCTTCACTGTCTGGAAAGGCAAGGAGAAACCTAAAGGCCTACTGTCACAGTTATTAGATTTCTCGGTTACATCCCAGCAACCATAAAGGAGTAAGAGTCAACACTATTGTCATGCATGCTGCTATCCTGGGGTGCAACTCTTCTGTGCATGTCAAGGACATGTGCCACATGTTGATAATGCATCCCAGAGATAAATGCACAACATGGGGGATAAACCAAGGCTGGCACTAATGAGCTTTGTAGGAGTTATTGCAAAGACAAACAGTTGTGAAGGAATTTCTCTTAAAATGTTGAAGAGATGGATTTGCACTAAGTGTTGCCAAGGCTTGCTTGCAAGGTACTTGTCAATCATGTTAGTTTCATTTAAGTGCCATTTTCAAAGAAAAAAAATGCTTTCTATGACTTAAGAAATGTTTGCTTTTCACTTTTTAAGCTGCCAGGCTAAAATGTACTTGCAATTGTCCTCAATAATACACTTTATGATAATTGTTTCTATTTAATTGGTTTTGGATCAAAAGCTGCAAATCTTTCAAATTACTTGGAAAAAAAAAATTGCAAATATGGATTGCAATACATTTTGAAATATTCCTCTTAGTAAAGCTCGAAAGTTCACTCTTGATTTTGTAAAAGCATTGTCCTAGTCTTTTCTGAGGCATAAATTTGGCTGAGAATACCTTAGGTGCATCTAAGTAGTGTATTCTACATTTGCTGCCCAAAGAGCCAAAATTACTAGTTGTGGCACAACTTATTTATTCTACTGAGGCACATCCTCCGTTTAATCCAGTGCAATATTCGCATACACAATAGTCACAGTTTTGCTTCTGAAGATTCTTGAAGCCCATCTTATCCCATTAACCAAATCTAACTGAACTCTGAGCTCTCAGTTTGTATAATAGCAAAAAATACATGCTTATTCCTGACTTCCCTCTCGTTGGCCTTTTAGAATGCATTTCAGTTACATTTTTATCAGTAGCATTATAACAATATGATGTATAACTTCATATAACTTTCATAAGGAGATTCCGGCCAAAACAAGATTAGACCTATATGTTTATAGTTAAATTATAATTTTAATAATACTCCTTCGTTCTCTGTAAAACATTAGGGTCTCATATTGCTCCTGTTCACAGCAAGGTTGAAAGTGGGAGTAAAGCCACCGAAACCAGTGGAGTTAAAGTTTTATGAAACTGTTGAATGAAGTCTGGTCACCTCCTTTGCACTTTTCATAGCATGCTAAGAAGATTTTGAAGATTATAAATCTAGTGGGCTACATGAAAATTCTTTAAAACTGCCTTAATTCAGATGAACATTTTCGATTAACATCATCTGAATGTATGAGTGGTCATCATTTATTAATAGGAATTCTGTGCTTTTTAGTTCTTTATATTTTTAATATTAAAGAAGTAAAGCCTGGCTGCACCTTTTGCTTTAATTCAGAACATAGAATCCAAAGTGACCAGCAGTACAATAGTTGATTGTAGGAACAAGTGCATCCAAAGAAAAATGTGTTTAAGAGAAAATTCAGCAAGAGTAGTCCTTTTATTTTTCTTGTTCAAACACTGGAAACATTTGTAATGATGATACTTAATTCCACTTCCCTGAAATTAAAAGAGAAGCTTTTGTATTTTGTGATTTGAATTAGACAAATATTTAAATGGAAAAAAAAAATCTTCAGATATGATCTGGAACAAATATAAAAGTTCCCTTAGTTTAAAACATCCTTTCATTACTAGACTGATATTAGCTTTGATGAGTCTAAAACTTACTACATGGTTTCCAAATCAAAGATGAAAGGGCCGGTTAGGAATCAAATAAATTTTCCTGTTGAAATGTAGCATTTGACATTTAGAAAGATGTGCTCAGCATGATGAACCACTTCTCTTTACTGTAACTAGCCTGGTGATTTTTTTGCAACAAAACTACTTTGAAATTGAATTGAGGTATAATAAATTTAAGGTAAATTAATTTGGAACCCCCGATTAGTGCCATTTTTGAACTAAGGGAAATATTTTCCTTGAAAGTGCTTTTTCACTCTTTTTTGTTAAGACATGTAAAATTTCATTACTGAGTAATTACTTCTGTAGTTGTTTTGATAGACTCTTACTGGTCTAACTCCATTGACTTTGTTGTGGCAATGTGCCAGTTTTATTGAAGAAAGATTTTGTTATTCGTCTCACTGTGGAGTTGCAGGTGTATTCCTAATACTAATCAAATGGACTTATACCCCATCTGTATGTTTGAAAAGTTGTTATTATTATGGACAGTAATTTATAGTCTGCAATACAGTTGAGCAGTGCTTTTATACTGTTCTGATGCCAATTATATGCTTCTAAAAGTCTACTGATAATACTTAACTCTCCAGAATGAGATTCTGTACAGAATCCTAGAGAGCTTTTTGGAAAATATTTTGCTGTTCTGCTAGAGATGCTAAGAATTAGAAAAAAATAGCAAATACTACATAAGTAGAAGTGAAAACTGTCAACTTTTGTGCTAGGCTATGACTGTATTTCAGTTAGCAGCTGTATTTCGAGCCAGCTTTTGAAGCTACCTTGTTTCTGATAGCCCATAAAATGTGCCTGATCAAAATAAATGACACTACAAGCCAGTTGGCTAAGTGATTATATAAGCAATGTGAAGAGGCTGAGTAATTTATGTTTTTCAGTACATAAACTGGCATAAGGATTTTCCTCTCACTTTGGTGCAAATATTAAAAAGCAATATGTAAAATTGTGTATGTTACGTAATTAAAAGCTTCTAAGTGAATTTAAGTCTAAGCTAATGTAGTTCACATGGTAAGACAGCAAGAAAGTTAAGTAGGAACAGGAAACAGTAGCAGATAAGTGATGTGTGATTTAAAGGTTTCTATTCCTTTACTTAAGCGATGCTGATTTTTTAACTTCTGCCTTTGGAATGTAAGTTACAATCTTCACTGTTTCGTCTTACCTGCACGTAACTTGTACTAGTTTGTGTATCAGTGGTGAATCTCATTTATCAGCTGGTATATTTAAAGGATTTGTGGTATCGGGTGGTTCTTCATAAGGAAGAATTTCTTCAATTCCTGAGCAGACACTTTTGCAGTGGTGGGGTCAGTAAGACAGTAGCAGGGATGGGAGTGATCTGCTGGTTCTTTGTGGTTTGGCTCGGGGGTCAGAAAATGGGAAGAAACTGTTCATCATCTCCTGTAGATTGATGGACTTTGTAAATACTCTAGTGGTAGTCTTTTAAAAATAAGGGTTGAATAATAGGCTCTTTGATGCAGGTGATAGCAGGGAAGGATGTGGGTGAGGCTGATGCTGGAAGAACCTGAACAGGCTTCTATCTCTAGTCACCCTAGCAGCAGGACAAGAGGCTTGCCCCTTTCCAACTGTGCACAACTTGCCTGTTTGCTCATGTCACTTGTATGTGGAATTTCATGGTCCTTTTCCTGCTGAATGATTCGCAGGTGTGGGAAGTATGGTGGGATGAATTTTATATAATTTGTGAGTTCCGTGCAGTATTTGGAAGCCTCTGGGCTCTACAGAGGGTTTATAAGTCTGTTAGATAAACCTGTGGAACACACAGGCAGTTACTGCCTTCTCATTGTCAAACTTGGAGGGTCAAAAAAAAAAATCACTCTTCTCATGTAGCTGTTGCCACACTCACGAAGAATCTAATTGCAGTAGATCAGACAGTTGCAAGAGAGAAGCTTGCTGAGTGGTGGAGTCGAAAGAACTGCTCTTGTCCTCATCTTTATAGAGTTCAGCCTCAAGGATATGAGGGATACAACTATTCACCTTCAGACTTCAGTTTTAAATTCAGTCCATTTTTAGGATTGTTTTTGCTCTTGTTGTGATAAATTTATAACAAAGAAACACAAATTTAGCTCATAACAAGCAAAATCATAAAATCATAGACTGGTTAGGGTTAGAAGGGATCCTGAAGATCGTCTAGATCCAACCCCCCCACCATGGGCAGGGACACTTTTCACTAGACCAGATTGCTCAAAGCCCCGTCCAACCTGGCCTTGAACACTTCCAGGGGTAGGACATCCCCAAATTTCCTGGACAAGCTGTTCCAGTGCCTCACCACTCTCACAGTAAAGAATTTCTCCCTAATACCTAATCTAAATCTACCCCCTTTCAGTTTGAAGCCGTTTCCCTTATATTTCTAAATGAAAAGTCTCTCTTAATCTTTCTTATAAGCTCCCTTCAGGTCCTGGAAGGCCACAATTAGGTCACCCCAAAGCCTTCTCCCCAAGCTGAACTATCCTAATTGTATTAGCCTTTCCTTATAGGAGAGGTGCTCCATCCCTGTAATGAACTTGTCAGCCCTCTTCTGGATTCTCTCCAACAGGTCCATGTCCCCCCCTGTGCCGGGGACCCCAGAGCTGGATGCAGCACTGCAGGTGGGGTCTCACCAGAGCAGAGCAGAGCAGAGGGGCAGAATCCCCTCCCTGGCCCTGCTGCCCACGCTGCTTTGGATGCAGCCCAGGATAAAGTTGATTTTTTGGAATGCAAGCACACATTGCCAGCTCTTGTCCGGCTTTTCGTCCATGTAAGCCCCCCAAGTCACTCTCTTCAAGGCTGCTGTCTTTCCTTAATTCCCTGGCCTGTGTTGGTACCAGGGCTTGCCCTGACCCAGGTGCAGCACCTTGCTCTTGGACTTGTTGAATCTCATGAGATTCCTATGGACTCACTCCTAGAGTTTGTTCAGGACCCTCTGGATGGTATCCTGGCCATCAGGTGTCAATCACGGCACTCAACTTGGTGTCATCTTCAAACTTGCTGATGATGCACTTCATTTCCGTCTGTGCCGTTGATTGAAGTAATTGATTTAATGACTGAAGACATTAAATAACACTGATCCCAATACTGCCACTGGAGGGACACCACTTGTCACT
>VZTA01020632.1:0-34391 GCA_013398855.1 Mohoua ochrocephala
TAAAGACTTTTAAAGAAGACAACTCTACTCCATCCCTGTCCCTAAAAGCATGAGTTTCACGGCACTTTGCAGGAAGATATGTAATACTCAAAAAGATTAAATAAAAAACATCTGTAAAGATCTATCTGCATTTTTCATGAAAGCTTATCTTTTACACATTTATGAGTACAGATCTCAGAGACAAGTTCTACTGAAGATAAAATATAGGTTATCAGGAATGGCAATTGAAGTACCCAGCAAACCCTGGCCCTAATGACAGCCTAGGTTTCTTTATTATGTATGTGGGTGACTGTGCTAACTGTGNAGTTGAGCAAATGAACTGAAAAGGTTTACCTGTAGGAATGGTCAGCAAGAGTTTCAATAAAGAATATGAGATTCTTCTTTCTCTCCTTTTGGTGAGGTTACAACCTGGGCTAAATAATGCTTCTTTGCTAGCATGAAATTTCATGTCTGTAATCCCTACAGTTTCTTTCCTAATCATCTTTATTTCTCCACAGTATTTTCTACTTTTGTCTTCTTTTTCTTTTCCCCTACTGCAGTGCTCTCTTGTCAGCTGAGATATTCCTCTCCTGTTCTCCTTCCTTTGCCTCAGAGGCCCAGTCTCACACATTAACTTATTTCCTTTATTCTCTCCATTACTTATTAACATATCAATGGCATCTGACTCTTCCTCCTTCCAATGTAAACATTCCTTAGTTTCTGTGTCCTTAAAAGGCCTGCTGTTGTTCACATTTGTTTCTCCAGTTACAGATCACCTCTCATTTACTTAATAACAAAGCATGCACTGTTCACAGTCAGGTTTGGTGAAGTTTTTTTGCAGTCCTCTTGTCTATCATACCTTTTGCCCCTGAATTTGCCCATAAAATGATTCCTGACATTCTTTCCAATGATCTGTTCCTAGACATAACTGACAATAAATGTCTCATCCATACTTGCTTCCATCTATCAAGCTGCCTTCAATATAGCTGATAATGCTCTTCCTGGATTTTAGATCTCTCTTGGATTCCATGCTTCTTCTCTATCCTGATTACCCTTTATAAGTCCCTCAGAAGAGCATTCTTATATCCCAGTGAGTTCTCAACATTTCCCAGAAGTCTGTCCTTACTTTTCTCTTTCCCCCACTTACATGTTAACTTTAGATAATGTCAAGCCACTATTTCTCTAAGCATGACCCACAATTAAACCTCTCTTCCAGACCAATCTCCGTACCAGTCTAGTGATTCACCATTATTTCAACTCCACAAAGATCAGAACAAGGATCCTTTTTTCTCTTTCACTGCAATTTTTGCTCAAACCTTCTCCATCACTGTAGTCAGCAACTTGTCCCTGGGACAGGTAAATTGGAGATTATCTGCAACTTCAATTTCCTTCTACATTGTCACCTCTAGGTTATGTGCTAGTCCTAAAAATTTTTTCTGCTTAAGATCTCAAGGATATGGTCTTCCTCATTAGTTTAAACAGCTAAAACATTTATCTAGGTCTAGGACTCATTGCAACCATGTCCTTTTACCTCAGCTGGTTAATTGCTTTTATCTTTCCTTTCTTTCACCACTGTCACCCCTTAATTCAAAACAAAACTGTGACTATGCATCACTTTCCCTTTCTTTTTTTTCACTGCAACAGACCTAAGCTAATAATTCTCACTACCAAATTCCCAAAGTTTGTTCCTGCATCAAGCTTTGAGCATCTTGCTTACAGGAGCATGATTCATCTGTGTCGGACATAAATGCAACAAATAATTCCTTAGCCTGCCCTTACATTTAAAAGAACCAAATAGTTGTGGAATGCTGCAAAGTGTTAATTAGTACTACATCAATGTATTTTTACTTGCATGGATAGAAATTTGAAATTCAAAACTAAATTGATAGGTAGCATGGGAAAACCAAAAAGATGATGCTTGAGTGCCAAAAAAAATTACTTCTAAGAAGTTTATATACATAATTGTAATAATCTTTGGGGTTTCCTGTCAGGGAAGTATAAAATAAGAGAATGTAAGGTATACTGTTAGTCTTCCAAAGTATTAAATCTTGAAGGTCATTAAGAGCAAATGTCCATGTTTGATAAAGTTTTTTCATAGAACGACCAAAGCCTCCATACAGACTTACAGACAGAGAAATTCTTACATGTTTACTCTGAGCAACATAAAGAAGACTCACAGGCAAGTGGAGAAAATAACTGTGATTTAAAAATTCAAATAGACAGGTATTACTCTTTAATATCTCAATTCTTAAAATTGGAAAGATTAACTATTTTCAAAACATTTCATATATAGCTATACGTAACATATAGTCATTAACCTCTCAGTTAAAAGGACCATATTACATCAGCAATAACAATATTACTTGCATATCTTCAAAAAAATAGCTCAAAATGGACATTCAATAAAAATTGCTAATGCCAAACACAGATTAAGTTTCTTTGGAATATGGAAGATTTAGCTTTGGGCATGCTGAATGCGGGACTGATGTGAAATTCCACTACTCACAGTTGCCCACACATTGACCATAGAATTTCTCCATAGCACAAGACAATCTATAACAAGTGAGGGTAAGCAATCTCTGAATGCTGTGACGAGCGAACACACAATGAATGCTCATGAAGTCATTTTTTAAAATATATATATATTCTTACCTTTTTGCAAACTCTCTGGCTCATCTCTTGGGGGTTTAGAAAATGCACTAGTGCTTGTCCAAAGGAAATACATCCTTAACAAATGTCTAGAATTCAGTAAAAAAGTAATTCTGTCCACTTTCTTTTCCCTGTGGCTTCCTGTGTTTTCCTTCCCTTGCTACACCCTTTCTTACCTACATTTAATTCACTGTCATCCTTCCATCCCATTTCCAACCTGCTCCACTTCCGACACAGCACCCATGCAGTTTCCAAAGCAGTTTCTATGCACAGTTTCCTTGCAGATCCAAAGCTATGCAGAAGCCTAGATGGTGACTGTACTGGCAACACCACTGCCCTGTCAATAATTTTGACAAGCATGCAACACTTGACAGATAACAATTTCTTAACAAAGTTGGCAACTTGAAAGTTTTCCATTACCATAATTTCTGCACAGAAAATCATTAAAAAAGAAACCAGCAGAGATGGAAGTACCAGTCTGGTTTTGCTGCAAATACTTTTATGACTGATCTTGTTCTGTTACTTGATATAAGGCAAAGAACAAAATTAGAGAGTGCTGATAACATCAGGCTACCACTCATTGGTCATCTTCAGCATCCACAGTCCCTTAATATGAGACAGAGACACATGAGCTGTTCTGCAAATATTTCACTTTCTGAAACATTCGTTCGCAGGACCTATTTTAAAAACCTACAATATTGCACCTTTGTATCACTGGCATGTGATTTTCAATGTGGACAGTTATAATCAGGAGCTGTATTGTTAACTAAGCCAATATAGACTTTCTTTTCAAACTGTGTTAGGGAGCATTTGCATTGACTTACAAAAGTAAGCTAGAAATGGCATATCATCATTGCTGAATTTCCAAAGCAAAGTAGTATTATGTAATGTCCAGCTGAGCCACCGACCAGTAAGAGATTCCTTGAAATTACAGTGGGGCAGCTTGGATAAGGACACATGGAAATCAAAAAGTGCTGTCAACAGTTCCACAAGATTTAATTATCCACACATGGTATCAGATCTAGCTGTGCAAAAAATATTTTTTCAGCTGTACCGAGAGGAAAAGATTGCTGCTTAATTTTACTCCCATTTAGAAATATTCAAACATATGAAAGCACAAAAAGATCATTAATTTCCTTTAATTTACTTCATAAAAGACTTCTTTGCCATTATCCATCAGAAAAAAAGTTTTTATTTTGCTCAAAGAATTAATTGACTTTTATAAAATATCTGCATTTCTTTAATAGTATGAGGGAATAAATATCTTCAATGACAAGTGACAATGTTTATAGCATCACAATTATAAGCAGACTATAATGGCAGGCACAAATAGTTCAAAGTACTGAATACTAGTTAGACCTGAAGATTTCTTCACAATAAGATGCCAAATTATAGATTTTCTGATGATCTCTGCAAGTGTGTGTACATATAGAAAGTCTTACTTATTCATATATCACACAGCAGTGATGTGAATTCAAAATCAAAAAGGGAACATTTACTCTCTCATCAACACTAATATACAGAGGAGTGACCCACCATCCAAGAAATCAATTGTGAAATCAACCTGCTGCAAGGTAGTATTCAGATTCACATTATGAATTTTGGAAATAAATGAAACCAAGAGCTGATTTTTCTGAATTCTTTATCAAGCAAACTTGCAATAAATTCAATGATGCTGTCAAATTTTAGCTTGCAAATTCAGTGACCAGTGTTGATCTAGAAACAACCTTTCAGTTTTGTAGCCTCAAACCGTGGTTTTCTAAACAGCAAATGACAAAAAAAAGAAGAAAAGAAAAGAACCCTAATTGCAGCTAAAAGAAAGACTTCACTAGTCTGTCTCTATTCTGATATCATTAGGGAAGTAGGGGTATAAGAAAAAATGAAGACATGTTACAGATTTCAATAACTAAATGGACTGGTTTATATGCTTGCATAAATAACCATAAAATTAGCAATAGCTCACTCCTAACTGCCCTTAAGGCCACTCTGTGTGTCAGAATTAACCAATACTAATGCAGCGTACTTGCTTCTTTCTTTCTTTGTGATGCCTTTCCCCCCCACCAAAAAAAAATGGAGCAGTGTAGACTCTTGTCAGGTTTACTGCAAATATACAACATAATGCAGAGAACTGCAAAAGTGTCTTTTCATAAACCAATGAAAGATACTTCATGAAAACACTATATCCTTGCTATGATTTTAGCAGCTATTTCATGTTACTGTAATATTTTTCAAGAGAGACAAGAGCAAGCACACAAAAAAGTGCAAAAAATACTTTTGCTCACTTTTTACTTTAAAAATATGAAAACATTTTTTCTTGAAAGCTGAGAAAACATGTGTTAATAATTTGTCCGAAAAGAAAAAAAAGTCAGAAATTAGTAAACAAATGACACTCTAAAATGAAAACATCCACAAAACTCTAGTATGATTCAACCCTAACAGCTGTTTATAACAACATGCTTTTTCTGTTTCTTCTTCATTTGTTTCCATTTAAAACAATTTTTATTTGCTATTGCAGGATTTGCATTTTATAAAAAGAAAGACATTAGACTGCATTCAATGAAGAATAAACATATAGTACCCAGATTAAAGAAAAGAAAAAAAAAAAAGGTGACTATGCTGGTTCATCACAGCTGAATTTCAATTTGCCATCTCTGACATAAATATGTTAATATAAACCACTAAGAATTGATAAGTGCATTGGCACATGAGGAATACATGGAAGGCATTGAAATCATGAGCAACAGAAGAGATTTTTAAACAAAGGAGCTGTACTACTGGAAGTAGTGTCATTCTTAAGAAAGAGGCAACAAAAATAAGCTCTGCTGTAATAAGAAGGTAACCGAAGTGATTCGCTTCCATACTAGGGAAACATAATTCAAATCAACATTACCCCACAGCATTTTGGCACACAAATTTCGTTCAGCTTCAAAGTGTGGAAAAATTCTATGGTTTGGCAATAAAGCAGCACAAGGGTGCAACTGTATACAGTATTGTGAAGTAAAACTGTGTTCTTTCAGAGGAATGCAACTATATCAATTAATGTAAAGAGTTTATTTATTTTTCAAGATATTGCAAGATGTGTAATGAAATATTCGGATCTTGCACTACTTTACCACAATCCAGGAGCCATACCTGCCTCCATAATTATAAACTGAGTTGTAAACTCTGATTTTCTTCACCGAAATATAAAAAGCCAGTTTACCAAAGTATGCCTAAAAATGAGACTGTGACCTGTGAAACTGTTTCATGTGGAGTTATTATGTATGTAGTATCATCTTTTTCTATAATGTCTCCTTCCCATATGAGTGGCTGTCACAAGGTCAGCCATGCTTAAACAAAGAACACATCTATAAACAGAGAGCATTACTCTCATCCAAGCCATAGTGTCTTCCTGAAACTGTCCCTCCCAGGAAACTCTTGGGCCACCCATGATACATCCTATTTAGGAGATATTTGTTATTGATGGACTCTCCTAGACTGCCAACGTATTATGACCACCCATTGTGGGTTTGCTGGAGGAACGCGACTCAGGCCATTCAACAGCAACAGCAAGAGTCTCCATGAGCTGAGTTAAATGGCTAAAAGCTCGAATACTGAATGAAAGATCTAACAAATGAATAAATGGTAACTAAATAACTGGCTTAAGAGCAGCTTCCAATTCCATCTTCAAAAAGGATCTGTAAGCTAGAAGCCTAAATCACTTGAGTGTTTTTATATCCTGCTATTTAGTCCATAAGCCAACATCTGTAGCAGATGCCTTACAGTCTTATGTATAAAAGCCTGGAAAAGTACAAAAACGTCTGATTCATTAATATGGGCTGCCTGTTTTTGCAATCTACCTATATTTCCAGACTCCAATATCACTATTAATAAAGAGCCACTGTTGTCTTGCGAGCATCTCTGTCATGAACATTGCTGTATGATCCAGCTACACTCCAACAGAATATTGTTCCCACCAACTACTGTATAAATCTCAGTCATTTTGCTGTTCTCTTAGTTTTAACTGTAGCAGAATTTATTTTTACTTTCAAATCTTTCCAATTTTTAAATCTAGAAATTTGTAACTTAGAAGCATGGTAGAAATGAAAATGAAAGGATGCACATTGGACGTGGTTTGAATATTGTCCATTAATGACCTGTAACGTAAATTAAGCTCTTAGGAAGCCCTTCATTCTACATCTTGACCATAACTCAGATGGACCCTCTCATTTGTTCTCCTTTTGACCTGCAAGGCTAAACTTTGTGTCCATCAGGCACAAACCAGCAAACATTTAATAAATCAAATAATGTCAGAAATAAAGGGGCACATAGCGAAGTTGAAAGGCACTTTGCCATTTAATATATAATTTCCTACTAAATTAAAGTAAGTAATTTTCAATACTGTTTTTAATACTCTACTCATTGGCACCACTTCTTTGGAACCACTGCACATTAAAACTCCCAAAATAACTCAGTGGAACAGGAAGTGTTTACCGAAGTGGGACCTTTATGACAGTTTTTCACTTCAGCTGTAAGCACTATGACAGGCTGGCCAGCTCTACTGATGTCAATCAAATGGATTCCAGATCTGATATCATACAGTTTATTCACAAAACTCTTCATTGAAATAAATAAAAATCTCTGGCTTCTTTAGAGTTTCCCATGTAGCGTAATAGGTTAACAAAAAACCTCTTCCTCTTCTAGCATAAGTCTTAACTATGTAGCTTAACAAATATATTAACAATTGTTTTCTTTAACTTGCTCCTGGAGAACAGCCTCTTTCCCTTCAGACTCCATCACATTCTCTTTTGTTTGCATTTCCTTTTTAAAGAGGCCAGAAATGCTAGTTCTAGCTAATTGTATTACCTCTCCTTACATGCCAACAGGAGATAATATGACTCATTTCGCTGTACAAAACTCCATCACATTGGTCAATTTTAATATATTGGTTATATATCCTGGAAGTTTAGTAATGATTTTTCCTTTTAAAATAACATGTGAAAGATTTCTGCCATTCTAACACACACCACAGTTCCATAATACACAACCTGACTTAGATAACAAATGGTTTTATTAATTCAGCATTGCTTCCTTTTCATAAAGGTTCTATTTTCCTCTGGATGGTACTCATCCTCTGTGGCTGAGAGATTTTCAATGTCTAAATGTGCCTGGATGATATAGCCTGGGACTCAAAATATATTTTGTTCATTCATTATTCCACCCTATATCTATATGCCTACAGAAAGTAAGTTCCTTTTATTGCTGGGTAATCCACCTTTTTTCTGGAAAATATTTTTCAGACAGCAAGTCCAAAAGATAAACCATGGTCTTAAATGACATAATGCAAATTTAAATATTTTCAAGAGAAAAGGATATTCTGCTTAAAAATAATAGAGGCATTTATCTCACACTCAAAGAAAAAGTGAAATCATATTTATTTTGTATGGACTTTTGTGTCTTGAAACACTGCACTTAACTTTCATGAAGGGCCTTATTATTTATACGATGTTTTAAAACTCTGCGTCCATATTTAAAGTAAAAGTAACAGGAGCTGTTCAAGTCATGGGATAGCAATGCTTGCATAACACTTGGTAAGTCAGCGGGAAAACTAGCTAAACATGCCAGACTAGCAGCTTCCCAATGGAGAGTGTATCATATTCTGCAGTGCAAACAAAACATTTTGAAGTTGAGTCATTCATAGACAGAATTTGTTCCAACCTTCAAATATAGAGTAAGTCTGAAGTTTGGAAAGAGAAGGCACTTGAAGTGAATAACACTTCTCTCAGTAAGTACTATAGCTGCTTACATAAATTATTGATGGAAAAACCTCAAAAGTTTCAGTTCAGAGGAGATGCCAACATTTCAGGTGCTAGTTGGAACCTATTTGAAACTTTCAGATCACATCTAGATTACAAGCAAAATAAAAGGTAGTCCATGTTCATATTTCACACTAAAAAACCAGTATTCTGCAAGGCAAGGAAGGGATTTCAGAAATCCTTACGAATTCTGTAATGAACCTCAGCTTGGGTGTCCCTCATTAGGTGTTTTTTTTAACCTTGAGTACTAAAGACATTTCTCCAAAATGGCCCAATGAAAACAAAGATTTTTCTAAAACAGCACTTATTTTGCAACTTTTTTTTTTTTTGGCATGACAGGCACTTCTAGGAATCTATTGTTATAACTGATGTGTTCCTATAGCCTTTTGGACTGCTTCTCAAGCAAAACAAAAAAAATTATCAATTTTGTTTCAAACTTCATATTAAAACAGTCCCAAAACTAAAATGAAAGGAATCCAACTTCTAGTTAGAGTCACAGGAGAAAACGTTACGTGCTCCAGAGACAATAAAATGCTGCCATGTATAGTGTGACTTTTAGTTTACAGTACATCTTCTTGGAAGTTCTCAAGATTTGTCTGATGGTTCTATGTGTATTACTCCTGCGGAATTCTAATAGAAATGCGTACCCTTGAAAGGGTAGCATTTATGTCATACTCTTTGTATAAACTTTAATCTTGCTATCTGCCTTTTCTTAGAATGATAGCTCTACAATTTCTGTTTCCCTTTTTTTATTATTATTTTATTTATTATATTTGGCATCATACACTTATTTGAAAAATTCTTTAATATAGGAAGGTTAGCTAAAATCTGATAACTGGAATCAGATGTTGCTTTTAACTGCTACAGGCTTCTCACCCTCAGTGTTCTGTCCGAATTCAAAGTCAGTAATTAAATTTCAATTACTCTGCTCTACGAAAGGCTTCTATACTACACTCATCATCCTATCTCAAACCTAGAATTCTAATTGTAAAAAGCATAATCTCATTTTGCAATGGCATGTGTCACATTTCAACGTGATCTATTTTAAACCAGTGAAGACCAACTGGTGACTTGGCAGGCCCACTGCTGAGACAGAGCTAATAAAGGGTAATAGACTCAAACTGCCTACACACGATCAGCATTTGTACAAGGAATCCCTTGTGTAAAATAAAAGGTTTAATATTATATGTAATTTTTCATTGCCTTCAGTATGCCAGACCGTACAGAACTAGGGGAAAAAGTGGTATGGAAAGGCTGGCTTTCAAAACTTTTGAACTGCCACAGATATTCAGGAACAGTTCTCCCTGTGGAGTCCATCACTCATCCTGGGAAATAAGCTATCAGCATATCAGTAATTTTTCTTCTAACATTTTTACCAGTGAAGAACATTTTCATATTGACAGTAGATCTACTAATTTTCGTCTTACCCATGAAGTTTCTGAATACTAAAATATCTCCAACAAATGTCAGCATTCTGAAAGGCCCCTCTTTTTCTTTTTTCCAAATGCTTAAAAGGAGCGAAAACTCAAAACACAAACTGACAAAACACTCAAAGATGAGTGAAAACAGAACTGCAAAATGGAAGATAGAGAAGAAGGAGATTCCATAAATCTTCAGATGATCCATAGAGTTTATGTCTGAGAAAGCCATACTTGACAGACTTGTGCTACAACTCAGGAAACTTCCTATCACCTAATTACAATGCAAGGTCTATTCCTAAAAAATACTGTTGAATTTATGGCCATGAGTTCTGAATATATATTATGAGACCATAGATGATTCTGTCTTCACTGTAAGCAAAGGGGAAAAAACTCTATTTCAGCTGAGTACACAAATTTATAATTTGAGATTTAAAACTATGAGCACTCTATCTACTTTTGGATACACTAATAAAAAGCCTTTGCCAGAAATTTATCTTGGCATAACAGTGAGAAACAAGATTCATATTTCACTAGTCAATTTTTAAGACCTGTGTTAGTAAAAGTTGCACAACAAAGTAATTATATTTTCCACTTGTTTCAAAATTTCATATTTAATTAAATTGTTAAATTTGAAAGTAAAGAAAACAACATTTTATAAATATGTTAATAAAAAACTGTTCTCTCTAATCAGGGTCAAATGTCTGTAGAAGAAAAAAAGCCAACTTTTTTTTAAAAAGCTCTTCTGGCACTATCAATTCAATGTAGAATTTCACAGCTTCCACACTTTATCAGAAAAGTGCTTCTTTCATCAGTTTTAAGTGCATTTTTAATGCGTCTAGGTATAATAGATATGGTACACATAGATGATAAATATATACACCTATTCAGACAAATACGGGTAGAGAACAATTCCAGATATTTCTTTAGGATTTAGCTATCCTTGTCATTTCTCAAAGTCTCTGCATCACAGCAATTGTACTTCCCTTGAGCAAGTTCAGTTATTTTCTAAATGGACACTTGAGTTCCAGCTTGTTAATAAGCAAGAGGCTTCACTTTGTCCCAAAAAATTTTAGATAAAAACATAGCCCTTTCTTCTTTAAGCATTTTTGATACAAAAATAATTCCTTCACTTTAGAAAGCCATGAGGTAGAGGCCTCATGAGAGCAAAGTCTATAGAGTCATGCCAAGAGAAAAATTGGCGGGTAAAATAATTTTTATCTTAAATAAAGTTGTACTCAGTAATCCATAATAATGAATAAATAGATTTTTACACATTATTGGGATTCAGAGACCACGAAATGATAAGATTTGACGTGTCTGCATTAGCTGTAAGAAAACTTGAATAATCTGAAGACTGTGAGACAGTTTTAATTCTTGTGAGCATTGGCTCTGAAACAGATTCAGAAAGACAAAAGGAAAGAAATAAAAATCCTGTTTCCACTTGCAATCTTTGTGACGTGTCCTTGAAAGCGGTTTTGGAGCTGAAAACCCCTGGCATTTCAGGCAAATGACAGTCTCATCTTTATTCAACTCATGGTGAGCACAGGAAATGGAATAAAATAGAATAATTATGCTCTGTTATGCCTGGAGTTATGCCTAAGAAGCTATGACCTAGTTCGAGGGGTCCACAGAGCAGCTATCTGCAGTGCGGGTCCCAGGCCCACCAAGAAAACCAGGTCAGAAGCGGCCACAGCTCAGGTGGCACTGAAAGGCCCAGGCTGAGCTGAGACACATCCCCTGGGTCCTTGGCAGGAGACCATGTGGTTGGAAGCTTCAGGGAATGCCTGTCCCAGCCATAGGAGGCCCACACTCCCAGGACCCTGGCAGGAGCAGACCTGCACAACTCAGAAGCTTTCCTTTAGACAGTGATGGTTGACCACTTTGAAGAAGATATTGGGCCAATGGGCCTTTGCTCTGATGAGCACTGCTGTTTTCAAGCTGTCTTGTTTTAGCATTTTTTTCCACAGTAAACAGGTCAGGCATTTCTAAAATTGTTTACAAGGAGGAAAAAAAAAATCCACAGGGAAATGAACAGGTATTGCTCACCCCAAAAATATTTGCAACTATTTAGTTCAGGAGCACACCCTGCTTCAGACTAAGCACTTTGTCTTTGAGCCTTGTTAGTGTCAGAGATGCAGGGGTTTGACATCCTGTGAAAACCCAGCTGAACTTGATGAACACAGACTTTAAAAAACCACACTTCACGCATGCTTTTTGCAAATTTGTTCAGTCATTTAAATCATCATAAGATGATCCACAGCTCTCACACCCATCAGAAGGTACATGCCTTCTCCCCACAATGGGACACAGCCAACACCTAGGCTGGAACATGATTAGTCATTCAGCTCCTTCTAATGCAGAGCTGGGAAGAAATATGAGAGATTTCCTCAGCACGTACTGCTAAGGAAAGGAAGAGATAAAAAGAATAAAACTCAAATTTTTATAGTGTTTATAGTTTATAGTGTTTATAGTGTTTTATAGAAAAGGAGAGTGACCCTTTACACAGGCAGATAGTGACAGGACATGAGGGGATGGTTTTAAATTAAAAGAGAGATTTAGATTAGCTGTTTGGAAGAGATACTTTACTCAGAGAGAAGTGAAGCAATGGCACAGGTTGCCCAGGAAGGTTGTATATGCTCCATCCCTGGAAGGGTTAAAGACCAAGTTGGATGAGGCCCTGAGCAACCTGGTCTAATGGGCGGCAACCCCATCCATGGCAGAGTGATTGGAAATAGGTTGTATTTAATGTCCCTTCCACCCCAAGACATTCTATGATTCAGGTTAAAGAATGACACACATATTACATTGACATTTTAAAAGAGTCTTCATAATTGTCATTCTTCTTTCTCCAGATCTAGCTTCTCTCTGTAATGAACAGTGTTGGTCACTCATTACCTGGTCACAGAATCAGTGTGATTCTCTCCAGATGTTAGCAGAGGAGCAGAAATGAAGGCATTAAATGTTGGAATAACTCCCACATTTGTGTTTGTTTCTGATGTGGTATGATATGGCATGGCATGGCATGGCACAGCAGGGTTTATCAGCAGGGAAGTTATCTATTTCTTTCAAAAAATGTTCTTACATGAGTAAATAACTAGCTGGATAGAATACAGCTACAGTTTTGTAAAAAAAACATGTCACAGTGTGTCTCAGCAACTACAATATTCCAGACAGATACATTATGAATGATTTATGAAAAAGCATAGATTAACCAGTCCCTTCAGGTGACAATATCAGCATTTTAATGCAAGTATTACCATAATTTTTAAACATTTCAAACAACACTCTTCAGAAGCACAGCAGCAAGGAACAGTGGTGATTGCAGATGTTGAATATTTCTATGAGATAAGAAAAAGGGCTTATCGACGTGTACTTTTCCCTGCCTACTCCAGCACACATCACAGCCCTGAAAGCAAGAAGGCAAAGCAAAAGTCCCCCCACTTGCCAGATCAGCTCACAAGAAGAACTTGTTAGGGAGTGCAGAATCAAGCACTTCTGAGACTGCTGTACTTTTTGCAGTGGACTGGAAGAAAAGAGGCACAAAAGGCAGCTTTAAAGAATTTCTGCTTCCCGCCTTTCCCCTTTGCACTGTACACAGTTCAGATGCAGCCAGGAGCTGGGCCAAGATGTTTGGTGTGGCTATATCATACTCCATCAGTCAGCTGGAATCATTTTATGTTGCTATTTTAATTTAAGACAGGAGTTGAGTCTGTTTTTCTTTTCATTTTTAATCTGTTAGCTAAGACTTAGCTTTCCCTTTTCCAAAAGCTAATTTAGAATGCAGCTTATTCCACACTTCATTTTGCTTGTATTTCATCTAAATATATTTTTAATGGCTGAACTCTGATTTGTTATACATCCACTATACGTTTGTATCATGACTGCCAATTAATTTGGCTTTAAATTTCTCAAAGACTCTTCTCCCAAGAAGGGAGAATCTTCTTGGAATGCAAATGCTTGAATTTTAATTGAAACGGAGGTAGAAGCTTTGTACCTGTTATACATGAAAAGCCCAGAAATTTTAGAACTGGAACTTCCCCCAGAATGGTTTCTAGTATCAGCAAATGCTCAACTGCATTCTATGAATACAATCTGTTGAGCGAGTTAAACGTAACACTTTTCAAGAAAGAGAAATAAGATACCTTGACAGCTTCCTAAAGTGCTACATAAGATAATTAAATTTTAATTCCTACTTCTCCATAAAAAACATAGCTGAACAAATTCCTAATCATTAGTCCTTTATTTCTTCCCGTTTGGCAAAGCTTCCTTACTTCAGCTCCTCCGGACAGAGGAGGAGACTGTATTCAAAGTACACTTCACAAAATACTTTTCTACATGCCCCTTCACGGAGCATGAAAAGCAGATGCTCACTTGCTTATCCCTTTCAATATTGTATTAGTGGCTCTTACAAGACAGTTGTGTAGTGTGTGAAGGGAGCAAGTGAGGTTTATCTCATCTGGAAGCTTCCCTTTATGTCCTTTGAAAAGCTGAGGTTTTTTTCTAAGGCACTGAACACACCGATTTTCAGAACTGTTAAGTAAAGAGCAGCCTCTGGTTCTCAGCAGCTCTGAAAACCAAGTCACAGGCATCTCACTTTTCCTATCTTTTTCAAAAAGAAGGCTTAACTAGAAGTGCAGAAACTATAAGTCTTAACCTTGCAGCTATCACCTCTTACTCAGGGCTTTCATTCCCTCCCTCTAGGCACTCTCTTCATCTCTCCAACATCATCACTTCACTCCATACACATGTTCTTTCCCCCCAGTTCTTAATCTCCACCATTCTCTCTTCACTCTCTATCTGACAGTTTCCAAGAAGCTGTCTGTTCTCCAAATTATGACTACAGTTAGTGCCTTTCCTTCCCACTCCCAGCCAATCCTCTCTCTTTCTAGTCCACAGGGAACCCTGTCTAGATACTTGATAAACAAAATTAACAGTGAACAGTAAGAGTAATCAATTGTTTCATACCAGCCCTTTCAACCTAGCAGTGCCATTCAATAAAATATCTACCCTTGTAAGAAGTACCATAAAGATTTTATGACAAATGTGCTATGAACTGAGGAGCTTGCCTCTGCAAGCATATTTATCTAAAATCATGTGGTGTACAGCTGTTGTTTGCTGGCAACACACTTAAAATGGATGGAGTTTTCAGCGATTAAACTGAATTATATTGTTCCTTCTAGCTTATAGAAGGCTCTTTCTTTCTCTTTTAAAATCTGCCATCCTTCTTCATATGTTTTCAAATGTACTTGCAAGAATTTTTTGGTATAAACAATTCTTTGCACTAAACAACATCAACTCATATTTTGCTATATTCATACACAACATTATTGGAGTTTGTTAGAAACTGCAAAAGAAATTATCTTTCTGCTAGAAACAGAGACATACATGTTCAGTGGTGAACTCTTAGCTCTGAATCCTCAGGGATTGGAATAAACTCAGTAGGACTATCTGCTGTGTCACACTAGTAGGTTCTCCACAGGCTCAACCACCCTTGTAGCAGGAGAGTGGAACAGCCCAAAGCTCTACATTCTTTTTTGTCAAAGCAGTTTTTAAGATGGCAAGGGCCAAGACCTACAAACATAACCAGTGGCTTAGACAGCAGCCAAACAAAGCACTGGAGGAAACCAAGGCCACTTCGAGAATCTCCCAAAGGTGGGTAGAATTGAAGATCCTCTTTTCCCCCAAGATATTTAGACTGGCACTTCTTTTCTTTGACTCAATTTCTAAATCCATTTAACTGTTGGAAGTTTGAAAGCTGAACAGTGATGCAATTCTCCAAACCTGAAGACTATCAAGATTTCTAACATCTTGTAAGCTTGTATACTACACAGTTGTATCAGTCAATGACTACTAATAATTTTTTTTAAAAGCACCATCTTACATAAAAAAACGCAAAGGTTTAATTCATGTCACAATGATTTGTTTGCTCAACAATATTTCAGGTGCCAGTACCTTTTGAAGAGGTCTTTTTACCCCAATTTCTCCCTCTCATAAGTCTTGGAGTCTTACAGAATAAGAAAGGGCACATGCAGCTGCTTTGGACTGCTTTACATGAATGTCTTGGTACCATTTACAAGTTGATCTGGAACAACCCATGAAAGATTAAGACAACTTGCATTAATTTTCATTCCATTTTTTTTATTAATACCATTATAATAAATCTGTAAATTTGAGGATAAAAAGAAAAGGATATTGAACATGATGGTGAATAAAAATAAAACATTAATCAAATTTAATCAGACTGATACTTCAGTAATTTGGATAGAAAAATTAAACTGGTATGCTTATTAAATTTAGGAAATTTCCACTCCATATCCTCATTCAATTCACTGAGATTAACCAAATGTGAGTACACAGATTTAGCTAACAGTTCAAGAAGACAAGGACAGAAATACATTCAGCCTCAGACATCTCGTAGATGAGGTCAGCAGGAGGCTCTTTCTTTTTCTTTTTTAACGCAACTGCGTCTTTTGGCTGGATGTTGGTAAAGGAAATATCTTCTTACCAGACATAAACTGCAGTACAGTCTTTGGCAAAGACAATCTTCATACAAAGACTGCATTACTCTTAAACTGTATAAGGAATATTCAAGGAAAGAGAACAGGTTTGTGAAATGAGCAAAGAGTTTAAGAATTGATATCAAGACACATGAGAACATGCTGGCTTTTCATTAAATAGGAAGGATATTAAATATTCTCTCTCTTTCTTGATCATCTCTTATTTGTCACCCAATTTTAATCATACTCTGCATCAGAAGGTTCTCAGCCAGGCCAGTTGACTGACTGCAACTGCAGCCTCAGCTCACCAAAAGCATGAGCTACCTCTCAGTGTATCAACAGGGTGGTAAAAATGCACACTGATTTTGAAGTCATGATTCTGTCATGAAAAAATAATTTCCATCACAGTATATACCAATACTCAACTTCACAAAAACCAGCAGATGACATTAGTGTCCCCATTTGCTTTCATCCTGCTTTAAAAACATTTCAGAGATTATTTATTGTTCCCATATTTGGAAGATAAGACTTGCACCCTTTTTTAACTTAGGCTGACTCAAATGTGTTATAATTAATAACTACAGTTATTACATTTAAACAGTATAATAACCCTTAATGTATATTCCATAAAAGAGATTGAAGTGCTATTAGTGGATTTGGTAAGATAAACATTTTTCCCTAAATATGTTTTGAACAATGAGTGAAAACCAGGAAGTGACAATAAGGAGATAAAACTGAGAAATCATCTTGAAAATTAAGATAAATGCAGTTTCTAACTTATTCCCCTCCTCCAGCTTTCATAGCAATCATTTTATAAATCATTGCAGATTACATGATGAAAGCAACAATGCCCCTCGTAATAATATTATATCCATCCAGGGTTTTTCCCTCTTTTCTGGAAGAACACTTATGCAAGTGAGAGTTATAAGAATGGTTGGAATAAGCTACCTCATGGACAGGTGCCGGGCAAGCAACAACTGAACTGGAGCACTGCCAGAACACCTCACTTTTGTCTGGATCTTTCCACAGCAGAAAGCTTAGCTATGATGTCTGAATTTCACTCATCAGCCACTTTCTTTTTTCACCCATTTCTCTTTCCCCTGCCAGTGTTTCCTTTTGAATGCAATGGGGCTTTATGCAGTGGCTGTTCAGAACCCAATATAACTCTTAATTGTATTCATTCAAACATTGGATGAAACAAGAATAGAGTCAATTTTAAATCCCTAGCCAGTGGTAGCAATAGGTACAAAAATCTTCCAGTATTGGAAACTCTGACTGCCTAATACAAAGTCTTTCTTTCAAGGTATGGGATTATTCTTTTCTGTTTAATTTGTGGTTTTCTTCTTTTCTAATCTACAAGCTTATCATTACATTGCTTAGCAGCTTCTCCTAGTGCCTTGGAATGTAACTGCATGCTAAATTCTATTCTATGTAGGAAAGCCCAGGTAGGTTTTTTTGGGGTTTTGTGTTGTTTGTCTCTCGAACTCCCCCAAAAACACTTACTTAGAAAGCATTTTGGAGTGCTTATCATGCAGAATTACTTGGCCAATCAAATTTACATTTCACCTGTAATCCTTCAAAGCAGCAGTTTTACACATTCCTTGCTTTTTAGTAAAGTGTTCCTGATAATATCATCTTCAAAATCTTTCCCCAGAACAGTATCTACGGGGAGATTCATCAGCTGGTTCAAGTCCACAGGCCTTGTTGCTCAGGAAAGTGCTCTTCAAGAAAAGGGTTTGTGACTCTTGAACTGCAGATTTGGCTCTTAACCATAATACTTAATTGACTGTGTGATATTTCAGAAATTCAGCATTCAAGGCTTTGTGCCCCAAGACACACTCTCATACCAGTCAGTCTTGGAGGCACAGACAAAGTTTATTTTACACCATCTATAGAGTCTGTCCCCTTGATTAACAACTGATTTTCCTGAACTTGAGTTATTTCCAAGTCTTGATTCATAGTCTTACTGCAACTGAGCCTCTGGACTTTTAACAGTTAAACTCTAATCAGACATTTCCCACCAAAATGCATTCCAAAAGCTGGACCACAGATCAGGATGCTGCAAGACTACAGTCAGCTCTATTCTTATAGTATATAATATCTTTTTTTCAGAAATATGTTCAGTGCTAAAGCTTGCACTACTCTTAATTTGGGTGCAAAATTTAATAAACCATACCATTTGGCTGAATATAACATTGCTGAATCCAAAGACCAGAAATACATAATGTTCACAAGACAGCAGTCAACAATTTCTCAGTTCAAGCAATATATACATAAGGAATAAAACTTCCAGAAATTATAAAATCACAGACATGCTAGCATCTTTATTTACAAACGGAAGGAGATATGTAAATGTGACAGTACTCCTACAATTAAAGGAATTTTATTTATTCCATCTATATTTTTAATAGTAACAAGTATAGCCAGTCATGAGGAGGTAGTGAAGTAAAGAGGAGCTACTGTGCACTCTTTTACACACACACACATATATATATATAGTGACCATTGTTGTGTCTTTAAAGTAAAGAAAAGAAGTAGAAAGTATAAAGCTTCAATGCAAATTCAATACATGAAAACAAAAAAAAACCATAGGATTAAAAACAATATAAAAAGAATTCACATGATAAACTAGCTGTAGGGAAGCTTGGGTGTCAAAATAAAACTTAGAAAACAAACTTCTTTGTATATATTGCTGCACTATAATTAAACCATTATATTGAAATAGAATGCTGTTAGCATAGTATACTAATCCCTAAAAAAGCAGGAACTCTTACTGAATAATGCCTAACTTATTTGGAGTACTTTTTACCTATAGATAACCAAAAAGGCTCAAAGCACAACAGTAACAGTTTTTCAAAATATTGCAATAAAGCTATTTCAATATTTATTCTGACACAGCACACTTAAAATAATGTTGCTTTTTAAATCTTTCAGGCCTTTGAGTAATGACAGCAAGCCCAAGGCCCTTGTCATTTCCCTGTCCCTACTTATTTCTCTCTTACATTCTCTGAATGAACAGTCTATTCAGGTAATTTGACATGGATGTACCTTTTCCCAACATTCAACAATGGGTTGAACAAGAGTTCCCAGGCCAGAATTCTTCTTTGCAGGCCCTTAATGGGGGCATTTGTCTCTGTAGCATGTGGAATTTTGCATGAGTTTATAATTGGCACAATAACCTGACTACGTTGGAAGTAGATGAACAGCCCCACAGATGCACAGCACATTGGCATGTAAATAAAAGAGCAGACTACAGAATAAAAAGCAAGACCACAGAGAGGGTTTTTTTGTAATTTTGTAACTTTAAAATTATAAAATTACAGTTATTTTACATGTTTTAATTATAAAAAGGAAAAAAGCAATGGCTTACCTGTGGAGATGAGGGACTAAAACTGACATTGATGACAGACTCTGTGTGTCTCCTCAGTTTATGTAAAAAAGTGCTTGAACGCATTTCATAAATGTAAGCCTATAAAAAAAAGTTTATATTTCCATTATTAGAAAAATAATCACATTCTAGAAGCATTAAGATGTAGTATAGAACAATAAATATTCAGCCTGCAGAGACTTTAGAAAATTTTAATCATCGCTAAACATATATAAAAGTCAACAACATCTTAGAATTGATTTCTATAATTTGGGATAATTTAGCAAATGCTTAAATGAACTCAAAATTTTTAAAAAAGTATTTAGAAAGAATAATGCACTCTTTTCCCCATAAATAACTAAACATTAGGTGTACTTCAAGAAGCAGGTAAAAAAATTACCCTTTTAAATATATTTTAAATGGTGTTCTTTGGAATTTAAATCCTTTCTTTTAAGTGGAACCTAATACCTTTCTAAATTTGATAACTAAAGCTAAGTAAAATTTTTTCAGTTTCTACATAGGTCTTCGCAATTTTTAATTGAACAGAATAGAATTCAACACCAAATCAATAATATTACAAGTGCTGCAGGTATCATCAATGAGAAAAAGTATACTGCCTGCCTTTTTTGCTTAAAAGAGAAAAATGCTTTCCAAGGAGAAAATTAAAATTTTACTGGTACAGCCTCAACTGATGAAGAAGTGCCAGTGTAAAACTGCATCAGGAAACCACCCCAAAATTCAGTGAAAGTCATAGGCATACTGATACTATGAAAATGGTATTACTGTGATATTAAATCAGCATTATTTTACATTAAAAAGAAAAAGGTTTTGAAATAAATCCTGTAGTATAGATTTTCCACACAATAAACACTTGTGAGAGTCACATGCAGACACACAGGATTGTTTTAGACTATTCTTTATCTAGTAAAATAACAATTATTTGTAGGCTAGACTATGCATATACAAGGCATATTAAAACAGACACATAATATATAGTCTTATTTGGTACATTATAAATAAAATTTGTCTCTCAAAAGACAGAATAAATTGTAAAGCGCGCAAAAAATAGTCAAAGATGATAATCCAAACTCCAAAGTTTAAATAAAACAATTAAAGTTCCATCATCTTTACTAAATCTCTGACATTAATGAACATGGAATTTAGAACACAACTTGACATGAAGGAAACCAAACTGTGTACAGACTCTATTACAGCAGTGTATTACTCTGTGACTTAAGTTTTTTGCTGATAGTACCCTAAAATAAGTTTAGTCATTCAGCAGCTGAACTTCCCCTAGCAGACAGCAAATACCTACAAGGTACACGTCCCAAAAACTTGTGAACTCAAGTGACAATCTTGCCAATTTATGAAAACATTCATGGGCCAATGCCAGTCCTGAAAACGTTTAAGGCTCCACTCAGAAAACAAATCTTATCATTCAGCACCAAAGATTGTCTAGTCCTAACCAGAACTGAAGAAACATCGGACTGTTCTCAGTGTCAAATATTCCATTCACAGCCATACTCACTGGGAGGCAAAAAAAGAAGCTAAATGTAAATCTACTTAATTGAACACAGTTTATAAATCTCACATATCCCGGACGCAGTCCTGGATATGGAATTAAAACATCTACTGGCATAAATGGAGTACCTGAAAACAGACAGAAATGTAGGTATCCATTTTTAAACTCTGGATCTTTTGTAGCATTACACACAGACATTGCCATACTGAGAATGCAGCAGCAGAGTCTCCAGCAATGTGCTAAAATCATTGCCTCCTTCCTAAAAGGATACAGCAAATGCTTGTAATTACAAATCCTTCTTTTAAAAATAAAACCTTTCTCCCTACTCTAAAATAACTCAGGAAATCTGTTATAACAATGACTAGTCATTGCGAGTGGTATAAAAGCAGCCATTTTTATTTGTTTGTTTTAAAATATATGACCATAACACAGCTACTGTGACTTCCACCACTTGGGACATGATCAGCTCACAAGACAACAGAACAGGAAGTGGAACCCAAACAAGATAAAAATGATATAATGACACAAAGGAAAGCATTCTGATGTATCCATAGACAAGAAATTATTTCCTCTGAAGGAAACTACAAGACCATGTATTAGTAAAACTAGTCTGTACATAGGACAGCTCAAGTTTTTTGCTGTTACCATAAAGAAACTGAAGAAAAGCTCCTTGTAAATATCTCCAGTTGTTTTATTGACATAAAAGGATTAAGAAGCACTATAGGTTATTTACTTCACATCTTAAACAGATTACAATATTGCCAAGCTATTAGGCTTAAACAGAGAAGGTTTCAGAGTTCTAACATAATAGTACCCTTCCCTTATTTTACAAGGTGTAAGACCACATCCATCCATTCTTCTCCCTCCATAGAGGCTTCCTTCTGATCATACTATACCACAACTCAACTAGTACCAAAATTATCAGATGTTGATACTTATGTGATATCTCAGTACCCGTAATATTGTGCTCTCTTCTTCATACCAAGCTTTGTCACACTCTATATCGCACAACCCTATTGTTCAGACTTCCAACAGGTCTTCCTTCCATGGACAGAGGGCTAGAAATGACCTTTGTGCTCCAGCAAGGACCAGGTGTAGAGACTGCAGTCAGGTTGTACTTCACCACCAGAGTTCCAGAACAAGCTACAGCAGTCATGCTCACACAATTAATTGGAACACGCAAGTCTCAAGAAAATGAGAGATAAGATGCTGTAGAAGTCCATATTCCAGGGAAACTCCAGAAAGGAAAGGAGTACACTGAGTGAGAGGTGAGCACAAAGCATTGCAAGCTGCACTTGCAACTTCCAGAACAGGATGCTCCTACACATCTAACTAAAGAAAGAGTATTTGTGAAAACAGGGAGAAGTCATTCTTACCAAACAGCCCTCTGAAATCCCAAGGATCTCTTGTCAAAATGGTTCAACAGTATCAAAATATTCAGTAATGTCATGACAGTTTAAAGTGTTTGCATCATAAAATTGAATCCTATTACTCATAGCTATTGAAAATATCTATCCCCTTTGGAACTGTGGGAATGACCAAAACAGGACAAATATGTCATGTTTTTTTAACATACTACAGAACTTTGTTAGAAATAAGAACTTAAACTGAACAGAACTGTACTGTAGATAATGAAGTCAAAATTCATGTGTTTGATACACCCAATAAGTCATCTGGACTCTGCATAACTGACACATGAAGATCCATTAAAATAGGTTGCCTTCCTCTCACTTCTCCAAGCCTACTCTCCTTCCCTTTAATGGAAGGAGGAACAAAGAGGCAAAGTCAATGACAGCAAGAGTAAAGAGCACAAAATGTTCTGATTCACAAAGAAACACACTCCATTTTTTAACCAAGAGAACATATCACAGAGAGACATGGTTAGTGAAGCTGAAATTTTTCCATCAGAATCTAGTGGCTTGCAGAACTTTGCCAAAATTATCCAATAAAAATTAATTTTCCATTCCAGGTTCTCAGTTTAATTTGGGAAGGACCATGTTCATTTTTGGCTTAATCTTTATGTCCCCGTTCCACTCTGTAAAATAAACTTGGTGATATTTCATTATTTTTTTGAACAAAAATCCAAAGTTTGTTAAACCCAGGTATTCTAGTAATTCATGCTCTTCAGCACAGTTTCTAAATCAACCATTTGGCTCATACCGTTCTTTCAAAAAATGCTGTGAAGCAATCGCGCAGCTTCATTACAATCTAACAAGTGTGTATTTGTTGCTGTAGTCACACTTCTCAGCCTAAAAAGCATTCAAACCCTTACCTCCCACCTTTCAAGAAATGATTCTTAGCCCTGAGCTAGAGATTAGGCTGGGATGCAGCACTTTTCCAAATTGTCACATTGTATAACAAGATTCAGTGGCTCAGGGGAAAGTAATTACAAGCAGCTACTGGGAGAAGCCCACCTGTAGCCAACCACTGAAGCATTGGAAGACGTGGCAGAGACCAGACATGGGAAAGCCCTTTCCTCTGACCTTTACTACACAGAGCATGTTCATGCTGAACAGCTGCTGGACAAAGCACACAGAACGCTGCTGGGAACACCACCTGCCCACTGCACTTCACTCTTACAAATCTATCCCAGTGGAACTACTGCCAAACATCTTTCTGATACTGTATTTCTAGCCCATAAATCTTAAATATTTAGGTCTTACGGTTCAGCTTCAACAGAAAAAGGGGCAGAGTCTCTAGCTACATAGATTATTACATTGTGGCAGGTTCTCTTCCAATAACTGATTTAAGGAAAAGTAATAGTAATTTTTTGAGTAATTTTGACGTGCAACACAATAAAATCTGATTAAAAGAAAAACATCATCATATAAAAGTGTATAAAACCAGCTTCTGTTTCAGTAGCTCTAGCCACAGATATTTAAACTAGCCAGTGACAGCCTAAATTCTGAGCATAAAAGTTAACTTGGTTAAAGATTGAAAGTACATTTATTTTTAACTTCAAAAGTTTAAAAACAAAACAAAACAGAAACCCCAAAGAGAATTGTATTTTAACAGAACTAACACTCATAAGAAGAGGAATAACTCCAGTATAAACATTCTTCCACTGTAGCCTGCCGTCATTTTAGTTTTGCTGTATTTTCTGATGTCATCCAAATGGTTTTTCTATTCTATACTTACTAGATTATTTTAGAAAAAAAATTTAAAGAACAGTAACTGAATTGTAAATCACACCATAACACTAGCCACAGAAGAATAAAAAAAAGCTTGAAACTTTGAAGTCAATGACAGAGGAAGAACAGATTTTCAGCAAACCAAATGTAATGAAAAAGAAAACAAAACAGTCTAGGAAGCACTCAGCAATACCCAAAATGCATATGTGCATATAATGTCTTAGACTTTAGCCAAAGTCAATCCCCTTTTTTTATATTAAGCCCAATTTTGTCTAATAAAAATACTGATTCAGTAGATATTGGTATTTCCTTTCCATTTCTTGCTGAGGGTCAGCCAAAAGTAAAAATAATTTACCTGTACCAATAGCTTCCAAAGAAGTTTCCTGGACCCATAACCACATACTTATTTGTATTTCCTTTCACTTGACATTTGAAGAAAATTTAGAGTAGTCAGTTTTCAGTAACCCAGAGTGGGACAGTGTATTTAGCACCTTACAAGTATACATAAGCTTCTGCTTTCTTCTTAGATTTGTACCAAGGACAGGGAAGAAGGGCAAAGGCCCTTCCTTGAGTGGAGGAATTTGTATCCAAATGGAAAATTACTTAATTCTACTGAATTGGTAGACAGAGTGTGCTAGATAAATTGACACTTTATCTGCAGAGTTTCACTGGAAATTCTTTCCTCTGTTTTCTCACACTCTAACTTCAAAGAAAACTTGTTCTCATCTATTTCCATTGCCACCTAGTCCAACTCACAGCCATATACATTTGTGTCAAACTACTTACACTCCTACAGCCTCCTGGGATAGGAAAGAGGGGGAAGCAAATCATAAACACTTGAAGAGTAACAGAAGGATTCTCCTTGTTATCAGCTTTTGCACAGGGACAAGAAAGGCAACATCAGTTTCAAGGAAAACCCTTTGTTGCTGCCGTGGCTTTATAAGCTGAAGCACGTATTTTACAAACAGATCACAGGAAAAGAACACAACCGACAAACAAACAAAAAGACATTGATATCTAAGATACCTAATTTGGCCTTACACAAATAGAGATGTTTTCTTCACATGTTTTGCATGGATTGGCCAATGCCCTCACTTTTCTGTGACTATTTTTCCTAATAATTCAAAGGAGCTACAGAAGATACAAATGTTAAAGCCCTTTGACAGAAAAATAAACAAACAATCTAACATGTTTTTATAAAAGATATCTCCAGTTGTTAATAACGCATTACTGCCATTTCCCTCCATCAGCACCATCAAACTTGATGCATAATCCTGCAGTACATGGTATAAGTGTTTGACTTGCACTCTATCACTCCCTATTTATACTGGGACACATATCCCACTGAACCATGTATTTTTCCTCAATCTCAAGCTGCAAAAGCTCCTGAACTACTTACACACAAGGAAAATAACAATTAACCTGAAGCAGACACTGAGCATGGAAAGTTTCAGCCAAAAATGTTCTCACTTACAAGCAACTGAAAACAGAACTGTAGTGGAAAGTGTTAGACTACCTTAACTATAGGTATCGGTGCCAAATCCACACATAATAAAACAGATTTCACAAGTATTCTAAGCACTGATTAATGCTCTTCAGCCCCAAGATATCTTATACACTTACCACATGGTAGCATGGAAAGTTGAATCAAGCCTGGCACCAAAACGTTGACTACAGTCCACCCTCTCAGAGCCCCTTTCCCTTTTAATGAAACTTATGGAGGCTGTCTTTCTGGTAGTCACGGGAAACTTCCCACTACTATAAGATCCCAGTTTCCATATGGTTTCCTTTGACATAACTAAAAAATGAGTGACAGTGAACGTTTATAATGTTCTTTATTACTAAAATAGTTAATATTATACAAATCAGTCATCTTTCAAGGTGCAGAGGATATTTTTCACATTGATCAGTCTTCTGGCAGTTATAGCCAACACATTTGAATTTTCCTCACTAAAAAAGATTACATGAACCATATTTCAGATTTCCCTCTCTAAGCTACACTTCTATGAAGCTTCCAAATTGTAATTTTTGCCAATTCAGTTTCTATTTCATTAGCTAATTTCAAGGCCTCCTGTATGTGATCATTTTTAGTTGCCTTCATATGAAATTCATGTAGCAGCATACACTCCTGAATTTAGGCTGCCTTTACTTACTACTTTACATGTAGTGTTGTAAGAGTACAGAATTATTAGTTGAAGACTTTATTCTAAGAAAATTTACCACACCTCTCACTATGAAGCAGCATGGCTGTATCACACCCACTTTGGCTCTTTTCTGACTGCTGCTAAGATTCTCCTCTGTATCAACTATATCAATAATTGCATTTCCTGTTTGTGTGCTGGTGTTAACTGTTTGACAGAAGTACTGAAAGATGCAGATGCTGAAAAGGACCTTTAATCAGATTTTTGTACCAGATGTACCAATGATACCTAAAATTCAGCTACTGTCAAGAATTGAGACCAAGAGGTACACATCTAGAAAGCACAAGCCCCATGGATATAAAACTATATATATCCATTTTTAGCATCTCACTGCTGTATACATTCCAAAATGAACATTGGGTATTCATATCTACTTTGACTTCCTTTGTTGCCTACAGTTGAACACAGGGTATTTTTTATCAAATTACCTTTCCTTAGCAAAAAGGCTAATTTCTCAAGCTTCCACCCATCTCTCAAAAACATTACCAAAATTCAATGTTAACACAGTAACAAATTATAGACTCATAAAATTCAGTTTGACCAAAAGAAAAGTGTTCTGTAGTAATTAAATAACAATACATCTATAGTCAGCAGAAAATCCTCCACCTCTCTCACCAGCCAATCTGGTTTTGTGGTGGTCAAGTCTGAGGCGTAGTGGCCTAGATAAGCAACAGCCTGAACTGACCAAAAAGCACACGAGAACAATTAATGTGCTCATACTCGCATAACTCCACGGTTCATATAATAATCTACCAAGGCCAAGATTTCAGTCATCTTCAAAGATATGCCCAAAGAGACAGTGAAGTAACAGCATACCTGAAGTCATGACTGCATGATTAAGAAGGTGTCTTGGGGTGACTTCTCAGACTGGGACAGATGGCAATATTTATCTGTTCACTCCTAGGATAATCGGCCTAACAGCCAACCACGCTACCAAAGAATCCAAGAAATTCAAGTGCAAGAGTAAAACAAAACTGTGTTCTTCTTTGGAAAGGGATAGATTTTCTCCATCAATAGCTGGCAGAGAGGCTGTCACAGCCTCTGTCCTTCATTCTCTACTATGGATTTTGTTCTGCCAAGCAATGTCAGTCCTGCCTTTTCCACAGTAAACATTACTAACGGTTTTTTCTCCAGATGTTTCCTGCTAAAGCTTATCTTAGTTAAACAGTATGGACACATAAGATAAATCTTGAGCAATATATGATTGGAATACCAATCACACCGAAAACTAAAATACTTCAGATAGTTGCTACCACTACTGCATATAATACATTCTGTTCTGCAAGCTCTCTGGTATGAAGTGTAGACCAAGACAACAAGTACTATAAAATACCAGTATCGTACATTTCTAACAGTAATTTTCCAGTACAGAAAATATCCTTCTATTTTCTCCAAATAAAGCATTACAACATACTGTATCATATATCAAAGATACCTAATTTAAACCTCAGGGATGCCTCCAAGATACACTCCCAAGAGATATGAAACAAAGCATTCTAAACTATTAACTAGTCCTATCTCTTCCATTTACATACAACTGTATCAGAATATCTTTGCCAACTCCCTCATTTGTAGTCTTCTGATATTTATTTGAAATATCAATCTCTGTAGCTACTTAAACTAAGGTGTCAACTATAAACAAATTCTACACTTTGTGTTATGCCTGATGCAGAATCTTGTATTTGGAAGTAACTGAGTCTGCAAACAATATCAGTCTGGGTTTGCATCCAGACACCCCTCAGATTTGCAGAACTCTTTGGACATATCCCCTGACCAGCATCACTTTCCAGCATCACTTGCAAAATGAGAATTTACTCTGAAACCAATTTTGCATGAAGGTGAATATTCAGGGATTCACAAGCGGTTATTAGACTGATGTTACCTATAAGCATCAAATCACTTTATCCTGTCTCCTTCTACTCCTTTCAATGACGCTGCCCTCTGGACTACTCTCTCAAGATTTGGTGCCTTCACAATTGGAAGGCATAAATTTAATCTTGGCTTTAGAATGTGTTTCAAAGACAGTGTTGTAAGCAAAATCCTAGATTTTGTTGAAAAGTGTAAATAGAAGGGAAGAGAACGTCATAGATTACCCATGTATTTGTGTTATTCATGTAGCAACCTGCTATGCTGAAAAACTTCTGGGTTTATGATATGGGTCAATCCGTGTGAACTACGAACACAGGCTTTGAGATTTGGCATGGACAGAGAGTTTTATGTTAGAAAATCCAATTTCAGCACTAGGGTCAAAATGTGCCTCTTTGAGTCTACAGTTCAAAGAGAGCTAGCAAGAATGAGTCTGAAAACAATTAAAGAGAGAAATATTTATTTCTGCATTCCCTACTTCATTTCTGGAAACTTGGAATTTATTCAGAGAGCCCTCAGGTCTTCAAAGACAAAAATTAAGAGCCTAATTAGACATAAAGTAAAACAGCTAAATAGAAGTACATGGCACAGAAAGAAAATGAGTTCTTTTTTTTATAAAAAGTAGCATTTCATACTGTCCAGATATTTTTTTGTATTTTTACTCTAAGATTTCTTTAGCCAACAAATGTTTAGGTAAACATTTTTGTACAGAACACAGCAAAATGGAAATCTAAACCTAATTAGGGTATATTTGTCCAACATCCTTAATAATATTGTTTGATAGTCAGAAACCTTAGACTGCCCACTTGTAAAATGGTTAGAAATTATAATATTATGTGTATTCAGTTAAGAAAAAGTCAACTAATTTCACTTGTAACCTTAGGCTATTCAGGATGCAGAGAAGATCTGATACTAGAAATGTTAACATTCTATATTTTCTAATCACAATTAGTTGTGCAAAGGGCAATCACAGTTCATAAACCAGGATACTGGTTGCCTTCTTGATCAGACTGTCAGGTCCTACACAGATCTTGATAAAAGTTCTCTTAAGGAAGTTGGAGTAATTAATTAGGGAAACACTTTGAACTCCCAATTTACAGTATCTACAAATGTCACACTAACGCACACGAGAGCAGTTCAATTAAAACCAAGTGGCTACTTCAGCCACGCAGAAGCTGTATCGAGCTCTTACACAAACCAGGTCATACACTCTCTAAGTAGAGAAAAAGGCAGACAGAATTTTCATCTCTTTTTTACAATAACATATTTTGGTTTGCTGTTTCTATGCCCTGTAGGAATGTGATTTTGCTATTAATCAATGTAGACAACATATTCTTCTCTGTCAAACACTTCAGATATTGTGAAATACAAAAGGCAGTTTAAGGTCAATGTCTCTCAATTATATTCCAATTATGCCTCTTTTGGCTTTAGAATAAATCACATTTGTTAACCACAGGGTGCAAGGATTGCACTTTATAAAGTAAACTCCAAGATGACTGAAGATGCAGTTGCTTCTCAGTGGAAAGTCACATAACTTATTTCCAGAATGCTCTTTTTGAAGAGAATGCTTTGTATCTACACTACTGATTTTTTATGCAGCTTATACCAGTAGACATTCATTCATACAATCTTCAGAAATATTTGACTTCTCGGTACTATTAAAACTGTCCCAGTTGCACATTAAGCCATCTGTCAGGATGTTATTGGTTGAAAAATATGAATGGACTATTCAGTACCACGTTCAATTTTCTGTTTCAAAAGGAAGCACAAAAGTATATCCAGTCTCAACACTTCAAAGGGAAGCCTCCTAAAAAACGTCCCACAACTGCACTTTGTCCTAACAGTATGAGCAAGAGTCCAAAACTTGACTCAGTTTTCCTGAGGGGACAAGAAGAACAATGAAAGTTCTCTACAGACATAGGACACAAATTATGCAAAATTCCAACCTAGGAGCTGCACTAAAAAGTATTGACTGGCACTGTGCCCACCAGGGACCACATGCCAACTGGAGCAGGATGCATGCCAGCTATTCAGCTTCCTCTGATGACCCACCATGTGCCAAGAATTTGGAGGAAGGACAAAATCATGTTGTCTTTCTTTTCTTGCATCAGCACTAATTCCAAACAAGTACCTTAATGCAAAATAGAAGACAAGAGGTCTTGTGATTGCACCTCTTTTTATACAATTCAAAAGCAACTTTAATTAGTAACCTCAAATAAATATAATAGTATATCACATATATCATGACCTGAGATGAATATTAGATGCATTTTTTCACAGACAAAGCAAAAAGCCTTTCTTTTGTATTGCAACCTACATTTTGAAATGCTATTTACCAGACACTTGAAAAATGTGTTTAACATGAAAATGTCAAGAACACAATACGTATTGCCAAACCTCCAGCAATCCGCCAATAAAATCTCTAACCTTCACACATGATTTGAGCCAGTATTTCAAAACTAGCCACAAGAGTAAATTCCTCTTGTTCTGAATTAGAAGTTGACCAGAAACTCTGTGTCATGTTCTGAAGATTAACCTAGAAATACCTAAAATAAATTTAAACAGCATTCCTACCCAGCTGTTTTGAAAGGATGTGTCTGCAATAAACCTGACCCCAGTCCAGTTTCAAAGGCCTATAGTACAAGTTAGCAATCATCCATCTCTTCACAAACAGCAAGAAAAACATTCTGCCAACAAGGCAGGCATTACTGAATTAAAATTAGGTGCAAACTCAAAAAGCTAACAATACATGTGTACTCAGGATTCATTTCTAAATAATTTAAATATGGTTGACATTGATTCAGAAGAGAACCTCTCTGGGGAGAAAACACACACACAAAGGGTGTGGAAAGTTCTAATTCCAGTTGAATGACTTCTCTTTTTTTTCAGCTGATTGGTTCATAAGAAAGCCTTAATGAAAGATTCATCACCCTGTATTTGGGAGCTTAAGTAAATTAATGTGTGTTTGCTACAGAGTTCCTCGTGGTCAGATATGTACACAACACATAAAGCTGTGCTACCAGGAACACCATTCTCCTTATCTTTGATGGCACACGACAATTCAGAGCCAAATACTATGGAAACCCATAGAAACAAGCTTTTAACAATTACTTTGAGCACCAAGATTTAGCTGCTCTGGGATTTTTCAGACAAAATAATCATGAATCATAGGTAACTGCTACATGTGAACGAGCTACATGAAAGTATTATACACCCCAGTAATGCACGTTAAGATGAATCCTAGAAACATGCTTTTTTATGTACAATATGAGTAGTTCCTATAGTTTAGGAAGAAAATAAGCAAAAACATTACTTACATATTTGTCATCTGATCCACTGGCTATGAAGCGTCCACAGGGAGACACTGCAATTCCACATGGATAGCAGCGGCTACTGTGCCCTTCAAAACGACGTTCACACCTACAGAGAAATTTCAATGTTATTAACACCAACTAAAAATTACCTCTTTTACTGCCATTTTCATGAAATCCTGCTGAAGTCTCATCTGTTTTTCTTAGTCTGCAAATTCACTAAGGCAAACCCACAAATTAAGTTTTAAATATCTCTGCAGTAGGATTTTGTCAAAACTGAAAGACATTAAAGAATATCAATGACTAAAAATAAAATGAGCAGACAAAACTGTCCCAGGACAATGACCAAACCCATGCTTTGTCCTTGTTTAGTTTACAGGGATAGAAACATCATTAATAATTAGGAATGAGGAGCTGTGATGCCTGTCAGTTAGCTAAGGGGAAGGTTTTGTGAAAGTCTGCTCCATGAAGATTTATAAATCTTCCTCAAGTTATTTACATCAAATGAAGATGCAGTAATTGGAATCATAACACAAATAATTATTGCTTGTTTTTCTCACGCCCAAATCTGAACATTTAAATTTTGTTGACTATTTACATTTCTACTCCATACACTGATTTATTGTATATGGTAAGTCAAAGCAGACAATATCCAAATGATATTCCAAAGTGAGAAATCTCTCTCTCTCCTATAACTGCAGATAATTTCTTACCTATCTGTGTCAATACAGTCTAAAGGAAGGAATGGATTTAAAATTAATGCAAGGAATTAATTCCCTACTTTTCATGTTAATATTGCAAGAAGCATTGTAGAGTAAGTTTTAAATAGCTGAGCACACTTGAGCCACTTAAAAATAGTAATGCTTTTAATGAGATGGAGATTTATATCCACCTAAAAAGCACCACATGGCTGTAAAGAACCATGATATGTTTGCAGTCACCATAAAACTAATGTTGAAAAAATATTATTTAGAGTTTCCTCAAAATTAAAAGACATGTTAATACAAGTTTCAACACCATTCAGAGCTGTCATTTACATATGCATACCTCATTTCAGAAGTTTATTCTTATACCTTTGAGGTATTATTTTAACACAGACTTATAATAACCTATATTCTTCTTTTGCCTTTATTATGAATGCTGTCAACCTACCCTTCTTACAAAACAAATTGACATACTTCACCATAATGCAGCTGTCACATATTCTTTTTTTTTAAAAAAATGTATGCTAGGTCCAGGAACAAATTTGAAATAGTAAAATCTCCTGCCAGCTCCTGTGATATACACTTTTTCCTGGCCAGTGAAATCACAGAAGTTATGTAAATTCAATTGACTGAACCCATGTGCAGAAAGCTCTAAATTTTTTTACCATATTGTTCTGTTGTAGACACGCATGTGTGTATAAGAATGCACTAAATGCCAAGCTGGTTTCATTCACCCAGGTGAAACAGACACACTTAAACAAAAACATGACTTCGTGACTAATCTAATTGCTATCACTTATTAAAGCATAAAAGAGACACTTTTGAATGCTTGGAAATACATCATCTTACAGAGCCTGACTCTGAACTTTACTGCATTCTCTATAACAAAACTACTGGTATTAGCAGACATTTTGAGCCTACAGTAACCAGACACTTCACCTCAGACGAGTTCTATCCTAAAACTGCTAAAATAACCCAGTTTAAGAGAACACTACAGTTCAAGAGAAGCAACTTGTGAAGACAGCCAATTACTGTGACTAAGACGTAAAAACATTTTTCAACTTCAGTTTTTTTGCATGAATCTTCAGAGACTTTCAGTAACCAATGGCCACATTTGGTCTATTGAATAACCTGCCTCTGTTCAAGCTTCCTATTGACAGCAAAGGAGAATACGAGCTACCCCAGTCTCCTCAGTATTCTCCTCCTCAGTTAGGCTTCTACCAAACACTACTCATTGTGTAGAGTAAACTTCTCCCACAGCTTAGCCTCGAGTCCCAGTTGCACTGTTTGCAAATTTCAGGGAGATTTTTTCTCCTTCTGAGTGCCTTTTGATAGAGAATTTGAGGAAAAAAAATTCTTTTTAATCTTATACTTGTAAGACATATCAGCATCACATGAAAGAAATTTCCTCATGAGAAAAATAAACAAAATTCATATCCCCTCTCCCTCCTGAAGGTATCTTCAGGTTCACCATTCTTCCTTAAGTAGAGCACTGGTCATCAGGACTACTTCTAAGTGTTTAAGACCTCATTGTCAGGGCCTGTAAAAGATAATTTCCTCAATGGGGTCTTCTTCACAGAAGAGTCTCCTAATAAAATTCTGCAAAAAACGTCCTTTCCAAAGAATTTGACTCCTCTCTATTTGCGACCAATAACTCGAATACTTCACCTATAAATAGATATATAAGAACTGAAAGGATCCCAAGGCTTTCATTGATCTTTCCTCTGCTATACCACAGCAATATAAAGCAACGTCCCAGTCATAGGACAGTGCCCTTTTCCTTGTTCTAGTACAGCCACAGTAATAACCAATGTCCTGGATTCCATTTTCTTAATTGTTTTCTTGTTCAACTTTTCCATTATATCAGGATATATGTTCCATTACAAGTTTAGCTACTTCCCCAACCCCTCAAAATCCTGCTCTAAAAACATGTTAAAAAAAAAAAAAA
>VZTA01020636.1:8172-30795 GCA_013398855.1 Mohoua ochrocephala
AGGCCCGAGGAGGCGGCCCCGGGCCTCGGGTGTCGCCGGGCCCGGCGGGGCCTGGCGGGGTGCGGGCCCGCGGCCCCTCACAAAGGAGCTGCGGGGCTCCAACACGCCTCAAACACGCCCCAAAGGCGCCTCTCCCGTCCCGCCGGCACAGGGCGAGCCCCGGGGAAGGGCNTGACAGGGCCGCGACACAATAAATAATCGCTATTTATAAACTTAGGGAGCGCCTTGGCTCCCGCCGCGGCCTTCCCGCCTTTCGGCTGCTTGGCCGTGCGGTTGTTTGGGTTTTTTCCCTACACTAACTCACTTCCTCAACGCCCGGGAAGTGCCGCCACTGGAGGGGAACCTCAGCCCGGCTCCGCTTCCTAGGAGAGGTCCCTAATCCCCCTCGGCGCTGAGAGCGATGCATACAGACCTACGCTTGCGGCTCCCCGGCGCTTCCCAGTGCCTCCCTGCGCCCAGGTGCTCACAGCCCGCTTCAGGAATGTTAATCACCCTCCTCCCCGAGCGCACGGATCCTCCCGAGGGAAGGCTGTTAAATTCCAGTCTGGCATGGGGCTGTTCCAGACAGGCTGCCATTCCTCTATCGTTGTCCTTCTTGCCGCTCTAGGCTGCGGGGTGTTTTTGGGTGAAACGTCGCAAAGATTTAAGGAGAGAAGGAGCAGCTGTGAACTGGGGTGGCTCTTGCCGGGCTCTTACCTGCTCCACCTGAGGACAGCTCCAGACCAGGAACACTGTTCAGAACAAATCCTTCCCACGTGTATTTTAACTGTTTTCCCACTCCTCAGTGCTTGTAAATCACTGGGGAACTGCCCAGCCTGTGCTGCAGGAGGAGGAAAGTTGGATAGTGCGGTGGTGTGGGTGTGTTCGCTTCTTTATACAGTGTAGCGGAGGCCGATAGTTTGGGTAGTTGGTTGGTAGCTGTGGTATTTCTCAGATACTCGGGTATTTCTCACTTCCTAGAAGCTCTGCTGAATTATTTCTGGGTTAGCGAGCGTGTCACTTCCCATTTCTTATCTAACTATTGAGTAAGTGTTGCCCTCTGATTTCCCAGCACGTGACTTTTGTTTGCTTTGACCATAAATAGTATTTTTAGCATCTTCAAGAAAGAGCTGGCCAGCAGTCTTTGGCAAGCAGCTCCCATTGAGGCGGGAAAGGTTCGGAAGTGCTCGTGTTTGTAAACAGTGTCCCTTCTCCACGAGAGCAGTGAGAGCAGAGGGAGGCGAGTGCAGTTCAGGAGTGGAGATGTTTGATGGACTGAGCTGGAGTGCACAGACCTTCCTCAAGTGAGACTTCAAAAAATTGTTGGATAGAGTTGGTGATCCTTGGAAATCAGGAATGAGTAGAGGAGAAAAAAAAAAATACACATAATTCCTGTTGTGGGGAAGAACTTGGTCTCAATACCTTGGGAAAAAATGGCTTTTGGAGCTTTCTCCCGTTTACCTGTGTGTGCTTGCTAATTAATTATCTTCTCAATAGATCACGCACATTCATCAGGCAGAAGCTCCTTGAATTGGTTTTGTCTTCGGAATATCTTTTCCTGTGGTTTTTTTCCCTTTCAGCAAAAAGTGGCATGTAAATCTTTTGGCAGCATTTTGTTACAAGTGACCCGGGGTCCTCTGAGGATTTAAACTTCTGTGAGAGAGAATGGAAGTTTTACCTTGGTGGACTCTAACGGGAGGTGTGGGTAGATCTCTTACAGACTGCAATGAAATAATGGCTTTTATCATGTGTAGTTTTGTCTGTAGAATAATAAATGATGGCTGAATAAGTAGTAGTTGGGAGGAGGTTTTATTACAGTGGTTTTAAATTTAATCTATCTAGGCAAGGAGGAGATGGCCTATAGAGGGTTCAAACCCTGGTATGTAACATTTGCAGCCTAAATTTTCATTCAGGTGTCAGCAGTTTGTCAAAATTCATGAAGTTGGATCCTGAATTAAGATATTTTATCCAAGGCTGTGAAAACTTTCAGCAGGGGATTTTCATGTTGGAGTTGTTTTAACTTTGTGACCTGACCTTGTTTTAAACTTAAAGCTGAACCCTGTGCACTCCAGCGGGGCCGATTTCATCCCTCAGTGGCTTGTGGCAGAGACAGAGTGTGGAGAATTTGGATCAAGGGCCATTCCAGCCAAAAACTGTTCAAAACTGTTGCTCCTCAGAGCTTGTCACCGTCATGATCCTGAGCATCGGTGTGGAGATGGATTATTTTGAGACAGCCGTGCAGGCAGAGTTCTGCTTCACATTAATCCCTCGGCTGAAGTTTCTGTGAGTTTTAGGTGTGCTGGTGGTGTAATTTAAGTTGCTCACTGGCTGTTGCTCTTTGGGGACGTGAGGGAGAACTCCTGGGTGCAGGAATGGAAAATAATCCAGGCAATGGAAACGATCTGTTCTTATTGCCTTCTGTGCAGGTCAGAGATTGATGGAGAGAGAATCTGAGACCTGTAGTGGTTTTCTATTGAGCTCGTGTTCTTTGTGTGGAGGGCAGTGGAGGTGAGGCATGGGTGGTTGCTGCTGTTTTGATAAACTTCTGTGGGGATTGAGCTGGCTTGGGGTCGCTGGTGCTGTTGGACCCTGACAGAGACAAGTGCTGAGCTCAGCCCTGGGTGGGAGCATCACTCTCACTCTACTGTTGTGCCTCTTTTTTTTTTCCCCCTTTTTTTTTCTCAGTGAAAGCAGCATCTGTGTGCGCAGAAGTCAGGGTTTAATTTCTGCTGTGCTCTGTAAAAATAAGGACAGGCAAGGTGTAAGTTGGGTTGCATTCGTGGCATTTGGAGTCAGAGGCTCAAATTCAATGCTGAATGAAAATGTTTTCAAATGAAAATATATCTTTAGGCTTAAAAAACTCTCCTTTGGGTCTCTGAGCGTAGGAATTCCTGCGGTTGGATGCTGGATTTTTGCTGTTCTCCCCTGAAGTAGGTGGGGTTTGTTGTTCCCCTATAACCCCCACACACGGAAGGAGGGGATGGAAATGGACACTGTAACACGGACAGGCCAAGGAATGTGCAGCCTGGCAAGCGGGGAGCTCTTGGATGTGCGTGCTGGACCCCTGCTCCTGGGTAATTGAAACAAGCTGCTCCGTGCAGCAGCGTGGGGCTCAGGTAGCCTGGAGCAGATCCCTGCAAAGGCAGCCCTCGGAGCTGGAAATTCCAGGGAGCTGGGACACGTCCCGGGAAACGGTGGCCCGAAGGATCGGGGCAAAACTCGCTGGATGCAGCAGAGGTGATGGGAATGTCGGCTGTGCTCAGCCACGTGCAAGGGAGTTTCCAAGTGTGCTGACAAATAAGGATCAGAAGTTGGAACCAACTTTGTCTTCTTTATTCAATAACATATTTTATTAATCTGCAGGACTTCAGGCTGGTTTAAATGACTAAGTACTCCTGGGCCGACTTAGCCAAGACCACAGGCAGTTCCATGGGCTGGGAAAGCCAAAGGCAGAGTGCTGGAACACCTCAGTGAGCAGGCAGTGGCAGCCCAAGCTGAGGGCTTCTGACAGACACACTTTGTAAAACACATTTGTGTCCAAGAGGTTGCTGCAGGATATACTGTGACCGTATAGATACTGAAGGATTGATAAAGTATCTGCTGCTTGGGCTGGATTTTTAGGGAACAGCTTCGAGCATTTCAGGGGGACAAAGCCTTGAAAGAGTTGAGCAGCTTGCAATTTATGGGTTTGGGTGATGGGCTTTAGCATCTGCAGAAATATTAACATTTCTTGTGCTTTTTTCTGCAGTTTCCAACTCATTTAAACGCTCTTGTGCGTTACAGAGTAGTAAATAACTGTCAGTAATCAATAGCGTGGTTTTTAAACCCAGTTTTACTTTGCTTTTTAAGGCTCTCTGATAACAAACAGTTGTTCTCGCTTGCATCACTTGTCAGGCTGTTGGATTTGTATCCCTTGACGCCCTGCCTTCAAACCTGCAAGTGCGTAAAACCTTTTTTTAGCCCTTTTTGACCTCATTTCTAGGCCGGTGTCGTGTACTTTGTACCCAGTCACATCTATGTACATCAATCACCCCTACGTGTCGTGTGACAGTAAGGGGACACCCCACTGGCCCAGGATTGGATACACTTCCTCGTTTTTCCATTGCATATTTGTTTCCAGCCTGCTCACCCTGCCCTGAGTCCCTGTGAGCTGGAGTTTCTGCCAGCCTGACACTTGGATTGCCACATTCACAACCTAATTTATCCTGGAGCGTTTTCCCTCAAAGGAGATTGAAGGCTGAGATAAGTTGAAAAATCTTATGGCCAGCAGAAATTCTATAACTCAGCCAAAATTTTTTTCTTTAACATTCTCGTGTCTCTTGCATTCGTGGGGGGACTCCACACTCCTGAAATATTATCAAAAGTGTGTCTCACCTGAAGCCTTCCTTTATATATTCCTAATGAGAGGAGGAAATTGCTATAGGTGTTCAGAGTAGTTCCGGAAAAACTCCCTGTACCTTTGGATCTTCCATTAGTGGCTACTCCCCGAGTTGGGAGACTGGACACATTCCTGCTCCTCTAGAAACCCAGAAATCTGGGGGGGTTTGTTGCTGATCAGCTCCTTGCTGGATTACCTGCTTTGGAATAACTAGTTCATGATAGTTTGGGAGCCTGTGAACCTGCAGTTTTCCTGTAGGAAAAGGGGTGTGACAATATGAGGAGTAACTTTCTGTACTTTGGTGAGGGTTAGCATCCTGGTGGTGTTTTCACTGCTGACCTGATTATGTTTTTCTGACAGTTGATGAGATTTAAATGTTCCTTAGAGTTACCCAACAACCACCTTGACAACTGCATCCTCAGCTGGTGGCCTGCATCCCCTCCCAAGGCACGGCGTTCTCTGATGTTTGTGTGAATGCAAAATGCAGTTGTTAGTTTCGGTTTTGCATTGAGTGATTGCAGCTGTGGTTCCCGTTCAGAGTTCTCTTTTGAAATAGCGTGTCCAGGTAACACTTGGTTTGGGTGACTCGACTTTTCCATGGCACGCATCTGCTTTATTTGGAGAGGGGAATGAGGTTTTCTGCATTGTCGTTGCAAAACGTTCTCCTTTTTTTGCTTTATCTTTTTGGGGAACTGAATTCAGGCCTGTTTGTGGTTGGTATTTCATACTCACTGCACAAAACCACTTTTGGTCCCCCAGTGGAGAGAAATGGGCTGAGCAGGCACAGTCTCTGCGTGGATGCTCTCACAAGGTGGGGCTTCTGACTTAGCCCCAGGAGGCCATCAGAGCTTTGCAGTCCGGAGGAGATTGTCCTCCTGCCCCTTTGATTCCCTGGGCCTTTGGAGCAGGAGATGATCCCTGCCTGGGAACGCAGAGGGAATCAACCAGCCGCTCTGAACTTCTGCTGGATACCAGCCTGTTTGCACGTAGTGTAGGCACAGAAGCGAGGAATTGTGTGTGTTGAGTTGTGCTCTTGAGAGCAAAAAGACTCCAGTGGTTTATCCTCTGATCTAAACAAAGGGGTTTTCAGAACTTGGGGAATTTTCAGTCAAAGTTGGGAGTACTGTTTTCGTGCATGTGTCTTGCAGGTCACACAGTTTAAAAATAAATAAACCCCAGGACCGTGTCAGCCACAGCGTGGCTCGTGTGTGTGCTTAATCCCAGGGAATGCGTCTTTTGTAGCCCCCAACTGATTTCCCCGAGGGGGAATCTGTAGTTGGTTATTTTAGGACTCACTTCAAAATCCTGGCATTTTCTTAAAGGGCTCCAGACTCTGCTTGCTAGAAAAAACAGGGGATATTGAGCTGAAGCCTGGTGAAATTTTCTTTTTTTTTCCTTTCACTTTCCACACTCGAGGAAGGAAGGTCCCTTAAAACAGGCCAAATTTTTTTTTTAAAGTGCTGTGCTATATTCTGTATATCCTAATTGGCAATTAATATATTTTCACATCCTGACATTTCTCAAGAAAGCTTCATTCATCTCATGGGTTTTTTTTGGTTTTGGCATGTAGTGTGTTTTGATTTTTCTGTTTTGCCTCAGAAGAAAACATCAGGTGCTGTTGGTCTTTGCTTTCCTTGGTGCTGAGGCAGGAGCAGTTCCCCGAGGGTTTTCAGAGTGACTGTTCAGTTCCTGCCAGAAGTGCCTCTGATTGAACAGGGCTCCCCACTGCTGAGTAAGGACAGGACTGTGGTTTTGGGCCAGAATGGGTGTTGGTGTGGTACAGAGCATCCACCTGTGCAGTGCTGAAACTGCTGAAAGTCAGCTTGAAAACAGGGCTGGGGCTGATGCTGGGCCTCTGTTCAGGAGGAAAACACTCAGGCTGGGGAAATACCTACTGAAAGTGAAAGTTTGTGGTAAGTGCCTGCCTTCTGAGCAAAAGGAAACATCCAGAGTAGGTGAAAATGGGGGCATTTGGCTGTTTCTCTGTGAGGAGGGAGGAGGGCAGGCTGGAGCGTGACCTTTGGATGGAACTGGGGCGGGTCCAGCCGAGGTTTGCTGGAGGTGAGGCTTTGCTCCTGAGGTGTGTAAAGGGGGTGCTGAGAGAAAGCGAATGAGCCAATGAATCCCGGTTTTGTGATGGAATTAGTGGAGCCCCTCTCCTTAGGAGAGGCCAGTGCAGGCAGATGGGCAGCAGGTAAGAAAGGCTGTAAAAGCTTAACAGTAGTAAGGGGTGAGACTTGATGAGGGTTAAACTAAACTTAACCCATTTGTTATCCATGACAGTGCATGTGTTTGGAGCAGAGCTTTGGCAAGCTTGTGTTTTCTGGTAGAAGGCATGGAGAATGCTCTTCTGATTGTCATTTTTTTGGTCAAAAGATTCCTTCATTTCTTTAAATCGCATGGGGTTTAGTTTGGGGGGACATGGCTTGGGTTCCCAATGCTTGTATCTTCTGCCTAGCAGCTGTGATGGTGCCATTCCTTAGCTCCATGTGCCAGCTCCTGCTTTTACCCAGAGTCACGGAGTGACCAGTTCCCTCACTCGGGGCACGGTGCAATGGCTGCTTCTCATTAATGCTTGCCCTTGACTTAAAGAGCCTTCTTATCTTTCAGCCCAGTTCTGATGGAGCAGGTCTGGCTTGCACCTTTCCCATTTCTGCTCCATCCACAGCTCTCCAGTTTGCATACATGCTTTAGCACCTTTGTTGAATGCGAGTGTTGCTTGTCAGTTGCGTTAGTCATGAGCTGCAAGTCATTTATCCTTTTCTTTTTAATCTTTAATTTGATAGATACGTGGACGTAGATGTTTTTGTTTTGTTAATTTTCACACCACATCTTTTCTGTACTTTAGGTTGACTCCTCACTGCACTGTGAAAACCATTAGGAAAAAGTCCTTGGGGTTAAAACCTGGGGCTCCACACTGTTACCTGCACTTGGGGCTAGAAATTAATATAAATGTCGACTGATCTGTCTGAAGCTGAACCCGTGCATCATAAGGCGCTTCCACTCTTAACGGGAGCTCAGCTGATCCACACGGACAAGTTAAGTGAGGTAGGGGCTGGCCCTTTCTCCAAGCTTGCCCTTGGATCAGTCCTTGACTTCCAGTCCTGCTGAAGGTTACTCAGTACTCTTTCTCCCCTGCTTCTAGGAAACTCAACTGGGAGTCTAACAAGCTCTGCTTCCCCTTCCCTGCTTTCCCTGAGATGATGTATCTGTCAAAATCCTCAAACGCTCATCTCATTTAATTTGGAACTGAAATTATTTCTTTTATAACCGTAAAATGTGGAACTGTCCTCTCCCAGTACGCTCTGAAGAAGCTGGTTTGAGGGCTACTGTCTTTTAACATCATGAAAAATCCAAACCAGAATATTTCTACCTCTGCTGCTTTGATTTACTTTAATCCCATTTCAAAACTTTGCGATTCTTTCCAGCAGCTGTGCTGATTTTCATGTGCTTTCTGCAGAAAGTGGAAGACGACACGATGCCGATCCGCCGCTCGGTGAACGCTTCTTCCCGGGAAACTCCTCCCAAAAGCAAACCTGCCGAGGGGGAAGAGGTCAAAGCAGGTACGGTCATAGTCCTCGAGTGGATTCACGCATATCCAAACACGGGCTGGGTCTGAAACTCCTGGAAAACCCTGCAGCCAGGATGAAAATATTGTTAATGTTTGGCTCCCTGTCACAGGGTTTTCCAGGATTTGTGTTTTGCAGACGCTGTTTTCAGTCTGAACCCATTCGTTCTGTCTTTTATACCCTGTGTCACTCCAGACATGAAAATATGGCTAAATATGGTCCCTTTTAAGTTTGCACCTCCTTTAGGGTAAAGAAATTGTGATGTTTCAGTGGTGTCAGAAAGATGGTTTGAGATCAAAAGGTGTAGTTAGTGAATGGAAAAACAAAGTATTCCATTTTTTTCTCTATTTTTCTGAGCAAAAATGTTTTACCACGATGTGTCATGAGATCTGGTCTGATATTAACGTGCCTGGTCTTAGCAGCTTGGCCTCAGTGTCCCAGAATGTGTCATTTCACTACTACAGTCAGTTGGTTTCACTGACTTTGTCCTCTTTGGTGTCACAAATAGAGAAACTACCTACAAAACTGACTCCTAATTCACTGTGCCTGTTAAATGCCTCTGTGGGAAAACTTGCACAGGAATGTATCAGAAATGCTTAAGCTGCACAGAGCAGTGTTGGTGGGCAGTTCTTCATCCAAAAAGCGTGGAATTTCAGTTTATATGCATCTTCTCTAGCAGGCAGTCTGTGCTCTCAGCTAGATGCACTTTTATGTATTTTTTATTTCCTTGGTAAGTTGATTTCTGACTGGATTTGATCCTTCTGATACACGAGTGCTCCTGCCAACGCACGTGCCACCTAAAGACTTGCCAAGTCTGGAAAAATGTGATGGAATTGTAATTATTCTTCGGGTGCTTTTGTGTTTGAAAGCACCTGGGTCGTAAGCAAAGCTACTTCTTGGAATCCCAGGCCTGTCTGCAACAGCAGCTTGTGGAGTTAAGAGGAGAACGCTGGTGGAACTGGTTAATTGTGAAAATGTTGCACGATATTGTTTGCAGTTATTCTGGCATTTGAGAGCTGATTGCACCTTTATTGGAGCTCTTTCAGTGCTTTTCTTCACTTTTTAAATTGCTTTTAAATAACACGTTTAAATTAGTGTAAAGAAATTGGTGGGAAATAATTAGTGGGGTGTGTTCTTAAGTTTGGCTTTTTTCCCCTCTACCTTCCTAAAGAATAAAAGCTGGTTTTGGACAGTAACTTGATGCTTTTTCACATTTTCTAGATGCAGAAGTCACCTCTGAGGAATCTGCCTCTGTTGGAGAGGAACAAGAGCCTGAAACCCTGCCTGCTGCAACCAGTGAAGCAGAACAGCCAAAGGAACCTGAGAATGAAGGGAAGGAGGAAACAAAGTCCTCAGAAGAAACCAAAAAGGAGTAAGGCTTGCTTGGCGCTGAATTCAGGGATTTGGGTAGGATTCTGAAGGAAGTCAGGTTCTACGGAGAGAAAAGATAGTGGGAGAGATGGAGGCAGTGAGTGCCTTGAGGTGCTTCTCCTTGAGATACTTCTCAGGAGGAAGCTACTGGTCATGTGTAGCTGCTGTTCTCGAACATGGGAGGCTGAATATCCATACAAGGTCTCTTTTTTACTAACAGAAACATCAAAATATTCCTTCAGTTATGTTAATTTAAACAATGTCAGATGTTCTGGGCTTTTTTTGTTGTTCTCGTGCTGCTTGCTGGCTTGTTTTAGTGCCTCTTGTCTTACTACTGCTCTGTATTTGCCCTAAGCGAGAAGGATCAGTCGAAGGAGAAGGAGAAGAAGGTGAAGAAGACCATCCCTGCGTGGGCCACGCTCTCTGCCAGCCAGCTGGCTCGGGCACAGAAGCAGACTCAGATGGCAGCCACCTCCCGGCCCAAAATGGACGCGATTTTAACCGAGGCCATCAAGGTGAGCAGGACACAAAGGTGATTTTCATTCATCTGTCGCAAAGCAGAGCAATTTATGGCCTGGAACACACGATTTCAGCTCGCTGAGGTGCGGGTGGCTGCTGTGTGTTAGCAGGAAGCCAAGTGTGAGTCATTCCAGGTCAGAGTAAGTGTAAGATGGGTGTGCTTGTGCCTGGAAGCCCATGGAGCTGACATGTGAGTCCATGAGGGTGATGAGGGGCCCTGTAGCTGATTTCTTTGTTTGGAATTTGTTTCCCTCCCCAATTACATTGTGAGGAACAGCTAGGATGGCATAACCTGGTTGATTGATGTCATCATTTTGTTTGCTGTGCGTCCTAGCCACATTTAACTTCATTTACCTGGCTTCATCCATCTGTTTGATACATGTGCTTTTCTTTAGAATTAACTTGCTCTAACTCGGGACAGACGGAGATACTGTAAACCTGCAATCCAAAGTGGTCTTGGTTTACTTTATCCCTCCTGATTGTAAGGGGAGATCTGTGCTGTTGTAGCTGTGCTGCTGCTCTCCCCTCAAGGCTTGGCTGCTCCCTTCAGAGGAGGCCTGGGCTCCACCAGCCTTAATTGCAAGATGGCCTTTCCATCTATCTTCAAAAGATGAACTTCACCATAGGCGTTTTGCTAGTTTCCTAATGTCAGTCCTCCATCTTCTTTAAAAAAAAAATTGGCATCTTGTTCTGACTTAACGATTACTCTGTCTTACATTAATAAAATGTTAGGAGATCAGTTGTGCAGCATTGGTTTGCCAAAAGGTGACTGTATTTTGTATTTTAAGCCATTCCATGTGAGTGCTTCAGAGCAGGGGAGTAGTAGATATGTGCTTGCCGTGCTGCTCTTCAGCTACCCATTAGGGGAAAGTTAAGTATTTTGTTAGTCATGTTTGATACTTGAGTCACAGTGGGGAAAGGCCAGCCCCGGCACCCTGTGGTGGCCCGTGTGCGTCAGTCCAATCCCTGTTCTTCCAGCCCTGCTCGGGATAACTCCAGTGCAGGTGGTTCCTAAGGCTTTGTTTCTGTTCCAGGCCTGCTTCCAGAAGAGCGGCGCCTCGGTCGTTGCGATACGGAAATACATCATCCACAAATACCCTTCCCTGGAGCTGGAGAGGAGGGGATACCTCCTGAAGCAAGCACTGAAAAGGGAGCTGGAGAGGGGAATCATCAGGCAGGTAAGAGCTGCTTTGTGGAGCAGCACTGCAGATGGCATTGCTGAAGAAAGACTGTTTACAAGGGCCTGGAGTGACAGGACAAGGGGGAATGGCTTCAGAGTGCCAGAGAACAGGGTTAGATGGGATATTGGAAAACAATCCTTCCCTGGGAGGGTGGGGAGGTCCTGGCACAGGGGGCACAGGGTGCCCAGAGCAGCTGTGGCTGCCCCTGGATCCCTGGAAGTGTCCGAGGCCAGGCTGGACAGGGCTTGGAGCAACCTGGGACAGTGGAAGGTGTCCCTGCCCATGGCAGGGGTAAAACTGGGTGATCTTTGAGATCCCTTCCAGCCAAAACCATTCCATGATTCTGGGAACTGCACAGGAATTTCTCAACTCCGTTAGCAGGTCTGTGGAATGAACATGTTCTCCCTCGTGGAGGTTCATCAGCCTCTGTCTCTGCCGTGTTGGACGCTGGCAGGATTTCAGCGCTGTTGTGTCAGTCACATACTGTGCACAGTTGGTTTTTGTGCAATTCGTGGCAGTTTCTGGGTGTTGTGTCACACAGCATTGCAGCAGCACGTGAATCCGGCAGCGTCCCTTCTGCAGCAGTGTGGGTTTGAACACGGTCATTTATGCCTGTGTTATCTGTCAGGACCTCCTGGCCAGGACAGCAGAGCATGTCCTAATGTCTGGCTGCAGTTTCTGATCTTACTGAAGTTTCAGAGGGTTCAGATCAGGCCTCTGCCACAAAAACCCACTGCAGGGTGACAGTGCATTCAAAATCTGCATCGTGATGTCAGTGAGTCTCTCTCAGGTTGTTAATGTTCTGAGTTACTCTCTTAAGGACTGAAATGGACTTTCTCTTGACCCAGGTGAAAGGAAAGGGAGCTTCTGGGAGCTTTGTGGTGGTGTCTAATGCAGGAAAAACTGTTCCAAAGGCCAGAGACAGAAAGGTAAGATGGATCGTTTTAAACAACACTTGGAAATGTATTGCTCTGAAGCACATGTACCTTACCCAATGTTCTCAACCCAGTGTTCTCCTGCTTGCTCTGCTTTTACTCCCCAAGTACAGCAATTAAAACACCCATCCCACTGGTATCAGAATCAGAAAGCTACTATGAGGAATTAAACCCAAGTCGAATGATCAAAATCTCAGTTTTAAAATATTTACATTAACCCCCTAGGCTTTGGTTCAGAGGTAGAAAACAAAATAACCACGAAACTCTTGCTCTGTCTTTACCTGGTGGAGAGAGGGGCCTCTCAGGTGTTGGAAGAGAGTTTTGTGCTCCTGCTGGTGTGTTTTATCTGTTGTGTGGATAAAGGCCAGACTCCAGTCTTTGGGACTGAGGGGAATGGTTTCCCATCAGCTGTGAGGACAGAGGGAGGAAGAAGGAAATATCCTAAGGCTTCTGGAAGAAAGCTGCTGATGCTGGGTGCCGTTGGGGAGTAATGTGAAGGGGATGGTTTTTTGAGCCTCACAGTTAGTTGTGGTTCCAGCACTGCTGATCTCCACTCCATGCTGTGCTGAGTGTGTGAAACACCTTCCTAACGCTGCAGTTACAAAATGTTTAGCTGGAATTGCCAATCCCTTGGGATTAGACTGAGAAGTTAGACAGGTAACACCTTGGTGTGCTCACCTCTTCCCTCCCGGGGAGACCAAAAGCCCTAAAACTGAAGGAAGTGTTCACACGCTTGGTGTAGGGCCCCGGAGGAAACGAATTGCAGTGGAACTTTTTAAACAGAGCTCGCTGGCTCCACGAGAGTGTGAGCAAGGCACCTGCTACCTGCTGACACACCACCTCTCTCTGCAGCATATGGGTGTCTTTGTTCCCAGTTACTTTCTCTGCGCTGCAGCAAAACAAATGCTTTGGATGAATTCAGCTGGCAGGGGAGCAGCTCCCTCACCCATTGCACTGTTTGCAGAGCTGCTGTTCAGCATCAAATCACTGAAATTCAGCACATTTTCTCTATAAAGAACAGACCATTTTTCCCTGATCATCCCCTCTCATAGTAACGAAAGGGGTGGAGGAAAACTCAGAATGGAACATTGGCTTCAATCAAGATTTTATTGCGTTATTTCAAAAAAAAAAATAAAAGACTCCTGTTTAGCTGTTCATTTTGGGGAAGATTTGATTTGTGTAAACAAGTTCTGTCTTTGATGAGTTTTAAATTTCATGTCAGCATGTATCATCATCTTCACAGAAAGGGTTGTAAAGCACTGGCACAGGGGATCCAGGCAGTCACCATCCCTGGAAGTCTTCAGAAAACCTACAGGTGTGGCACCTGGGGGCATGGTCCGGTGGTGAATATGTCAGTGCTGAGTTAGTGTTTGGACTCGATAATCTTGGAAGGCTTTTCTAGACTGAATAATTCTGTGATTCTGTGATTTTTCTCCTGTCTCATTGAAAGGTGGCAGAGGAAAACGTCTATAGCAAGAGGAAGGAAATAATTAAAAATACAGATGTTGTTAGACACTCAGCAATTTGTATTTGTAACGTTTTCCTAAAACTCCTATGAAAATTCAGCCAGATTTGCTGGATTTCACCTAAGCTGCAAAACTTTTTAAGTTGTTAATTCAAAGAGCTGCCTTGCAGCACCCGAGTTTCCAGCTCTGCAGCCAGTGTCAGGAGCACTTCTCCCCACGCGTGCAGTGCTGGTTCAGAAGCCCAGGGCTGCTGGTTCAGAAACCCAGAGCTTTAGGCCCTGCTGATGCATGGAAGTCTGTGTGTTTCAGAGAAGCACTTCGGCTCCGAGCGCAGAGCAGCAGGTGAAGCTGGAGGACGTCCTGCCGCTGGCCTTCACCCGCCTGTGCGAGCCCAAGGAAGCTTCTTACAGCCTGATCAAAAAATACGTGTCTCAGTATTACCCCAAACTCAAAGTAGATATAAGGTAAGTGCTGGAGCTGCTTTAGCAAGCAGAGGATTGGGGAAACTTGGCCTTCCTGTGGCTCGGTCTCGCTTCACCATGATTCGGTCTGGTGTTTAAGCAGCCAGGTGCTGCTCCGAGTTGCAGGACCTGTGGGAAAGCTCGAGGAAAAGCTGTGCCTTTTCCTGCATCCCTCCACATCCCGTCTTTGTTCCTGACACCACCAGCAGCACTGCTCTGCACGCCTTAACCACATCCCTTTACTGCCTGGATGTGAAGGCCTCTCCTCAGGGTCTCATCCCCCTTGGATCGGGATGCTTTAGCTGGCACACATGTACAGTAATCTTTAAGCTGACCTGTACGGAGCGAGTTGAGGCTTGGGAAGGAAACTAGGAAACCCTGTGTGTCAGCCCCTTGTTTGCCTGTGAGCTGACCGAGTGCCCACCACGTCCAAAAGTGCTGCTGAAGGTGAGTGGAGCCTGGGCACGGCCGCGTGCCCGGAGCTGCCGGCGGTGCCGTGACACGGAGCGCGGCGCCGCGTTCTGAAAGGAGCCTCGCTGACAGGTCTCCATTTAACGTGTCTGCATGTAGGCAGACACCCTAAGTGCTGCTCTGCTCACACGCTGCAAAGCGCTGTTTCTCTGTTTGTTTTTGGAGCTGTCAGTGTGTGTCAGTAAAGCTTTCTCCTCCTGTGTTTCAGACCCCAGCTGCTGAAGAATGCCCTGCAGAGAGCTGTAGAGAAGGGCCAGTTAGAGCAGATCACAGGGAAGGGAGCATCTGGGACATTCCAGGTCAGAGAATGAGTTCATCTTTGTTGACCACAAGCCTTGGATGTCAGTTACTGCGCCCTCTCCCCTGGTTTCACTGGGGAGCCCTTTCTTCAGCAGCCTGGCATGCTCAGCACTTGTCCAGCTACGAAGCAGTAGGACTCTTGTTCTCCTCTTGGTCTCCGTTTCAGGAGCAGACCCCCGTTCCTTTGCTGAGCGTGCTGCACGCACTGCTCGGCTCTGACTCACCAGCACAGTAGGGAGCTGGTGGGGTAAGCTTTCCCTTCCATCCCTAACTGGAAGTGCAGCAGGTACCCCAGATGCCTGCGGTGCCTTTTACTCGTGTGTGTGCCACGGAAGTCGCTCGGGTACATTTGGTCCGTGGGATGGAGGGAGATGTGATCTGTTTTGCTTTCTCTCCTCCCCTGAGCAATGGGCCCTTAGACTGCCACATCCTTGGGGGTATTTGGGGGCTGGGGTGAGGTGTTGCTGGTAAAGCCCCCCAGGCCAGCTGACTGACTAGGCCTGTCCTCCCACCTACGGCTGGGAGAGCAGCGTTCCCTGTGCGGTGTTTTAATATTAAACGTATCTGTGCTAATGCAGGAGCGCCGACCCACCTGGTGCAGAGGAGCTTGTCCTGACCTGGTTTGGGAGAATTTTGTCTTGATGCTTTTCTCTTCCTCCTTGGAAAATAGCTGAAGAAATCAGGGGAGAAGCCCCTGCTGGGTGGGACTCTGATGGAAGATGCCATCCTGTCTGCTATAGCGGCCATGAACGAACCGAAGACCTGCTCCACCACAGCGCTGAAGAAGTATATCCTGGAAAATTACCCAGGGACCAACTCCAACTTCCAGGGTAAAGTACTGATCCGTGTAAGGCTTCTGTTCTGCATGCTGAGAGAGTCCTGCAGCTGCAGATGTGCCTGTGCAGCACCTTTAAACTGCTCTGTTGAGCTTGCAGGGAGCTGCAGCTGCTCAGCTCTTTGTGCTGCAGAGATGCTCTGTGGTTTTCATTCCCATCAGTCCCTTTCAAGCCGGACAAAGGCCAGTTCCTGAGACAGAATGCACGATTCTCTTGTCTATAGCCAGGAAGGGGGAATAGTATTCAAGTACTTTATTGTTCTTAAATCACCAAGCTGATTTCATCTGTCTCTCTCTGCTTTGAAAGGGACAGCTTTGGCATCAATGCAATTCCTAATTGCTTTTCATTTAGAGAACTTGCCCAGCTTAACTTTTAAAAAAAATTCCCGAGCACCCCTCTTACTGATTTGTTTGAGGCCCTACTTTGGCTCTGATTTTTTAAATGTCAAGCAAATAAGGAGAAAAGCCAATGGTGTTTTATTTGGAAGGGAGATTTAGCGTGTCTTTGTTCCCAGGAGCGACAATAATGTCTGGTTTGACTTTTGCACAAGCAGAGGCTTTCAAGCAGATCTTCTGATGGCTTATTTGGGTTATTTGGGCTGAGCCCCGATGCAGCTGGTTGGTGCTGGAGGTCAGTTGAGAGAGGCTGAGCTCACAGCAGTCTCTGCTCAAACCTGGACAGAGATCAGCTTGTTCCTGCGGTGTCACTGAGCTGGTGCCATTCCTCAGGAGCAGAGAGGAGATTGCTGACCCCACAGTCCTCACCTGGAGCTGAAGCACAGCGTCAGCACAGCTGTTTGGTGCAGGGTTACTGACACACAGCACAGGTCCCGGGGCTGAAGAAGCTGCCTGAGGCCTTCTGCCAATTAGAAATTGATGTTGAGCGTGACTTCTTAATCTTGGGGCAGGGAAAAGAGTTTCCAGGCTTCCTAAGCCCTCGCATGGTTTATTTTCAGGACCGTTGGAAATGTCCCCGGTCCTTAGGGCCTGCGTTGAGCCAGCCTCCAGTGCTTGTCGCTCCTGCAAGGCCAATAAGGAAATCTCAGCTTGCAATCTGTTGTTTTCTTTCTCCTTCCGTTACATAAAAGGAATTTTGATGATCTCTGCTTTGTTCTGAGAGCAACCGGAGGAAGATCTGGTGCGATGCGAAAAGCAGGCGGGTACACACTGCAGAGCCAGAGCTCTGCTCTCCCCCCCAGTTTTTGCCTCATCTCAGGACTGGACTTGGCTGGAGTCAAATCCTTTACGTGCTGCCATTGATCTTTGGCACCCAGAGTAAAACCAGCCTCGTGGTCGTACAGACTTTGGAACGTGCTTGAGAGCGAACCTCGTTTTTCCCTGGGAGCTCAATATGTAAATGGCCCCCCTAATTCAGGCTGAAAATGGTTCTGAACTGACTAAACAAGCCCAGCCCTTTGCCAGAGACAAAGATGCCCTGTACTTGCACAGTTTGAGTTACAATTCTTACACAGTGCACAATGGAATGGCTGGAATAGAAGTCTGGAATAAAAAGTTCATTTGTTGTATCTCTAGACCAAATGTTTTGCCCTTTAAAAAACAAAACAAAAAGCAAACCACAGTATGGGGAAGGATGCAGCACACACAACGTTTAGAACGTGAGATCAAAACCAGGGTAAGAGGCTTGTTTTAAAACATACTTTGGAGGACAGTCTGAGACCTGGGTTAAGTTTGGGCAGAAGTAGTTACATGGTGCCTTTGAATGATTTATGAAGGAGCATCCCATGATCATGACATCAGAAACGTGCACCGTTCTCGACTCCTTCCTTCGGAGAATTTAAAGCCACTCTTGCCAAGTGCTCGGGAACAATATCTTGTATCTTGCTCGAAAATTGACTGAGAGGATTTCCCATCCTGACTCCAGCTCTGATTTCAGAGGGCACAGCAGAGAGCAGTGAGATCAGACAAGAGGATAAAGATAGTAACACAACCTTTCTCTGATTTCTTTTCTTTTTCACAGTGCATCTACTGAAGAGAACCCTGCAGAAATGTGAGAAGAATGGCTGGATGGAGCAAATTTCTGGGAAGGGCTTCAGTGGAACCTTTCAGCTTTGCTTCCCTTATTATCCCAGGTAAAGAGCTTGGCTGTAAAATGATGTTCAGGAGTTTTGCACAGCTCAGGTGGCAGAGCTGAAGTTCATGAGCCAACCTCCTATTTACAGAGAGGTTGTGGAGGGTTTAATCCCTGGTGAACTGCCACATCGTCACCCATGCTCTGGATAATGGCATTACTTGGGGGAACAGAAAGCTGACTTCATTAGCGAGGGAAGCTTTTAAGGGCAGCAGAAATTCTGGGCTCGGTATGCTCAGGTTGTGCTGGTTTTGTTGCAGGCCGGGCTGTTTGAGCGTTCCTGTGCTGAAACCAGTTCACCTGAGCAGGGAGTGGGGTGGGTTCTCCATGCCAGGATGCTCCTGAGGAGCAGGACCCAGCTGTTCCTTCCTTAAGGGAGGGGAGGTGGGAGGAGGGAGGATGACCTAGATTAGCTGCTCTGAGTCTCAACCAGCCTTCCTTCTCCTGCCGTGAGCTGATGTTGTGCTGGGCCACACTGGGCCTTGCTGTCCCAGGAAGGGCCAAATGGCAGCAGTCACTACAGTGCCTGCTCCCAGCTCCCTTTATTGCACACGTGAGTCCTCACAGCCCCAGCCACGCTCAGCTGCTGCAGTCTGATCCTGCCCCTTTGTTGTTTCTCTCCCTGGGCTTGCAGGGAAGGAGCAACGAGGGATGGAAATGGAGAAGGGACGGCTTAGGGCCGGTGCGTTCCCAGGCCGTCACGTTTCTGCCATTGCAGAGACTAAATAACCCTGGTTTGGGATAGCAGCAGTCACAGAATTCCTGGGGGCATCTCTGGATTAGGCTGAAGCTGCAACCTCAGGGGGAAGCTGCAGTGCCAGAGGAGAGCTGGGGTTACCCAGGGCTTGCCCACCCTGGAATCGTATCCTTAGAAGCAAATCACGCTCTGACCAGACCTCTCTTGTAGCCCAGATGTGCTCTACCCAGAGAAGCAGCAGGATGAGGATTCTGAGGAGTCTGATGAGGAAGAAGAGGAGGAATCTGAGGAGGAAGAAGAATCTGAAGAGGAAGAGTCTGAGGAGGAAGAGCCACCACCAAAGAAGAGGTATGGCAGCGTGAGAGATGAGTGGGCTCCTTTGGATGAGATAAGTGCCCGTCACAGCTGTAGAGTGCTCAGGTGTGGTCACCTGTCCACAAGGCTGCTGCTCACAGGTGTTGGCAGAAGTTTCTAATTATTCCTTGCTCCAGAGATTCGGACCTCCCGTTCCATCATTTGAAGCCTTCCTCTTTTCTCCTCCAGAGGAGAGAGAGCCTGTGTTTATTCTTTGTGTTGCCTTTAGTCTCCTGCTTTAGAAAGTGTGATGCTTCACGTGGAACTTTTTGTATTTATCGTTTCCTTAAAAAAATTCTTCCCTACAGTAATTGTTTGCAGCTCTGTAGCCAGATATGAGACCTGCCTTACCCAGAATGTGGACTTAATATGAGCGTTGTTTGTTAAGTAATAAAATCCCATTTGGAGAGGAGAGATAGCGCTTAGGGCTCTTAATTGTCCTGACAGCTGACCCATTCACTGTCATTATTTATATGTTTATCTGCCCAACAAAGGGGTTGGAAGCCTCCCTGGCAGCTCTGTGGGGATGGAAAGTGCTCAGTGTAGAGCTACCAGCGGAGCTCCTGCTCTTTGGGATTTAGCTCATGGAATGTGCTGGCAAAGGACGGGGATGCCAAGATGTGCCTCATTTATGCAAATTGCTGACAGCAGCTCTGCTCTGGGTACCGTTTGTGCCTCCGCTGAGCTCCTGCGCTGTCTCTCCCTGACAGGATGCAGAAGAGACCACCCCCCAAATCCCGGAGCAGGGCCCCTCCGATGAAGCGAAGAGAGTCCAAACCCAAGCCAAGGAAAACCCCCGCCGCCCGCCGGGGCAAAGCAAAGCCCCCTCCCAAGGTCAAGACCCCTGCTAAGAAAGCCAAACCAGCAGCCCCAGCCATCAAGAAAGCCTCCGGTGGCAGCTCTTCCAAGAAACCGGCAGCCGGCGGGAGGAAGGAAGTGAAACCCTCTGCCAAGGGCAAATCCACCATGAGGAAATCTCTCCGGGCGAAAAAGTAAAATGTTTCCAGTGTCAGGGAATCCCATGGTCAAATCCACAATCTTGTTTTATAAGTCAACGTGCATTTGTATTTTAGTTCTGATGCTTAAACACTTCTTTAATTTTTTTTTAAATTTTTTTTTTCTTGAACGATGGGGAAAAGCTGAAAACTAAATCAAACCAACCCGAGCGGTCGTTAGCTCTCGATGCTGTGCCTCGTGCCTGCCCCTCCCCTGGAACGAGTCATCTTTACTTTCTGCAATAATTTTAGGACTTTTCTAGGACGTCTCTAATCTGTACATTTATGGTGTTCCACGTGGGTTTCGGGGGGGAGGGTTGGCTTTTAAAACAATTCTTCAAAGAAGATCTTTATATCTTTAGACAGCAGGAACAGGATGATCGGGGGAACGTGATTCTTTAATGAGAATGTGCCGTGGCAGAGGAGCCCTCCCTAGATCCCTGCATGCCGAGGTCCTTGGCGCTTCCGTGAGGGAGCCGTGTACATACAGCACTTGCACTGAGCCCCGAGGTGCTGCTCTCCCCAGAGCCACGGGCCCGGGGGTGGCTGGTGAGTCGGGTCCTCGCGTCTCCCGAGGGTCCGGAGCCAGAGGGGCTCCAAAAGGGGCAGCTCTCGGTTAGGCGGGTGATTTGAATTAGTGTTTCCACACCACATCTGTACCTTAAAACCAAAATATATCAAAGTCTTCTTGAATCCAACTTTCAAATGTTTTTAAGAGATGAAAAGCCTGAGTTTGTCACCTCTTGTTTACCCTTTTTTAAAGAGAAGTTGGAGAGCTATACAATTGCTAATGTAGAGATATTGATAAGTGAAGAACATGCGGTTTGCTAAAATAAAATGAAACTAGATTCCAGGCCTGCCTTCTGTGTCCTTTCTCTCCTCGCCACAGCTTCTCCTCCTGGAAAGGTGGAGAGGAGGGAATACAGTCACCACGGATTGCTGCAGAGGCAGGTCTTTGTTCAAAGCCAGCGTGATTTAACCTGAGCCACTGCCAAGCTCTGTCGTTGGACCAACTCCTGACCTTTTTCTTCCCCGGTTTCTCTGGAGACAGAGGTGAGTGAGAAAAAAAGCTCTGTTGGAACCTCTTGCTGGTCCTCTTCTCCCCTGTCAATGATCAGTGGGGACAAAAAGCCCAGCTGAAACCTTCCCTCCGCCCTGCTCGAGGGAGCAGCAGCTGCCTGCAGAGCCCATCTCACCACAGCCGCTGTGCCCGGGGCAGTGATGCCAATGGGACCTGACAGGCTCCAAGGTGCTGCTGCAGAGAGCTGTGAGGAGGGGAGTTACACACACACAGAAAGGGAGAAAACAACTTCATTGAATTTATTCTTCTCAGCTGCTGTCCCAGTGTGCTACCTCTAACTGGGAGTTAAAGAAATTCCTATAGAAATGGCTTAAATTGTTCCCAACCCTGTAAGAAGGGTACAAAGGCAGGTTAAAAATCACAGCTGATGGGAAACAGAGTGAAAGCTCTGATCAAAGAATGATCCACAGGGATGTAAAGCACTTAGAAACATTAACTAATGGCTTGTTCTTGGGGCTGCTGGTACCGAAGCCGTGGGGTTTGTTGGCGTTGTGGGGAGATGAATCGGAGCCACTTCTCAGTGCTGGGACATTTATGGGGACAAGGAGTCTTCACCCAGCTGCTGGGCATTTTTCAACCTCCCTCTTCCCACTGGCATTCCCACACCAACTATCTTATGGGTATTTGTTAAAGCACTGCTCTGGCTGACACAGATTTCTCACATCTGAGCGGGAGCACCTTGAAATAAGAGTTGTGCCAAAACCTCGGTCATCACCAGATGCTGGCTGTGGTTTGAATTAAGTGATTGCTGCACACCGAGCCAAAAAAAAGCCATGGGGTTGGTTGTATTTAATCCAAAGGAGTGATCCTTTCTCCCCAGGAGCAGTGTCTGGGGTTGAATGGGAAAATCTTCATTGCCAGCAGAGCAAACGCCTTCTGGGGGGTTTGTGCCGGCTCTGCCGCTCGCTCTTCTCCAGTCTCCGCTTCCTGGCCAGACTGGGCTCCGTTATGTTGTTCCTTCAGCCCCATCTGTCCTATGTTTTTCCTTTTTTTCCACGGTTTCCCCACCGTCGGTCGATCCGGTGGCTCTGCCATCGCAGCTCGCGGTGCCTTGAAGCAGCTGGGGCTGGCGGTGACCCAAGGTTTGAGCGCTGCCGGTCGGACCCTTTTCCTCCCACCCTCGGGATCGCTGGGGCACGAGACAGGGATTTTTGGATGCACCGCCGAGGGTTAGACCCCAGCTCCTCCCCAGACTGCTGCTTTCCCATTCCGGGAGCCAAGCCCGTCCCTGGGGCTGGGGGCAGCTTCGCTCCGGCTGGCCCGGAGGGTGTGAGGGAGGCTCTGGGTTACGTGGTTGCTCTGCAGTGAGGCCAGAGCCACCCCTCTTCATTTTTTGTTTCTCCGGCAAAAGCAGGCAGCAGTGGGCAAAACTCCGCCGGGAATGCAGGGATTGGGGTGAAAAGGGTCTGAGCATCAGGGCAGGGGGTGGCGAGCGAGCGACCACGTGCGTACGTGTCAGGGTTAGAAATCGCTGCTCCGCCGGGCACGCCGGAGGAGACGGCAGAAGACGCAGGGAAAATCAGTTGCCGCCGCGTTTTCCAAAATCCCGAGCGAGCGTTCCTGCTCGCCGCCGCTTCCAAGAAACGGAGAGAACCGAGGAGGAAAATTGCGGTGATTCATCGCGGGCAGATCGGAGGCAGGAAATGGGAGTTTGCCGCCTGCCCCGTGCCCGGCGTGGGCTCCGTGGGCTCGGGCTCGCCGGGGCCTGGCTGGCGGCGAGGGCCTGACACCCACGGGTCGAGCATCCCCGCGCCGCGGCCGGAGCTGCCGGGGGAGCCGCCGGCGAAGGAAAAACAACCGGCGGAGGCCGAGAGCCGGAGCAGCGGGAATTTTTCACCTGCGTCTCTCCGGAGCCATCCAAGCGAGAGCTGCCCGTGAGCCGGGGGGGTCCAGCGGGATGGGGGTCCCAGGGGATGCTTGGCGTCTGGTGTCACACACCGCC